>LPNX010309439.1:440404-546767 GCA_001517045.1 Pseudotsuga menziesii | reverse complement strand
CATCTTGGTTTTTATTGTCATCTTTCTTCTGGTTATGTCTGTCTTTGATGGAGTCCCACGAAGCCCAACACTGATCTGATGTGTGTCCAGTCTTTCCACAAGACTTGTACTACAAATCTGATCTTTTGCTGGAGTTGTTTCTGCCTCCTCTACCTCTGAAGTTTCTTCTTCCTCTACCTCTCTCTTTGCCAGAGAGAGGCACCAACTACAGATGCTATAGATTGCATCTTCTGTGATGAATCTGCAACTAAAACAATAGAAGAAAAAGAAGAAAGAGTAAAGGTGCAGGTCTAAGTCTCTGCCACCTTCCTCAAGCTTTACAACAATGCCAATGATAATCAGTCTTCAAAGCGGTCACAATAAACAACAACAATCTTCTCCTTCAATAAACTATGTGCACTATTATACACAATGCATGTTTGAGTCTCTGCAATAGTTTGTGGTGCTTACAAACAAAAAGTGACAAACTCTGTCATTATTGACAATTTGACACCAAGATACAATCGTAGCCTCCTAATCTCTTGTTCAGTCATATTGTATACTATAGACAACACTTACAAAATCAAGGTTGAATCCACTGCAAGACTATATTATATTTCTCCTCATTAGAAATGGCTCAAGATATATAGAAGCACACTTACCAACGAACACCAACATAGCTCCTTGAGAGAGGTCGTAGGCACAAAATAGTCTTTAGATAAAATGCAGTCCACGCTCAATTAGAAGAGCCCACGCTCTCGCAGTGAGATGGGAGGTCGCGGTTTATCAGCATGAACAGTTCACACAGAAAATTAGGGTTTCCACGCTTGACAACGCTCAGGTCGTAGCTTCCAGATTGAGAGAATGCCCACAATCAACGTGCAATACAAGAGTATATACAACTATTCACATTCTTCCTCATCGTTGTACCTTCCACATTAGAGAGAGTGACATGAAGCGTGGAAGAGGAGACGACATGCTTGGGCTAGGTTTCTTTAATGTGCCTAGGTAACACAACTGACTATGCCACAGGTGTCACTTTGTGGATTAGCTCACTTTTGGTGATGACAGCTTCTCAAATTCAAGAGAGATCAATCCCTTTGCTCCTAGTTATGAACTTGATTTCGAGCTTGCTTCAAGCCTGAATTCTCAACTAAAATTTCAACGGCATAAAGAGTGCTTAAATCGAAAGTGCTGCCAAAAATTTCAACAATTCAAAGCCTGCATCAAGGAGAGCTTTTCTTTGTTATGGACTCAAAGGTAACGAACACAATTGCTCCTTAAGGGATTCTTTTCCTAATTGTTTGACAACATAGGTAGCCACGACCTCACACAGCTTCACCAAGTCCCTTCACGTCGTAACTTTGATGACTGATTGTAAGTGTTCCAAGTGGGAAAAAACTATCACCTGGCATATCCTCGGATAAGTTGCCCACTATTCGACCGCGACACCTACGAAACACAGCTTCAAGCTTCAAGATTCAATGGCATCAATTCTATGGGAACACCTTTCCTGAGGCAATTGATTAACGACTTGAGAAGAGAGATACCATGGACATGGGAAACCCATGCAGTATGGAGAGAACGAAACGTCCTCAACAAACTGATTAGAGAGTAGTGCTAGGTAAAAATGTCTTCACAATGGCAAGAATATGGCCTCAAGCATAGAAGAAAATTGCCCAGCACACAAAGAGTAGATTTGACCAGAATGCAGGTTTGGCATTTTGACAGGACCGATCAAGTTCTGTTTACTCCACAATATTCACGCACAACATTCTCTTTCTCATCAACTGTCAAACAGAGAAGGATGGGAGGACTGGGAAAATGGGGAATGGCTGAACACACAGCCAAATACACAACAAAATACACCACAAAGACAAATGGAAGTCACAGCTCCAAGAAAGAGGATAAAATGCACAGTTCTGAAAAATTATGGTTTCAGTACAACTCCTTCACAAAAAATTGCAACGGTGCAGCATAACACACAGAATTATTGGCACCCAGGCTGAAGGAGAAATGCACAGAGAGGGAGACTAACGGGACAAGCATGCAGGCAGAGGTAGAATGATTTTGAGTGCGTGCAGCAGAATTGGAGGAGAAACATTCAATTCTGATCAGAGGGCAGACACATTAATGGGCCAGCAGTCTGGCAATGCACTGGCAAGCATACAGGCTACCAGGACTGAAACTTAACAGCAAGAGTTATGGCAGGTGGTGCTCTGATACCACTGTTGGGTAAAATAACTCCCAATTCATATTATTCCATTGCTAATGCATATATTTATACAATTCATATGTCGGTTGTGATTCAACTTCCGACCAACCTATTCATATCCTTACATGACTATTCACATTCAGAATATATTTACAATATTTACATATTGTATAATCCCGACGGATTATATTCCAACAGTTTTTTTAAATCTCTCATATTTTATCAATTTTATTATTAGATCTTTATTGTTTTAGTCTCGGATTGTTGCCTTCGCTGGCTGTGTATGCTCTTTGCGATGCACCTTGCATGATCACGGTGAATAAGAAATAGAAAGGGAAAGTTTTTTTTTTGTCTTCACGGCTACGTATGCTCTTTGCCATGCGCCTTGTGCGATCGCGGTGAATTATAAACATCGAGAAAACTTGAAAACACAAACTTTCCAGGGAAAGCTAACCAAGATCTAACCCCATAGCGTGGAATTATTTTTTTTCGTTTTTTTTATTTGTAGGAAAAAAAGGCAAGCGCGGAGAACGAGAAAGAAGAGTAAAAAAAAAAAAAACCCTTACTCGGTCCATTCTTTTACGTACATTTTAAACTTAGCTCACTTGGTTCAAGTTGTTGTATTCTTTAATAGGTTTTGAGTTCAAGTCTTATTAAGTTACTTTTTAGTGCATGCAATTTCTATTTTCAAGATACTTTATTGTAAAAGTGCATCTCACTTAAATAAAATAAAATAAAATAAAAAGTGAGTCACTTAAGTCTTTTAATTTATTGCGACACTATTTAAAGTAACATGATTGTAAAAGTGAACATCACTTATTTTATAAAAGTGATTCACTTAAAAACAACTTTCTTGTAAGTGATTGTCAAAGGTTCATCTTGAGAAGAAGGGGGTTCTTTTTTTTAGTTGGTCAAATTAATATCAATCCACATCACTATTGGGGACATCTTCAACATTTTCTTTGATCAAGCATAACTTCATCATCCAGAATCAGTTTTCAGTGCCGTTTTTTTTAAACAACCTCATTTTTCGAGCTCTTTGCATCTAGACAGTTAGTTTCTGTTCTTTCAGCCATTATTTTACAATATGGCCACCCCCTGTGATATTATACTTACTAGTTCTAACTATTTCTGATGGAAATCTCGTATGGAGGATGTTCTAAGAAGTATGGTACTTTTTAGAATTACATGAGGGAAAGAAACAAAACCCACTGATGATGATAAGAAAATAAAATGGGCAAATAAATGTGATGAAGCTCATGGATTGATTGGAATGTAAATCTCTACTGATTTGCGATTCCACGTATCTAGAATTGATGAACTTGCTAAAGTTTGAGAAAAGTTGGAATCTGTGTTTGGTAAACACAATGAAATTCGAGCTCATCAACTTGATAATGAGTTAATTTCTTTGAATCTAAGTGAGTTTTCATGCATTCAAGACTATTTATCTAAGTATAAAACTCTTAGACTCTTATGTGAAGAATGCAAGATTAAGAAAGAAGACAAACAATGTATTTATCATATTCTTTCCAAACTTGGACCTGCATATTCTGTTTTTGTATCTACATTTTACTCCATGAAAGAATCATTAAATGTAGCTAGCTATCAAGAGCCTAGTCTTGAATCCTTTTGTGATTCCTTAATTCGAGAGCAAGATAAGCTCATTCATCTTGGAATAATTAACAATGCAGATACATATGGGAAAGCCTTATTGTCCCAATAGAAAGAAAAATCCAAGCCTCCTAAGAAATAGAATTTTCGCAATAATAAGCCAAACAAGGGTCCCAAACCCTCTCAGTCAGCTCCTTCTTTAAAAAATGACAAAGGATCAAAGCCAAAAGGAAAGAAGACTAGGTGTCATTGCAATTTTTGTGGGAAAGATAATCATGATGAATCTAAGTGTTTCAAGAAGATGGCAGCCTTTGAAGCAACAATGAAGAAACACCACATCAGCCTAGATTCATCTTCAGAATCTACCTCTCATGGACATGCACTTTGTGTTTCTGGTTACTCTTATACTGCATCTTCTTCTTCTACTTCAAATGAACGGCCCATTGATTATGGAGCATCTTATCGTATGGCTTCCATCTTTTTTACTATGCATGAATGTAACACCAAACAAATATTTGTTGGTGATGATAGTTCTCTAAGTGTTGTAGGATCTGGAATAGTTCCAGTAGAAAATGGTCATTCAGTGATGTACTTTGTGTTCCAAGAATTTCCTGCAATTTATTATCAGTCTATCAAATCACTCATTCGGGTGAAGGTAAAACTGTAACGTTTACCCCTCACCAAGTTGTAATCAAGGATTGTAAAGATCCTCAACACGTCCTAGCTACTGGAATTGTTGATGATATTACCAGGTTGTACAAATTTAACAACTTTGGGTCATCACATTTTCCTTCAGTTTTTGTTGCTCATAGTGATAACTTGAGCAAACTTTGGCATGAGCAATTTGGTCATTTAAATTATCACTCATTGCAACAACTATGTAAAGACAATATGATGACTGGTCTTCCGATGGTATCTTGCAAGGATGGTGTTTGTTCTGATTGTGTACTCGAAAAACATCATCGGGACAGTTTTCACAAACGTGCCTCTTGGCACGCCTTGGTTCCCTTGGAGCTTGTGCATAGTGACTTGTGTGGCCCTCTTCCATCTGCTTCCTTTTCTGGTTTCAAATATTTCTCAACTTTCATTAATGACTAGTCTAGACACACTTGGGTTTACTTCCTAAAACTTAAGAGCGAAGTATTTAACATGTTCTTGGCCTACAAGGCCCTTGTTAAAAAACAATATGGTCATCAAATTATTAAGTTAAGATCTGACAATGGAGGATAATATGTTAACAAAAAGTTCATTAATTTCTGCACTTAACAAGGAATCTAAGAACAACACATTATTCCATATACACCACAACAAAATGGTGTAGTTGAATGGAAGAACCGCACTTTAAAAGAAATGGCTAATTGTATGATCCAATATAAGGGACTAAGTCTTCAATATTGGGATGAGGCCATAAATTGTGCAAATTACATAGTTAATCGCACACTGACTAAATTTTTACAAGGTATAACACCGAAAGAAGCATGGAGTAAAATTAAACCAGATGTAAGTCACTTTCGTGTGTTTGGTAGTGAGGCATGGGCTCACATTCCAGGTGAAAAACAGAAAGCATTACATCCTAAAAGTGAAAAGTGCATATTTGTTGGATATTCTAAAAAATCTAAAAGGTTATAGACTTCTTCAGCCACATTCTCATGATATAATCATTAGAAGAGATGTTAAATTTGATGAAAATCTTTTGGCCTGCAAGCCTAACTTGGCGGGTGTGCCATCTCTGGCCTGCGAGCTTGATTCGACGATTGTGCCTTCTTCTACTTCCAACTTCCTTGACAGGTTTCCAACTCTAGTTTCTGATGATGACAGTCAGGATGAAAATCCACCTCCGCCTGCTCATGTTCCTCCAGTTGCACCAACACCAATGCTTCATCGATGGGTTCGTTCAACATGTGAAGCAGCTGGTGATCTTGCCGGTGATCCTAGAGATCAACGTCGAACATGTTCTCAGTTTCAGTGAGCCTCTTCTCTTTCGGCTCAAGTTTTCGAGAATCATGATCCAGAAACTTTTGCAGAAGCTTCTGGAAATCCAGATTGGGATGCAGCTATGGATGAAGAATATCATTCCTTAATGGCGAACGATACTTGGGATCTTGTTCCCCTTCCAGAAGGAAGAAAACTTGTCAGATGTAAATGGGTCTACAGAACTAAGTATGCATTAGATGGAAGTGTTGAAAGACTTAAGGTAAGGTTAGTTGCCAAAGGTTTTTCCCAAGTTGAAGGGATTGACTACAATGAAACCTTTGCTCGTGTCGCAAAAATGAACTCCATCTACCTTATTCTTTCCCTTGCAGCCTTAAATAACTGGGAAGTCCATCAAAAGGATGTCAAGTCTGCCATCTTACATGGTGATTTACAGGAGGAAATTTACATGGAACAACCTCCTGGATATGTTCTGAATAACTCTAGCCTTGTCCTTCGCCTTAAGAAGTCCTTATATGGCCTTAAGAAAGCTCCTAGAGCTTGGTATGCCAAAATGGATAGCTTTCTTCTTGACACTGGTTTTTCTAGATGCCATTTTGACCCCAATGTTTATACCAAGAAAGTAGGAAACCATCTCATCATACTTGTTCTTTATGTTGAGGATCTTATCCTTACTGGTAATGACCCTAAACTTTTAACCCATGTGAAATCCAGTCTTAAGCAAAATTTTGAAATGTCAGACTTAGGACATTTGCATTATTTTATTGGTCTCCAAGTCTTGAAAAGCAACGAAGGAATCTTTCTTTCCCAGTCTAAGTATGCTTGTGACCTTCTTCGTCGCTTTCACATGGAAGATTGTAAACCAGCCCCTTCTCCCTTTCAGTCTGGAGTCAAACTTTCTGCCACTTGTACTTCACCTGAAGTAGATGCCACCTTATATCGTCAGCTTGTTGGTAGTCTCTTATACTTGACTCATTCCCGTCCTGACCTTTCCTTTGTCGTTGGTCATGTTTCTTATTATATGCAAACACCTCATGAAAGTCACTAGAAAGCAACAAAAATAATACTTCGATATATTTGAGGTACAATTCAGTTTGGGATTCATTACAGTACAGGGGGAAACCTTTGTTGGTTGGTTTCATTGATTTAGATTGGGCCGACGATCCTGATGATCGAAAGTCTACTGCAGGTTATGTTTTTAGTATGGGATCTGGACATGTCACTTGGGCTTGTAAGAAACAACAAGCTATTGTTCTTTCTTCAGCAGCAGCAGAATATCGAGCCGTAGTTAATGCCAGTCAGGAAGCTTTATGTCTTTGACAGATCCTTTCAAAGTTTGGATTCGAGCAGCAACAACCTACTCCACTTTGGTGCGACAATCAAAGTGCCATCAAGCTTGCCAAAGATCCAGTTCTACATCAACGCAACAAACACATTGAGCTACACATGCACTTTATCAAAAATCTTGTTCATCATCGTGTTCTTGAAATGCTCTATTGCCCTACAAATGATCAAGTTACAGACATCTTCACCAAGTCTCTTACAGAAGCAAAGTTTTCTAAAATTTGATCTATGTTAGGAGTTCATGAATGTTTCATTAAGGGGGGATAGGCTCTAATGCCTCCTTCCTTCTCCTAATAGTGTCACTTTTGTAAATCCTTCAATCCTATCCCAATTTGTTCTTAAGGGGGGGTGTTAGGATATTCAGACACTTAGGAGTTAGTTAAGAACCACTTGTGTAATGTATCCGTTAGGTAAAGTGTGTTTCTTTAGTATGCATTTATAAATATTCTAATCCGACGGTCACGATATGTTCTAGACATAAAGTGATGTGACGGTTCAACTTCTCTTAGATCATACCTATCATTGATCTGTGGCTTAACACCCAATTGGTCCATGATCTCTATTTAAAGAGCATGGAGGGTCTGTGGCTAGTTGATCGATTATGAGAAGCTCATTTTTTAACTTTCTTCTTTTACATAATAAATTGCTCCAAGTAGCTATTTGGCTGGGGCCGTGGATTGTTTCCCTCTCGAGGGTTTTAACCACGTGACAAACATCGGTGTATTGATCTGTGATCTATTTGTGTGAAGTGGTTGCTCTAGGTGTTTAATCTTTTGGGGGTACCTTATGTACCTGAACATATACAAGCTAAGCAAGCACAAGCTCAATACCCACCTAGTCAATATCCACCGGCCTAATATCAACAAAATCAGTATCCTCGACCACAATACCAACAAAATCAGTATCCACCTTAACAACACTACCTTCAACCTAGGGGTTGAAATTTTTGGGGTCCAGGAAAACAACTACAAGGAGGAGGAGTATTTGGTCAAGGAAGAGGCCAAGTCATATGTTATAAATGCGTACAAACATGACACTTTGCTTGGGACTGTGCGAGTCCTGTGAAAGCATGTGCGTACTGCAAAGTTGTCGATCATAGTATTGAGGTTTGTCCTCAATTGATTGCTAAATGACATGCCAAGAACATGGAAAATCAAGTTCCCCTGCAGAATCCGAATCCAAATCCCAACCAAAACATCCAGATGATTTATGTTGAGCCAAGAGAAGCAAACATTTCTATCGTGACAAGAGTAGGTGCTACGACTAGAGCAAACCAAAATGCATAGCATGACCAACCACAGGTGTGACCGATAACATAAAAGAAAGTATTATTTGATATCCAGAGAGAAAAGGAAATATCCTTGGATTCCTGACCAGAATTCGTCGATAGGAATCAAGTGTCGACGTCTGCTCCTACACCACTAAGAGGACAAGTAAGGGAAATGCCCGAAAGGTTCAATCAGCTATTTCAAAAGCAATCGATGAGAAATGTTAGTAAAATTAAAGATTGTTTCAAAAGTTGCTTATCACTAATCCACGATAAAGTTGTTGTCACAGAATTGACAACTCTAATAGAAGAAACTTCAGAAGAGATGCGACCAGACAAAAGAGTTAACCATGTCAGGAAAAGGTTAAAGAGTGGTCACGAGTTAAGAATGACTGCGCATATAGGAGATTATGAGATGGACTGTATCATTTTGAACTTGGGCTCTGATGTCAACATTTCGACAAAACAGACATGGGAAAGCATGGCGAAGCTGGAACTAGAGTGGTCCCCTATTTAGCTCAGATTAATGAATGAGTCGAAGGTCCTATCTATCAATCGATTGGTTCAAGTTCTTGTCGATATAGAAGGTTTTAGAACATACACAGACTTCGAAGTAATCAAAATTGTCAATGATACGAAAATGTATCCAACACTTTTAGGGATCGACTGAGCGATTGACAATCATACCATCATAAATTTCAAGAAGAGAATCTTATCATTTGAAGATTAAGAGATAAGGGTGGTCGCACCAATTGATCCACTAGAAGGACATAGATCTCGTCGAACTAGTGCATAGTGAAGGACAAGGTGGCTATCTCGACCATATCTATAATATCACATATGTAGGAGATGACTATATAAATCCAATAACTGATGGAAAGTTGATTTAGCAGAGCGTTATCTCCTGTACATCCGATTCGGGTGAAGCATTAGAAAATTGGCAGAATTGGATGGATGAAGTATCTATAAGGAAATGCACAAGAATCACAAGGATTGTGTGACAGGTAGGAGTTGAGGCAAGTGACCTACCTACATACGAAGGTTTACTTAACCTTGCGCCTTTTCTATTAGAGTTTGAAGTGAAGGTTACATAATCATAGTGATTGTCCGCCTTGGGATTTATGCTAAAAGCTACAACTGCCAAATGGCGGGGTACACATAAACAATCCATTTCTAAATGGTCGCAATGTAGAAGAATGATGTAGTTTAGATTTGGAGAAGAGATCAGTTATACTGGTTGCAAGTATACAAGATTGATAGATCCTATCAAACATATTGAGTATTTTCATGCGACATGGGAGGCATGTCCACAAAAGGAATGGGTTCATCACTTTATACATACACTGGAGATGATACCAAGGAATTGGTATACATCAGTTGAGCTGCGAAGAGGAACTATTGAATGGGAGGAACTAGCTACTAGTTTCACACATACATTTGAGTTCACAAATGATCATCCAACGATAGATGTTGCATTACAAGTAATCATAACAAAAAATATTTGAAGGAATTCGTGTCGCAGCGAAAAACTTCAATTGATGCAGCGCGACAATCCACCATTGGATGGAATGCTACAGTGTGACGGGAGAACTAGATGATGATGACCCGCTCGATTTAAACATACCTAAGTCGAAAGGTATGTGTGCAGTGGAGGGACTTGGTATTTCTAGCGACCAATTCCTGAGTCCACTCAAAATTAAGAAAGTTAATATTCCCCCCCAGAGAATCCATTAAAGTTTGCCAATATCGAAGAATATTGGGATGATGAGACTGTAGGGAAGATCATGGACTTATTGCATGAGTTCTAGTATCTGCTCCCTATGAAATTTTTGGAGATGTAAGGAATTGTTGAAGACCAGGGAGAAATGAAATTACCTTTGAGGCCTGACACAAAACTGGTCAAGCAATGACCATACCGATTGAATCCACGATATAAAGAAAAGGTCAAGACTGAGGTTGACCGAATGCTAGATGCAAGTGTTATAGAACCTGTTGAAGAATTGGAATGGATAAGTCCAATACTGGTGTAGGACAAAAAGACCTCAAGTGAAGTAAGAATTTGTGTTGACTTGAGAAAACTGAATGATTCTTTCCTGCATGACCGTTTTCAACTCCATTTATAGATGAAGTACTGGAGAGTGTCGGGGGTCAAAAAATGTACTTGTTCACTGATGGGTTTTTTTCTTTTCATCATATAAGAATCGCAAAGTAAGAATGACACAATACTACCTTTGTGATGGAGTGGGGGTGTTTTGAATATACAGTAATTCCCTTTAGACTTAAGAATGCTCCCACTATTGTTTCCAGAAAGTAGTTGTTGCCTTCAAAGATTTCATACATAAATTTATTGAAGTGTACTTCGATGATTGGACAGTGTTTGGGATCATAAAAGATCACATTTAGAGTCTTAGGATGATGCTGGAACGCTGTCTCTAGTACCAAATTTCCTTAAACTTGAAGAAATGTATATTTTGCACCCCATTTGGAGTTATGTTGGGCCATGCAGTCTGTCACGATGGAATTTTGGTTGACCTAGTCAAAATCGTGATCATTCTCAACCTACCATCACCTAGTGCAGTCAAGCAGTTGAGAGCAACACTAGGACACATTGGATGCTACAAAACATTGATCAAAGGATATGCGGAGGTGACTGCTCCGATGGAAAAGTTGTTGAAAAAATATGCTAAGTTCCATTAGATGGAGAGTTACCAAGAGAGTTTGGACACGTTGAAGAACATGATGGATACAACACCCATACTTGTATTTCCAGACTGGAAAAAGGAGTTCCATGTTCATGTTGACGTGTCGTCTGTCACGCTCGGCGTGATACTAACACAACCTAGCGATGGAGTAATTGATCATCCTATTGCTTTCGTTAGTAGGAAATTATCCACAACATAGCAGAATTATACCACGATAGAAAGAGAAGGGTTAGCGATGGTATACGCTCTGTAGAAATTTAGACACTACTTATTGGGTGGACATTTTAAAATGTACATAGACCATTATGCATTGAAATACTTGGTCAATAAGCCAGTGTTGGGGGGGGAGGATATCTGTCGGTGGCTTCTCCTCTTCCAGGAATTTGATTTTTAAGTAATTGTTAAAATCGGTCGATTGAACTTGCAACCATACCATCTTTCGAGGATCGAAAGTGGCAAAGAGCCCGGTAACCTGAACAATAGTCTCCCTGATGCACAATTGTTTGTGATAACCATGTTTGATGATCAATATAGATATATCATATAATTTTTGAGTACGAGTTATGCGCCAGTTGAATTCACCATTGCGTAGAAGAAATAGTTGGTTGTGTGAGCCGCGGACTCCCAGTTGATCACTAGACAATTATATAAGATGGGTCCTGATGAGATTCTTTGTCGCTGCATCTCAGAACACGAGCAACCTTTGATATTAAATGAAGCACATGTTGGTGTCGCCGAAGACCGTTATGCTGGAAAATATACGGTGCACAAGATTTTGCAAGTAGGATTGTGGTGGCCCACCATGCATGCAGATTCCCGAGATTATTGTCGCAGCTGTGATATTTTGCAAAGAACTAGAATGTTGTTGTGATAGGATGAAATGCCACTGGTACTTCAAGTAACATTGGAGACATTTGATAAATGGGTTTGTTATCTCCTAAATAAATCAGTCCTCAATAAATTAGACTTAGAAGATTTATATTGTGTAGTGATAGGAGGTCAAAAAACTTTTTTAAAGATTTTTAAGGATCATTGTGAAAGATTGAGGTGTTTAATAAAGTTTGGAACACTTTTGACTCTGTTTTCTAATAAAATATTTGAAGCTCAGATTTCGGTGGCTTAGGCGAACATCTCAACTGTTCATTAGCCACCAAAAAGCCCAGCTTTCGATAGCTTAAAAATAGAATTTGGGGCTACTTTAGCCACTGAAAGCGCAATGAAGTTAAAACGGCTGGCACATCCATCACACTCAGTAACCGTCAGCATGAAAAGCGCCACCATCAAGCCATTAACCCCCCAAAATACAAGATCTGCAGTCAATCATGAGTTGGTAAGAGGGGTCGTTATGAGATTGAGGTGACCTATCTAAACACCAAACCCTCTCCTCCCTACACCTATCCCAGGTCTGTAACTTAACCACCACGAGCATTATGTTGCCAATTTGAATGATTACGTTCCCTGTACTGGCTAGTTGTGGGTCTCATCAAATTACACCATCACCTTGCTCAAATCACAATTGCCAGTTAATCCGTCAAAATCAGCACCCCCCCTTCCTTAATTCATTCCTTGCATGTGTCCTCACTGAGCCAAGCTCCCCTGAATCCCGTGCTGTAATTGCCTTCTCCAAGGTTCAAATTTTTAGTTTTGCAGGTGCAGAAGAACATTCCATGAGATGAAGAGAGGAGGATATGCCTTAAGAAAGGAACTGGGTGATATTGGCTACCTTGAATCACACCCAGAGGTATGTTAGTTGTTCAAGGACTCAGGCTGCTATAGGTTTTGTGAAAAGATTCAGGGATCTCATCAGCAAGTGGCAGAAGCCTTTGCTCTTACCTTTGATGGCTAAAAAGCAGTGATTGGCAGAGAAGAATTCCAGGCTGATGAAGCTCTGATAACTGAAGTGAAAGAGCTCCCAAGGACTGGGGAAAGCTAGTTTAAAACCACTATTACAAAGAATATAGAATTCAGGTCTTACCTGAAACCTGAGCACAAAAAAATTGTATGGAAGAAGAGCATCCCTACATCCTGGCTTGAGGAAAAATGGCTGCACCTAGTGAAGGAAACCTACATAACTTGTGAGGGCAGGTATAATAGGGTAATGATATACCATTTCAAGTTAATGAATCATTTCATTGACATGATCCCCTTGAACCTTCCCTTTTACCTCTACAAAAGCCTGACTAAAATGGTTCATCAAGTTAGAGCCAAGCCAACCAAGATTGCATGCATGTTATCCCATCATGGCTTGATTAAGCTAATTGTTCTTGAACTGCTGCAAAGAAGGAACATTGCCTAGACATACTTCCTGTTCTGGAATGAATTTGAGATAGAGTTGCAGCTAGAGGACAAAAGGAAGTCTTCTTCAAAGAAGTCCTCCACTCCCAGAAGTGGTAAGAGGAAGAGGAGGGCCATCTCTCCAATTCCAATTGATCAAGCCTCTCCAGTTCCTAAGACAAAGAGGGCCAAAAGGAACTTGGATTTCAGTGAGAAGACAATGAAAGAGGAGGCTTCAGCACAAGACAAAAACGTCCTCAACCTACCTTACTCTGATTCTGAGGATGAAGAAGAACAGGGAACTAACCTAGCACATCAGGTTGCAGTAGGGCATGAGGATCTTCCCTCACCTACACCAAAGGAGAATCAAGGTGAACCAATGGTAGAAACTTCATCTAACAAACCTAGATCCCAGAAAATCAATCAGCTCTGAAGGAAGGTGTACGAGTTAGAAGTTTTGGAGAGAGAAATCAAAAGAACCAATGGGAGGTTAACCAAAAGGAATGCTGAATTGTATGAATCCCTTCAGAAAATGAAAAGGAAGTATACCATCTGGAGGAAAGTAATCTCAGGTTAAGGAAGGAAAACACTAGGCTCTACAGGAAAAGCAGGATGTAAAAGTTGCAAACAAGGAATTTAGGCCCTTAGCCTCAAGCACACCAGAAGCTGGAAAACCTAGTAGAGGTAGCAATGAGTCTTTTTGATCTAGAGGCATCCTGTGATGCTACTACCATCCCAAACCCTATAAAGTTACACAGACACCAAAGGGTCAACACTGAAGCCTTAAAGCATTAGGGTAAAGTGTAGTGGCAATTTTGATTAAATTTTAAAATAGGCTTTTTGGTGGCTTAGGCGAACACCACAGCTGTTCATTAGCCACCGAAAACAGAGCTTTCGACAGCTTACAGGCCCAGAGGTTTGCTTCCTTATCCACCAAAAGCACATAACATCGCAGAAAAGCATATCTTTGCACAGAACCGACTTTTGATGATCCAAACAGCTCGTGGATGATTTATAATGTTGGAAATTAATGAAAGGCGTCAATATTTTGGCTCTGTTTTAGTTTTAAAGGTGCCGGCGAGGTGAATTAGGTCACATACCCTACCTATTTTGATAAAGGGTGACTTGTCTTCCAAATGGTAGAATCGAATTCTACTTTAGTGTCTACTACAACTGTTAAAGAGTTCGAAGATTAGGAAGATTTTTGGAGTTATGGAGATTGACAATCAAGATGGGATCTTTTCCTATTTTTTAGCAAATAGTTATGATTGTCTATTTTTAGTAAATTTGATCTAGTTTTTCAGGATCTAGAATAAATTTTGTAAAGGATACAAAGCCTGTGACTACTGTAGAAGAAAGGTTTCAACTTTGGAGACTCTTAAAAACTTTTTGTATTCAAGCTTCTCATGTTCTTATCAATTAATACAAGCTCTTTTGCCATTACATGTTCAGATTTCATCTTCTTTCTGTTCTATACTTGTGCTTGGATGTTTAATTCAGGTTTATTCTATTTACCTAATACAAGAAAGTTGTAATCCTATCTCTGTGTGGATAGTTGGAATTGCAAGTATCTTCCCTTGTTATGATTAGCCATTCATATGTAAGTTCCTTTTGTGTGAATCTTCTAGCATAGTGAGAATTCTTCATCTATTCACCTTTATTACAAACCCTTTGAACATTGATAGTTAGAAGCCTTGTCTATTTGGTTGAGTTTATGCATGTCTTGAGTGAGTGAGGTATTATTTGTCATCTGACTTGATCAATTGAGTAAACCATTTAAAAAATATTGAAGTTACCAGGCATCTTCGAGCTGCAACCTAGAAGAGTTTCTTGGAGAGCTAACAGGGTCGTTGATTTTGTGGGCCCAATCAGTACCATAGGGAAGCACATAGGTGCACTCTATATTATTACTGTGATCAACTACGTGACAAGATGGGCCGAAGCAGCGTTGGTAAAATATTTTATTGCTGCGAAGTTTCTATTTGAAAATGTCATGACAAGATTTGGATGCCAAAATATTTTAATAAGTGATCAAGGTATGCACTTTGTCAACCAGTTGATTGAAGAACTAACAGAGGAACTCTGGATTCAACACATAAAGACAACACCATATCACCCTCAAGTGAATGGTGTTGTCAAAGCATTTAATAAGATTCCAGAAAATGCATTGACAAATATTTGTAATTCCCAAAGAGATGATTGGGATCAGAAAATTTCTGCAGTATTATGGGCATATCGCACGACTTGTAAGAAATTGATAGGCCACACTCCATTTCGCTTGGTGTATGGACAGGAAGTTGTGATGCCAATTGAGTATATTATACCAAGTCTAAAAAATCGTTTTAATCACAGAGATGATAGATGTTGATGTTGTCGAGGAGAGATTGTCACAACTTGTGCAAATGGAAGAAAGACAGAAGGTATGGCATGATCAACACATTAAGAACAAACAATTTTGGGTCATAGGACTTGTTCTTATGTATGGAAAAAAATTCTTCAAGGATCATAATAATTTAAAGACACACTAGCTTAGACTGTACATTGTAATTAATATCACTAATGGAGGCACAATGTAGTTACAAAAGCTATATGGAACACCTGTGCAAGGGCTGATAAATGGAACTCGGCTAAAGCCGTATCACGATAGCCGTGACTTGGTCGCATAATAAATAAAAATAAAATAAAAGAGATTTTGTTTTAGCCTTTTGATGCATTTGTTGGTTGCAGGCTGCTAGTCTGTCGCAACGAGAAGAAAAGTGTCATGGAATCTTTATTTGTCGCAAGAAGAAAATTGATGGTGAACACACTTAGTCTATCGCACCAAATGAACTCTATTGAAGGAATACTATAGGTCACAGGAAGTACGACGCTGTTGTAAGTAACACTAGAATCACATAAGTGACAACTGGACATCATTAATTTGAAAATCCCGAGAGATTTTGGTGGTGTGCTTTTTGGTTACTTATGTCTTTATTGCACCATAATTGACACTTTACATGACATCTAAATAGTGGCATGCATAGAAATTTCCTTAATTATTCAGACAATCAACCCATGTGACTAAAAGGATAGATATTTTTTTTATTGATTTCCCATGCATGTGAAGAACGACCACAGAGAACGGTTACACGTTATCAACCTTTGTGCCCAAGTTTCATTTCATTTTGTTTGCATCAAAGAAGAGAAATTGTTGTCTGCAACTCCAAGAGTCAAAGTGAATTATTCAGAGCATGGTCATTTCAATTTCCAGCACAAGTACAACTCTTGAATCTGATGTTGTGACCGCATCACCAACACCGATCATGGAAGTCACTATTGGATATGTTGCGCCATAGGCTGAGGTTTCTCAAGATGCTGAGCAAATTCCAGTTAGGCCTTTAGGAAAATCACATTCATACCTACCAAGTCTATCTGGAATCTCATGGGGGAAGCGCACTAGAAACAAAAAGAAGAAAGGACAAGCAACAACACCACCAAGACCACCATCACGTGAGGGGCACGAAGACTCATAAACCAGGAATCTGTTGCCACCATATATCCCACCATGATGCTATGATGCATAAAATATTAGATTCCCAAAGAAGTCATGGTACCCGCTGGTAGCACCCACAATGTTAGAAGGAGTTAAGGTGTTGCAGAATATTCTATCAAACCTGCAAAAGTTGTCCTTCGTTGATCATGACATGAAGAAGCACGTAGATTTAGATAGGAAGAACTACATGCTTACTGTACAAGATACACCAGATTCACCAAAGTGCCTTGTTCCAATGGAATGGGCAAGAAGACTAGACCAGTTAGGGTTATTGTCATTGTTGTATATGCCACACTTCGCTCGAAGCGCATAAGTGAATGTCTATGCGAAACAATTATTAGTGTCCTTTCATGGTGGATACCTTTGGCTCGACGAACAAATCTCTATGGATGTCGAACTTATCGTAATAATTACAGGCCTACCATTACCAATAATATATCCAGTGTCGCATTTAAGGAAATACTAGGACACCGTGATGACGACCAAGATGAAGGATACGTATGACTTGACTATCGTTAACAGAGGTTTCCTTATCGCCTTGATTAATGACCATACTGCTCAGTTTGTTGCGAAGGTATTAGCTAGCAAATTGTTGCGGAAGATGTGGGTGCGGTTGCGTTGGCTAAACTCTATGCAGAGTGAGTTCAAATGAACTGGTTGGAGTATTTGTTGAATGAGTTACTAGTAGATCTGACAGATTCGCAAAAAAAAGGTAATGCATTCCACTATTCATGGCTACTAATTTTGATTTTAGTTATCACATGGGTGGAACCACCAAACTACAAAGGGGTAGACCTACCAGTACATTATAGAGGAGCTCGATACTAGAATCTCTGGTTTGACAAGGATAGGAAGGACAAACAACGAGATAACAATGTGCAATTTTTAATGCATGGAGATACCCTTCGACATCAGGTGAAGAAGGTGAGACTTATGGATGAAACTGTTTAGCTCTTTCGCCAAATTATCAAGTTTGAGATCGACCCACATCATATTTTGTTACATCCATGATAAGACCCACAATTCCAATGGTTAGTGATAATTTTTGTTGACCGGAGAAGAAGTTGAGGCCATCGTCCAAGATTGGCCAAAATAATTGCATGTTCCTATTTCGGATGACTAAGTAGATGCAGATGAAGACCTGGGACCAGACAATCCACCATCGTAGAGTGATGGAGGTAAGGGAGGGGACCCGCAGGCAGAAACATAAGATCCCAACCCTCCCCAGAATGGTTCAAGCTCAACTCTAAAAGATCTAATCGTAGGAGAGAAGAGAAAACATACTAAGACATCGCAAACAGAGGAAAGACATAGGAAAAAAAAGGATGACAAATCATAAAATACTGTCAGCCTTAATGGTGAATATTCTACACTTTTGACTGAAGAAATAACATAATCTACACATGCAAGTTTCAAGAAAATAGATGAACAACAACCAGAGCTCACAGGAAGTGTTACTGATTTACTCACGATGCTATACAAAGCTGTTAAAGATATCAGAACCACACTATATTATACACCCTAGATAACCGAGTCACAGGATGTACCCGACACTTCAGAAGAGCGACAAAGTGAGATACCAATGCCAGTTTCGCCAATCAAGACACAAGTAGCAGGTGAAGCACTTAACCTGGGAACCGCAGAATTGAATGAGATGGCCAAATGCTTGGTCCAGGTGACAATAGAATTCTTACATATGCGGTTGAATGAAGTTTATGCAATACATAATGTCGCAGTCCCAGAGATGAAGGTAAGAGAAGGAGCCTTTATTAAGCAAGCAAAATTAGCAAATAAGAGTGTCAATAAAATGAAGAAAACAATGCAAGAGACCGAATATAAAGCAAAAACATGGGAGGAGAACATGCATAGGCTCGACAATGTTGTAGCCCTTACATGCACAAGTTTTGCTGATAAAGGAATAACGACAAAGATGTTTCCAAAGCCAAAGTCATTCGACTTGGCGAGATAGCAAAAGACCTTCGCAAAAAGGTCACAGAACTAGAAGCCTATATAAAACCATGTACACCCCTGGAGGTGTTAGAAGAAAGAAGAAAAGCAATGACAGAGGATGCATGGAATATATTATAAGCATAGGCATTATGTGCCAAGGTGGTCGACCAAGTTTCTCAAATATGGGAAGCATTGATCGACGACGAGGAATTAGAG
The DNA here is from genome assembly GCA_001517045.1 of Pseudotsuga menziesii. Lineage (NCBI taxonomy): Eukaryota > Viridiplantae > Streptophyta > Pinopsida > Pinales > Pinaceae > Pseudotsuga > Pseudotsuga menziesii. The sequence continues at coordinate 527,745 of LPNX010309439.1, read as the reverse complement.
AAAATCGCAATGGAGCTGTGCACAACTGAAACAAAGGTAAACCAAATGAGAAATGAGATGAAGAAGTTTCCCTTAGCAGAGAAAATTTATAAGGCAGCAGAAATGAAGAAACCATAATAAGCTACAGTTTTGCACACTCAACAGCAGCAAAGGACCGACAAAATCGCAGAGTTCAAGCCCGAAGCAGAAAGAGTTACATGCATTATTTATCCTGTACATTAGAAGGTACAAAAGCAATAGAGTCCGCAGGAAGTGTAACATTGGAACACATTAGTTTCGACCTTGTGGAAAGCTTGAAGAAAACATAAGAGGACGTGTGACGCAAGACAGAGGCAATAGTGAAAATCTTCCAATATTGTAAATGTAAAGTCATCACAAATGTAGAAGTTGATGAGTAGCATTGCGTGGCTCGGGACGAGCCATGGGTGAGTGTTGGCCCTAGGAAAAGATAGGCAGAAGTTAGTTAGAAAAACTAAGTTTTGCTCAAGAATGTGAAGAATCCAGTCATAGGAAGGAAAAGGCGCTGCAACAGAAGTAGAGAAGGAATAACAAAAGTAGATAAGGAAGAAAGAGCTAAGGAAAGAAGTAGTTGTAGAGGAAGATGCAACATAAGAAGAGAGTTTGCAAAGGAAGATGCAACATAAGAAGAGAGTTTGCAAAAGAAGAGTTAGCAACATAAGATAAGCCACGATAGAAGGAAAAGATGCGACAAGATCAACTGCGATGGAAGAAACCATGTCAGAAGGGGTGCAACGGATAAAAATGTTAGTTTAAGGAAGATCATGGGTATGAGTGCATCTAGAGTAGACAGAAGTCACACATGTGTTAAGGAATAAAATAAGCTTTGTAATTTGGGTCGTTAGTTCCTGCTGACAAGTGTCACTAGAATAGGAATGACAACCTGTTGGATAACTAAATGAAGTCAGCTGATAACAACATGTAAGAGTCTATAAGAAGGAAGAACCCGGGTTATGTGTGGGTTGCTTATGGTTGTTGCTTACATTGGGGTTGATTATGGTTGTTGTTTACATTGGGGTTGCTTCTGGTTGTTGCTTACATTGGGGTTACTTTCTGGTTGCTTACCTACTTACTGTTGTTGTTTAGCTAGTCAATTCAATAGAGAGTCAATTAGTTGTGGTTCATCTGTAAGAAGAGTCGAAGAGTCTGTAGTTGAGTGCGCAAAAGTGTAGAGAAGATCAAGTCAATCAAGGATGTGTGTGGATCGATAGTAGAGTCTAAGAATCATGATTCGTAGAGTTGTAGAGGAGGGTGATTCGATCCAGGTTGTGTGTAGATCGACAGTAGAGTCAAGTAGAGAAGAACCAATGATAAAAGACAAGAGAGCATGAGAGGAGAGATATTTTTGTATAGATAAGAGAAGAAGATCTAGAACGGATTCTGCAACTCAGTGCATAAACAAAAAGGTGCCATATATTTCTCATACCAAATGAAGAGTGCCTTTGTGGTTTTTCCTGGATGGGTTTCCATGTTAGATACTGTGTCAAATGTGTAGATGATGAATGTGTTTGTGTTGCATGAATGTTTACTGCAAATAAGTGTTGATGTATTTTCTTATGAATGAGTTTATATGCATTTGACGCACTGTTGTAGTCGGAATCATTTATAAGTCATTATATTTACTGTCATAATATATGTCGACTGATGAATAGAGTCACATATCAACTGTGCATAATAAGTATACGGAATACACCCACCGACTTTAGTCAAGCGAGCTAGAAATGTTACAAGAAGAGTAAATCCCCCCCATCCAACTGTGGAATCTTGGTTCTAGCAGTTACCCATAAGGATATATCTCCAGTGAGACTGCATCTGTGTCGTAGGTGCTGCCGATTGAGACTTCCTCTTTAGGGACGATATATTGGGATTTGTTGCACCCAAAAGAAAGTCTAAACCTGGGTCGAAGAGAGATAATTCCAACAATGTCCACCATCAATTCCTTCTTGTGCTTCATACAAAAATTCAATGTGTTCATGGTTCATCACACATTTGTGCAATATACCATCCACTTCAAGTTTTTATATCTACGTTGTGATGAACTGATAATCCACATTTCTTGTTACTAGTTGTTGCCATTGTGATATTGTATAATCATATACTTTCCCTATCATTAAAAACATTATTATCTCTATGAACTGATCTGGTACTATATCAACTCAAAAAAGTTGTGCATCCAATAGTTCATCCTCCAAACTTCCACCTACTTCCCCAGACCCTAATATTGATAGATGATCTGAGCCTACATTATGCTTACCAGGCTTAACTACCAACTAAAAATCAAATTCCTAAAATAAAAATAGCCATCAATAAAGTCTCCCCCCCAATGCTAGCTTATTAATTAAATATTTCAATGCAGATTGATCAATAAAGAATTTAAAAGTATCTCCTAATAAATAATGTCTAAATTTATGCAAAGCATATACCATTTCCAAGCCTTCTCATTCACTGGTGGTATAATTCCTTCCTGAATCTAATAATTTTCGACTTGCAAAGGAAACTAGATGATCAATAGTACCTTCTCCAAGTTGTGCCAATAATGTGGTTGATAGAAGGTGTGTCCACATGCAAGTGAAACAACTTTGTGCAACCTGGAAATATTTAAAATTAATGCAGTTACCGTTTTATCTTTTAACAAATCCAATACCTTATGACATCATTGAGTCTAAACATACATGGTCTCTTTGTTCAACAACTTTTCCAACAACGTAGTAATTTAAGCATGATTCCTTATAAATTTCCTGTAGTACTCAATACATCCTAGTGCTTCATACAACCACGTTATTGAAGTTGGGGCCACCATATTCATAATGACAACAATCTTCATCGGATCCACAAGCAAACCCTCTTTACATACAACATGTCCCATTAGAACTCGAAAAGGTGTACAAAAAATGCACTTCTTTAAATTTAATGAGATTTGTAATTGTCTACACCTATCCAACATCGATCTTAATACCTGCACATGTTCCTTCAAGTACCGACCAAACACAGTGCAATCATTCAAATAGACTTCCAAAAATTTATGCACAAAATCTTTAAAATCAACCACCACTATTCACAAGAAAACCGTTGGTGCATTCTTCAATCCAAAGGGCATTACCATATATGCAAATTATCCTGATTTTGTTGCAAATGCAGTTTTTCGTTATACCTTAAGGACCCATATGTGAATGGGTAAACTTCTCAACCTCTAACATTCTCTAGGACTTCATTTATAAATGGAGCCAGGAATGGATAATAGATACATGCTACATTAAGACTTTGAATATCAACACAAATCCCCATTTCTAATGTTTTCTTATATTTGACTGCCATTGCGCTAATCCACTCTAATTCTTCTACTGGAAATATAATACATGATTCTAGAATCCTGTCAATTTTTTGGCACACATTTTCTCTTATACTTAGGATTCAATCTATATGATCTTTATTTATTGATTTGCATCAAGTTTCAATCATATATTCATTTCCCCTAAATATCCTACTATTCCTTTCATTTTTGAAAAAGCTCTTGGGAAATGAATCCTCACATTCCTTTAGCAAATCTACTACTCGAGTTACAGTTTCTAGATCCCGATAATTTCCAAGCACAACAATCTTAGGATTTTCTTTTGTTCCAATGTTATTCTTCGTTGTCTGTAGTGGTCGTGAAAGTGGAATTAGAGCAGGTGGCTCAATTAATGACAACTGACCCAAAAGACCTAGGCAATCTTTATAAAAATGCCTATTGAAGAGAGCTAAGGCTGCTCATTCTAGAGAAGTGATCATTCAGGTGAATGTACTTCAGAGAAATTCAATGGAAGGGAATTTGTGGAAGAGTTTGAGGGGATAACTACTGAGTGATCTAGTGCAGCTTTTAAGCTGAGATATCTTACTGCTGAGTACAGGGTGTTGTTACTGAGTCATTGGACTAGTCTACTGTTGCATGCTCCACCAATTCTCAGCCAAGAAGACCAGGAACAGGCTCGGGGGTCCCAAGGAAGCGTTGTTTGAGCGCTCTCCAAGAGTTTGGTAGGGAGGAACAACCTCCTAACGATGTTGTTGTCTATCTTAATTAGGTTCTACATTATTTTGTTTTAATGTGTTAAATAGATAAATTTGAATTTGACTATTAAATGAATGGTAAATGTTCAGTTTTTAAATCATTAGAATGGAAAATAATTCTAGTATGTGTTTTTCCACACTTGGAAGGACCAAGCCGTACTCCAGCACAGATAGAGTATTTATAGTAGATGGAAGTAAATGTTAAAGAGACTGAATAGAGTAGATATGATTCTGCATTTCTTAGTTAGTGGAGTAACTTGTTTTAGTATGTAGATATTATTTCAAGAAAGAATAATTGTCTGTTTATCTAAGTTTATTGTTTTAACAAGTTTATTTACTTAATTATATGTTGGAAAAGAAATAGCAGTAATTTAGTACAGGTAGAAGCATTAAGATAATAAGAAAAGATCTTATCAGATAAGATGTTGTGCTTACAAACAATATCTTAATCTTTTTATTCACGATAACACACTATGAAGGTTAAACTATGTTATGATAGGTTATATTTCTCCGTGTTAACTTAGTATCTAGTTGCTATGTAGTAGAAAAATCACAGTCAAGTTGCTTTGTTACATTCAGTTCAATTAAGAAATAGACCACTAATCCTATAGTTTATTTCTAACAATATCCACTAATCTAAGACTATCAAAATACTATAAACCAAGTAGGGTGTTATTAAAGTATTAAAATTATAAGAAACAAATTAAGTTACAGAATCTATGTATATCTTTTCAAAGAACTCTGAGTAAATTCTATCTGTCATTTAGTAAATAAAAACAATAAGAATAGGATAATAACAATATAAAAACAAATATAAAACTATGTAAAGAACTGTTTAAAATTGAACAAACAAGTTATACCTGTATAGGTAATCTACAGGCTCGAAACCCTAAACTGATTTTATTATTATAAATAAAAACCTATAAGTTACAATCCAATCACTTGGATTATTATATAAATAAACAATTAAATTAATATAGACTGTTTACAGTCCTTTTAAGGACAAATGAAAAGACAAAAGTATAGATATCACTTGAAATTATTAGAACATACATGTAATACTAATTAAAAACAATTTTAACAAATAGCATAACTTATTTTTAAAATAAATTGGAAGATTTAATTAAACAAGGGAAAACCCTAGTTCGTAATTTCCTAAGCAAATAAGTAAATATTATAAACCATACACAATGTCTAAGTTACGGTCTTACTAATAACAATAATCTATTTGAAAATATATTAAACAGTAATAATCTTCATTCACAGTCGGTTAGGGAAAAGCCTAACTTACATAGAGCAAGATTACTGTAAAAATGAGACAGAGCTCGAAACAAAACCTTTTTAAAAGCCAAATGTATTGCTTGACAGGCCGAAAGGATACACACTTAATCAGTTTACAATGCCCAGCTCAGGGCTGATGTACCCAATGTCATGGCATGGGTTTTTAATAAACAAAACTAACATTCTTTATATCAAAACCTACATCACTGTAAAATATTTTTAAGTCAAAGAAAAGAGTATTTACAAGTCTCGGCATCGAGCCAGAGCCACCCTGCTATATGCGAGGGTTTAAAACAAAAACAAATCTTATAAACTAAAGACCAAAAACCCAAGACTGGGAAGACCGAGGTCGTAACTTCTTCCAACTGAAATCATTTTCCCCTAAGTCTGTACAAGCAGGGAGTGCCACTTTGTAACTGGGGCTTACCGGTAGACTAGATGCCAATCCAAATGTGAAGTGGATTCTTCCAAACGCTAATGCGAACCATCACCTGCAAGTGAAAACCAAAATCGTAAGTTAAAAACTGAATTTATAAAGGTCACTGTAAGTTTTAAAGCTTACAAACTTCTTAAATACAAATTGTTACCTGGAAGTGTTGAAAACTGAGGTCACGAGGAAGGCAGACCAACATAACGAGCATTGCAACCCTTGTATTCACCTGAGAAGGAGGCAGCTGGGTTCAAGTTACTAACTACATTGACAACTGGAGCAGGAGCAAGCATTGACAGTGGCCACATCATGATTTGACACTAAAACTACTAACTGTGTAACACTGCCCTCACACACAGCAAAGATTGGTTGCAAAAATCAAATCAATCACGAGCTGTGAACTTCACAACTCTTGCCCTAAGTGACAACACTTTAGAATACACAGGCAGTGGAACTAGAGGCGAGCACCAGCGAGCCTCATGGCCGTAGTGAACCCAATAATGCAGAAGCCGAAACCCTCGATGAAAAATAAGTAATAGGGTTGCGAGGTAAGCTTATATCTCATGCAATGCATGGTGGTGAGAGTTCCATGTGCCCACAAATTTATCCACTTCATGGTGGGTTAAGTGTATAGTCTCCACTGCAACAATTGGATCAAATAATTGTTAAGCATTTACATTATGCATATAATGATAATGTAATATATATAAAGTCAATAACACATTGTTCCAATGAAGTCAAACCTTGATAATGAACGAGGAGTGCTACTATCGTTTAACCTTTTGTTTAAACCTCGAAATTATCTTTGGTAAATAACCAAAATGTATATGGAGTCGATGCCCTTGTTCCTCAAATATCTTATAACCTTTCTTAATCAACTTGTAAAAAAAAGATCGAGAGGATAATAGAAGTTTTGAGCAAGGTTGTTAATGCCTCTATTGACACTTTATATAATCATGAACCTTGAATGTTTAAGCTATGAGAACTAGAAGGTGTATATAGAATTAATTAACATTTATACACTATAATAGCTCTTACTCTTCATTATGACCTACAGTACTGGATGCAGGATATATCTCTTATAAGCACATGATCTTTGGTCTCCATATTGTACCAAGCTCTAAGATGAATCGAACCAAGGTTAGGTTGGAAGTAGGTGTTTAAGATAGCAAACTATCTAGGATTTTAATGCATCACCTTTACTTATAAGTAAATAGAAGGGTAATGTAAAGTTTGTCGCATTATTTGGTCATGAAGAAAACTAGAAATTACAAGTCACAACTTGATGATATTCCTGCAGAGGATCACTTATAAATATAATGCAATTTATAAGCTGATATACTTCCTCTACTAAAGCTAATTAAAAAGTAAAGCTAAGATCTCTGTATAAGTTTGTTCTTGGAAAGCCTTAGACCCGTTTCCTTACTTAGAAGCAGTGTTGTAATTTTATAAATAGTAACAACAATACACTTTAATTTCGGTAAGAGTACTGATATGCTAAATCTTAAGCTTTACTAAGGACTAGAAATAGCTTAGAGTAATGATGGAAAGAAGTTTAATCTAAGTAGCAATCATTTTTTTACAATAGACTGTCAATAGTGTAAAGATACTAATCATAACGACATGCTTTTAAAGTACTGAAAAAGTTGCAACATACATAAGGAGAAGATACTTTACCTCATAGAACCCTTGAATTTAATTAAGCAAACTTGTACGCTAGCAGTATATTTTATACTAAATAAAGTATATTTGGACTAACGCCTTAATAAACTCTTACTGGGTCAAATTTTACTTGTCAATCCTGTAAAGATCCAGAAAATCCAGGTACGTTAGCAATTGCTAAGTAAGCCCCAGTCAAAAAGTAACTCCTCACCTACTTGACATTCAAACCATCAGTACAACTAAATAATTGAATGTAGATTATTCACATCACATAACAAAATTAAAATAGTAATAATCTATATGTGTTAAAGTAAATAGACACTTTGGTTAACTATTTCATTCTTTCTATTAGTTGCTAGCAGTTATCTAACTGCAACTATAAACATTTTATATTATCTCAAAATTTTAATTTTTTTTTGAAAATTTGGGGTTTTGACATGTGGTATCAGAGCACAAGGTTCAAACACTGGGCCTTGATGAACCCAATTAGCTTTTATGAAACAATGATTTTGAATTATTATGCTGATGTATTTTCTTTTAAATGTTATTCAATAGAGAAATTGTTTTTGAAGTTTAACAAACAGGTATGGAAAGGCTGGAGGCATATGCAGAGGAAGAATCTCCATTTACTGAACCAAAAAACTTACCAAGAGATCCTATACAGAAAGATTTAACCACCAATTCCTCAGAACTGTTACAAACAGTAAAATACCTAAAATCTGAAATGGAATCTATAAAACAAGAAAATGAAAGGATTCTGAGGGCTCAAGAGGAGTTGAATCAGATCCTAACAGAAAGGTTTCAAACTGAGGGTAGGGGTAGAAGAACTGAATCAGAAGATACAAGTCATCAACATAAATTTAAAAAGATGAAACAGACTAAAAATAAAAGCAATTCATCTTCAAAGGTGTTTGGTGAACAACAAAATTTCCATTCTACTAGTGATAGTAGTGATGACAATCATTATACTAAAAAGAGAAAATATAAACCCTATAAGGAAATTTCTGGGGAATTCAAAAAGATAAAACCACCAACATTCAATGGAGAGACTGAGAAGGGGGAGGAAGCATAATCATGGTTATATGGGATGAAGAAGTACTTCTAGATATATAACTATTCTAACCAGTCAAAGGCTAGAATGGCTATCTACAATCTCTCAGGAGAGGCTGACATTTGGTGGCAGGACTTGAACAGAGTTAAGGGAATAAAAGAGAAGAACGTAAATTGGAGTACCTTCAAGAGGTACTTTAAAAATAAATTTATGTCTGAGCAATACTATGAAGAGAGAGCAAAAGAATATTATGAGCTTAAATTAGGATAATGACAATCAAAGATCTAAACAACAAGTTTTTAAGTCTGCTTAGGTATGTGCCATACCTTGTAGATGAGAAACCAAAGGTACAACGATTCCTCAACTGTCTACCTTATCATATTAAGGATAGGATTGAGTATGACAATCCAAAGACTTTGGAAGAAGCTATGAGGAAAGCTAACTTCTGTTATGAACATAATCGAAAGAAGGAAAGCATGGCCAACTGGAAGGCCAAGAAGAATAATAATCACTATGATCGAAAGAAGAAAGAATTTGTGCCCAACAAAAATTCTAAGAACAATAAGGCCAGAAATCTTCCTAATAAGAATTTCCAAGGAAATAATAATAATTCACCAAGCAATCAGAATAATTCCAAGGGTAATTAATTTACTAATAACCATGGTAATTACACTAAGAAATTTGAAAGCAAAGAACCTATAAAGTGCTGGGAGTGTAGTGGCCCACACTATGCCTCAGTCTTTCATAATCGAAAAAATACTGTCAATAATATTCATACCATACAGGAGGAGATGACTATTGGAGAATTAGCGAGGACTATGCCCAGAATCAATGCAGCCTTGGAGAATCAACAAGCAGAATATCAAACTTCCATGGTGTAAGTAGAAGTTATGATAAACCAAACCCCTATAACTATTTTAATAGATCTAGGAGCTTTGCACCTAAAATGGTAGAAAAATGTAAGTTACCTATTGAAAAATTTGAAAATTCCTCGTTAGTTCAGTTAGCCATTGGTGCTAAAAGAAAGGTAACTTGTTTTGAAAAAGAATGTGCAGTAGTTATGGATCATTTTGAAACTGTTGTGAAGCTTAATGTATTACTTCTGGGTTCTTATAGCCTACTCATCGGTATGGATAGGTTAGAACAACATAGGGTAATTTTAAACTGTTATGATAAAACCTTTACGTGTTTTAACAGTGATGGAAAACCAGTGAGTGTAAAAAGAATCCCTAGAAAAACCACCATAAGGCAGATTTCTGCTTTGCAGCTTAAGAGAGCGGTTAGGAAGAGTTGTAAAGCTTATGCAGTAAAAATAACTGATGAGGAGAATCTAAATAAGACAGATAAATTAAAATTGGAAGACATACCAGTCTTTAGAGAAAATGTTGATGTATTTCTGGAAGAAATTTTGGGACTACCTCCAAAAAGGGAACTGGATTTTACCATTGAGCTGGTACTTGGTGCAGTACCTAGCTCAAAGGCCCCTTATCGAATGAATATACTTGAACTTAATGAATTAAAGTCACAATTAAAAGAACTTATTGATAAAAAGTATATTCGACCTATTGTGTCTCCCTGGGGGGCACCTGTCATCTTCGTTAAGAAAAAGGACAAAACCATGCAACTTTGCATAGATTACCGTCACTTGAATAAGATGACCATTAAAAATCGATACCTGTTGCCTCGCATAGATGATCTGTTTCATCAACTACGTGGAGCCACGGTGTTTTCAAAAATAGATTTAAGGTCTGGATATCATCAAGTTAGGATTAAAGATGAAGACATCTCTAAAACAACTTTTAGAACTCGATATGGCCATTATGAGTTTGTCGTGATGCCATTTGAGCTTAGTAATGCCCGAGCTATTTTTATGTGTTTGATGAACAACGTTATGCATAAGTATCTAGATAAGTTTGTAGTCGTGTTCATCAACTTGTAAGAAAAAGATTGAGAGGATAATAGAAGTTTTGAGCAGGGTTGTTAATGCCTCTATTGACACTTTATATAATCATGAACCTTGAATGTTTAAGCTATGAGAACTAGAAGGTGTATATAGAATTAATTAACATTTATACACTAGAATAGCTCTTACTCTTCATTGTGACCTACAATACTGGATGTAGGATATATCTCTTATAAGTACATGATCTTTGGTCTCCATATTATACCAAACTCTAAGATGAATCGAACCAAGGTTAGGTTGGAAGTAGGTGTTTAAGATAGCAAACTATCTAGGATTTTAATGCATCACCTTTACTTATAAGTAAATAGAAGGGTACTGTAAAGTTTGTCACATTATTTGGTCATGAATAAAACTAGAAATTACAAGTCACAACTTGACGATATTCCTGCAGAGGATCACTTATAAATATAATGCAATGTATAAGCTGATATATTTCCTCTACTAAAGCTAATTAAAAAGTAAAGCTAAGATCTCTGTATAAGTTTGTTCTTGGAAAGCCTTAGATCCGTTTCCTTACTTAGAAGCAGTGTTGTAATTTTATAAATAGTAACAACAATACACTTTAATTTCAGTAAGAGTACTGATATGCTAAATCTTAAGCTCTACTAAGGATTGGAAATAGCTTAGAGTAATGATGGAAAGAAGTTTAATCTAAGTAGTAGTCATTTTTTTTACAATAGACTGTCAATAGTGTAAAGATACTAATCATAACGACATGCTTTTAAAGTACTGAAAAAGTTGCAACATACATAAGGAGAAGATACTTTACCTCATAGAACCCTTGAATTTAATTAAGCAAACTTGTACGCTAGCAGTATATTTTATACTAAATAAAGTACATCTGGACTAAAGCCTTAATAAACTCTTACTGGGTCAATTTTTACCTGTCAAGCCTGCAAAGATCCAATAAATCCAGGTACGTTAGCAATCGCTAAGTAATCCCTAGTCAGAAAGTAACTCCTCACCTACTTGACATTCAAACCATCAGTACAGCTAAATAATTGAATGCAGATTATTCACATCACATAACAAAATTAAAATAATAATAATCAATGTGTTAAAGTAAATAGACACTTTGGTTAACTGTTTCATTCTTTCTATTAGCTGCTAGCAGTTATCTAACTGCAACTATAAACATTTTATGTTATCTCAAAATTTTAAATGTTTTTGAAAATTTGGGGTTTTGACAAGAAGTTAGCTTTTCTCACTGCCTCTTTAAGGGTCTTTGGATTATCAAATTCAATTATGTCCTTGAAACTAGTAGGAAAGTAGCTCAAAAACCTTTGTATCTTAGGTTTTTCGTCGATTATATACAATACATATCTTAATAAACTTAAAAATTTGCTACTTAACTCTTTCATAGACATTGATCCTATTCTAAGTTCATAAAACTCTTTAGCTATTTCTTCATAATATTGTTCAGATAAGAATTTCCTTTTGAATTATTTCTTAAAGATTCTCCAGGTTAGATATTTTTCTTTAAGGTTTTTAACTCTTTTTATGTCCTTCCACCAAATGTCAACCTTTCCGGTTAGGTTTTAGATAGCCATCTGGGCTTTCATTCTATTTGAATAGTTATAAATCTGAAACTACTTTTTCATACCTGATAGCCAAGCCTCGACTTCCTCACCCTTTTCCACTTATCCATTAAACAAATAAGGTTTTATCTTTTTAATTTATCCTGAGATTTCTTCATAAGGTTTATACTTCCTCTTTTTTCTAGGACCATTGTCGCTATCACTACTTTCACTAGAGTATTTATACTTTTCTTTGTGCGACCTTACTTTAATTCCTTAAGAAGATTTACTTTCACTATCAGAAAATTTTAATTTCTTACCCTTACATTTGTATGATATTGTTCCAGATTCAGTTTCACGCTTCTTTCTTTTATCCTTGCCTCTGTTGTGTATTTTATCTAGTAATATCTGATTTAGACCCTCCTGAGCTCTTAAAATTATTTCGTTATCTTCCTTTATAGTTTGTAATTTAGTTCTTAAATATTTTACTGTTTGAAGCAGCTCTGAAGGTTGATTATTTAATTCCACATATATGTTATCTAGATTATTGTGGTGGGATCCATCTTCAGCAAATGCTTAAGCTCCTTCCATTTCCTGTAAAATACAATTTTATATTTATGTATAGAAATAGTTTTAAAACATGATTAATATTTTTGTTTTTCTTACGAGTTAAGCCAATATTCAGGCCTAGTGTTTGGAACCTCGCTCTAATACCACATGTAACATCTCCAAATTTCATCAACAAAAAAAAAATTATTTCAATGTCTAGCTGCAATTACATGATGTAAATAATTCCATACTAACACCTTCATATATCATTTATCTCGGGTTAGCGTTTTTAACTCAAGAACACCTAGTTACGACACTTCAAGAAAAATGCAACTGACTAGTTTAATTGTTGTTAAGTCGTAAATGTTTATTCAATGTTAGTCAAAGTTGGTGTAATTTCTGGTTATGTTTTTGAGTACTTGTTAACCCCATTAAGATGCTAGGAGGATGGGTTTATGGTCTTACTTAGCTATGAAGCTAACACATAAACCACTTATTTATTGCAGGTGCTTTGAGGAGGAGGTATTGACTTACTAAGGAAACCTCTAAAGGGTCTAAACTAAGACACACAAGAAGGGCCCCAACCATCCTATGCAAAACAACTACCCCTAAGTAAAAAACTATGCACTTGTCTTAAACCATAATTCTTCATACCAAGCATAAAGAACTATATATGATAACATCCATGGGAAATTTAATGGTTTGATACTATAGAGTTTGGGTTTTGTAAACATTAACCACCAGGTGGCATTTAAGAGGGCCACATGACGTCCCTACTGTCTCCAGCTGGAAAGCACTTATGTCACCTTGTAAACCCTAAGGGTTTAATGTTCCTTTTTTTTTTTTCCGATATTGGTCTTGTCACTGCGTTATTTGGTTTCTGCACATTGTAGTGAAGGGGAGAGAGAGTCGAGGCTCTTGGCCTTCAGGCTCTGGACCTTCTCTTGGCTCCAAAATTTGTAAAAGAAAATGCTCCAATGTAGCTGTAATGGGTTTTCTCCTTGGCCTATCATGTTTGTTTCATTTGGCATTAGGGCCGTGGGCTAGTCTGCAAGATCGTCATTACCACCATCGACGCTTATGCGTAAGGTAAATTATTTCTATTTTCGTTAATGTTCTTTATTATTTTTTCATATATTTTCAAGACTATCATTTGACCTCTGTGTTAATTGCTTTGTAGGAGTTTCTTGTTGGGGTTGTTGCGTTTAAAATGGAGTTCAGTCTCCGTGGTGATGGTGCATGGTGTGGTAAGACCTGACACCCCACATTATTTGCTCTTTGTGGCTCCATTGGTTGTGGTTCAACAGCTCTAAGGCTGGGCCATCACTCTCATGGTTGGAGTCGTTTTATGCATTTCCTTCTGATGAAAAATTTGGTAAACCTTCTAGTTGTTTGGCCCTATGACATTTTGTTTTTGTAAAAACAATCTCTCTTCGATCGCGAGTCTGAAGGGGATCACAAAGTAATTTTTCTGTTTTAGTTACTATAAATTTGGGCTCTCACAGAGATTTGTAAGACACAATGTTTACGGTCTGATAGGGCCATTTCTGCCGAGGGTATGGCCTTACAAATTTACTTCCGTTGGCCATGATAAGATATTTAACTTCTAGTTATAATGTGTTGTTGTTTCTGGAATTATGATTTAATACTTTAAGTCCTATTTCAGAAAATATCTTAGGGCCATGAGCCCAGTATACCATCAGATTTGCTTATTCTATAACGTTTACTCTATGAAATGTATAACCTGGCATAAGTAGGTTAAGTTGGGTACTTTTGGTATTTATTTTCTTTTCCTTCATAGTTTTTGGAAGCTTCTTTGTAAATTTATACTATGTTTATTAATGGTTTTTGATTCAATTTATATGAGAATTTCAACTGGTGATTAAGCAACAACTTATTTGGTAAATAATTAATTACTTGCGGACAGAATTTCCCTTATGGGATTCAAACTTTTGATTTAAATAGATTAGTGGTTTTGGAAATTTTAATGAGCAGTTTTACCACTCCGTGAAGAAATCGATGGATAGTTTAAGCTTTCCTCTGTTTGGATTTTGTTAATGTTAAGTAGATTTAAACTTGGGTTTTGACCGAATAGCCTCTGCAGGCTTTGATTCAACAACCTGTGTAAAAATATACGATATTGAAATTGTTATATATGTTGTGAATTCTCGCGAGGGTTTTGTTATACTATGGTTTAAAAATGATTTATAAAAGGAAACCCTAACTTATTTCTTGGAAATGTTTTTAAGTTTATCAGCTATAATATAACTGGTTTGTTGAATACTATAAGATTTTATGAGTATAGATCATTAATTGTCATCCTTTACTATAGATGTGCATATAATATTTGATAAGATCCTGTAGAGTTCTTAATCGATTTATGTGTAAGTCTTTGATTGAGTCCTTTAACCCTAGTTTGACTTCTAAGGAAGCTTTAAACCTTCGACTGAAAACGATGATGTTCTTTTAAAATAAAAAATATTTCAAATATAAGATAATATTAGTAAGAACATATGATTCTAACTCTGTTCCTATAACTCATTGTTGGACAGAGCGCTTTGTAATAGAAATTAGTGCATTACCCTAATAAGCCTATCGACAATAATAGGTGATAAAGAGTTTACTTGTTGGAAGTTTCAAGCCTTGGAAATATTAACTGGTTATAAGAACTATCTTAAATTAAAAACTTAGATGAATATATTTCACTGTTTACTTAACAATAATCTATGCATACAAAGGATTGGAACTTAAAGAAAAAAAACATAATAAATTCAGAACAACTATTTATGATATTATATAAAAATATAAACAAAGAAATTTCATGGTAATATACAGTTTGCCATTTAACTTTATGAAAAGAAATCCGTAACATTCCTTATGCAAAATTTCACAGAAAATATGACCCTCCTATCCTATTCTAATTCAGTAATGATTACTTAATTTAAAGAATTCCTTAACATTCCTAAACCTGCAAATATAGATATGAAATATTTATTCACAGATAATAAACAAAACATCTTAGAACCAGGAAAATTGTAGAAGGGGGGACAAACACCCAAAGAAGACCGTTCCTCCCAACCATCTCCTGAAAGCATCCAAGATCACTTTCTTTAGGACCCCCAACTCGTTCACTGAACCACTAGGACAAAGATGTTGTGTAACGACTCACATAGAAATCTCTGCAACTTAGCAATTCACTAGCAGACTTAACTCTCAACAATTTCACTTTAGCTATCCCCTCATTGAATTCCTCTTGTGTGTCTGACTTTTCAGTTTGCAGCAATTCACAAAGGTCTAATCACTTGGAATAGAATGTAATGAGCCTCTTGCTCAATTCGATGGTATTTATAAGATTTCCGAGGTCTTTGGGTCAGTTTTGAAATTAAATAAGCCACCTGCTCAGTTCCTCTTCTCAAGGAACATGACCACAATTTTAGGGATTTTTCCTCCTGCAACAGCTAGAAAGTGAAATGCTAGTGCTGCCACTAGTCATTTGGCCTTCTATAATTGCTCATTCCTCCTAGTGGGTCAGTGAATACTCTTCAATAGTCTTCCTTAGATAGGTGTCTCTTCATTTAATTTTTTAAATAAATAAAATATTCAATTACAGTCATCCTTGACCATCATTGGTCATAAAAAACTTTACAATAACTTTTAACATAATGTTTTCTCAAATATTTTTTTTTTTTTTTTTTGAGTTATAGGTGGGTTACAATATTGAAGTTATGGATGATAGAGATGAATTTAAGAAACTCATTAAGTCATTTTGATGATACCACCAAGCAACTTATGTAAGGGTTCGAATTGATGGCTAGCTAACTGATTTGGATTTATGTAGGAACGCAACAAAATACACAAATAACCATAGAAACAAATATGCAGCGGAAATAACACTTCATTTCATTAATCAATAACTGAAACTTGTTTACATACAGAATGGAAATAAACTAGCTAGAGTGCTGGTAGCTTATCTATGAGAAGAGATGTGGCGGCTACATGCCTCTGAACTCCGTGTTACAATGAGGTTCGAAGGCCTATATATTATTGAGAAATAATGGAAACCCTACACAACCAAAAACCTAACCCTAGGAGGTGAAACGCCTTAATGTGGGCCTCGTTGGGTAACTTGGTACATCAATTTCTCGGGGTCGTAAATTTAGCATACTACATCTGTTTGACGCGCATGATACATCGTTAGAAATATCTGTTTAAGGACTACATCCATAAATAACATATATTGAGACCCAAACAGTCTGAAATAGACTCATATTTTCTCGACCATTCGATGCCAAAAAAACGTCGTTTAGGGCCTCAAAACGGCTGCGGAAGTTTAGGACCCGAAAATTGCCAAAAATAGTAAATTGTGCTACAATTAAGGAAACTGAAAAAATGAAAGAAATAGTGGTGGGGGTCCAAGAGGAATAGGTGGGTGGCCACCAATATCCTCCTGGATCACTAACGTAGGGGTAAGCTTGCAACAAGGGGTAGTAGTAGCTTCCATCATGGGGAGACACATAAGCAAATTATTTTTGTGGACTTTGATGATTTGTTGTATGGATTTAGACACAATAAGGCAGATTTGAACTCATTAAGGAACAATCAACAATCCACAAGTATGGAAGAGAGCAAGGAGTCACCAAGTTCTGTGGGTGGCGAAGTAGAAAAATATTACATCAAGAGGATCGAAAGTCACTCCCAAATGACTTTTCAAAAGATGAGGAAACATCACATGAGAATGAATAAGAGTACCTTGAAACTATTGAATATCATTCCAAGGCACATTATACTATGGACATGTACCAAAGGGCATCTACTGATGGATGCTTGAACTGTGAAGGAGTACCTACTCATGGGTGCTCATAAATCTATGTTGGTGACATAGAGATAATATTTGAAAATGTTGCTGCAAGCCAAATTTCTCATGAGCATAAAGATGAAGACCTTGTAGTAGCTAATGAAGAACCAAAGTCAACTCCCCCATCAACACTTGAGCTTCAAGAAGTTGATCAAATCAAGAAGAAAGAAAAAGAGGAGGTTCACTCCCATGAACCATCCTTCATTGAAGGGTCTTTGAATACGAGTGAAATGAATATCCACGAGGCCCTTAGCATACTCCATGACACTAAAGCATTGGTATCAAATTCTTGTTGAAAATTTTCTTCATTGGAGGAACCATCCTTCCTTGAAGACATGGAGAAGATTCAAAGAGTAATGTACACAATCGAATGTAATTTCATGTCTTCGATTTTTGATAGAAACATTTTGGTTGATATTAATGAATGGTTACATGAAGCATACTTGAATAATAATGAGGATATTCATAATCTCAAAACTCAAAATAAGCAACGTCTTAATATGTTGCAAGATACTTGTTCTTCCTCCCATGTTTCAAATTGTCATATGGTAAATTGCTTGGAGAATTTTCATGACATGAGGGATCGTGAGAGCTGACATGGAAAATTGTAGGTTCTTGATGTGTGTTGAAGATAAGCTTGATGAGATCCAATCACTTGTTGTGGTGGAAGAGGAATTTGAGTTTCCTCTTGAAAATGGATACACAGTTTAAGGACAAGTGCATGATTCCGCTACCTTGGAACCAACCTATGAGGAAAGTTTTGCATTTTTGAGGGAGGTGCATGTTCCTACCCCTATGGGTCCTTTACATGATGAAAATTTTGCACTTTCTAATCCTTTGGGTGAGTTGGTTCTTTCTCCTACATCCTACACTTCCACATCTTGCAGCATTTATCCTAACGAAGTATGGGTGAAAGCTTTCTTTTTGGTGGTGCCACATGAGGAGTATGGGATTCCTATATCTCCTTTCGAAGATGTAATGACTAGAGTTCCATCTTATTTACATTTTCAACATCATCCTTTGTTACATTAGGAAGATGCACATCTACATGGATGCACTTTTGATGTTTACTTGATTCACTTGGAGACTCGTTATTTTCCTTGCTCCTTGCATAATCCATTTGATGTTGGCGAAACTTCATCCCACACTTGGGTGAAGAGATATATGATTGAAGAACATTATTATTGGCAACAACATCCTTTGTTATTTCATGATGATATACATATTCATGGAGTGTATTGATGAGACTTCTTTGAGCCACTTGAAGTCTTCAAATTTTCTTTGCTCCTTATTTGGTTCAGATTTTGGTGGAGGTTCTTCATTCACTTCTTGCATGAAATAATACATGGATGATTATTATTTTGATGAATATTACATTATTTTTGAGTAGCGCCTCAAACTGACCTCTATAAGTTTGTAGCTTTGCCTTTTTCACCGTGTCATCTCCTTTTTAAATACTCTGAACCTTGTCCCATATCGATTTTGCTGAGCTACACTACATAACCTTTGTAAATTTAGAGTCTTCTAGAACACTTAGTATTGCATTTTTAGCCTTTACATTGCATTCAAAAACTTCTTATCAGCAACATCAGTTGGAGGAGTATCTAGAAATTTATAACCATTTACAAATGACAACAATATATCAGTTCCTAGTGACTATATGAAGGCCTCCTCCTTATAATCCAAAAGGCATAGTTAGACCCATAAAAACATGATGCTTGATTTGTTGAGAGACCTTCCTGTCTACCCATATTTGTGCAGAAATATAGATTGCACAATTATCTTTCCTTCCAGTGGTTAGATTGTCTCTGAAGGAACCTGATCCAATACCAATTGATGGACAACAAGTGATATTGAGAGGGCGGGTTGAATAAGTATCATACTCTTTTTATTATTTTAAACATTATTTATACCATGTAGTATTTCATTAACGAATAAACCATGAATCATAAGCAATTTCTAATATAAAGAACACTGTACAAAGATATATAGATAAATATTTATATACAAATAATCTTCTTATTACAACTCATATTAGGAGACACCAACTTCCAAAATAGGTGTGAGCACCAACTCACTATTTTGCTGACACCAATAAGACAGGAACACCAATCCCTTGTAAGAACCAACTTGTTGTTTTACATGCACCATCATGGGAGGACACTAATCCTCTTATGAGCACCAGCTCATAACAACACGCAACAACTTGCATAGTCAAGCACCCACCTAAATTTCTAGGCACCAACTTATGGAAGACATCAATCTTCTGTCCTTGCCTCATCCTACCACTCAGAAATAAATTTCTTGTTGTACACCTCAATAAAAAATCCAATCAACTCTTTCTTCTTGGTTTTCTACTATTGAACAAACTTTGTTTCAAGTTTCCAACTCTTCCTAGTATACTTTAGTACAAATGCTTGTTTCTCAAATGCTCCTTAGGCTCCCCTTGCAAATGCTTCTTATATCTCTATGCGAATGCTCCTTTTGTGCGACTGCTCCCTATATACTTGTGCATCTGTGTGACTACTTCATGTATTTCAACATCTCTTGTTTTCTCGCACACTTTCTCAAGCCATACTATCATTGATTTCCCTGAGCACTTCATCTGGTCCCCGAAGCTTGCAAATTCAGAATATTAGTCCATTTGTGCACACAAGCTTATCAAAACATTTCAATTTCTCTCTTATTTATACTAATGCTACTAAATTGATGTGTCCATAATTTGGAGTTCCTTTAAGTCAGTGATGCCCCTTCTTCCTTTCATTTTGGTCAGGCATACCACCCCTCTTGTTATTTTGTCGACGTGCACTTTTGGATGTTCCATGACCTAGTGGGATTTGTGCACTAGAGTGCCATGAATTGGTGGGGGTTTTGCACTAAAGTGTCGTGACTTGTGCACATGTATACCATTATTTTGTATACTTATTCAAACTGCCATTAAGACTTTAATACCATCACCAAGTTCAATAATTTGTTTGACATTTGGTGAGAATTCCAGAGGCTTGCGCACATATCTTCTACGTACACCTTTAAACTGTATATGATATTGGCACAATATTAGGACGACCCAGGTCCATACAACAACATACCA
The DNA here is from genome assembly GCA_001517045.1 of Pseudotsuga menziesii. Lineage (NCBI taxonomy): Eukaryota > Viridiplantae > Streptophyta > Pinopsida > Pinales > Pinaceae > Pseudotsuga > Pseudotsuga menziesii. The sequence goes on along the minus strand of LPNX010309439.1, from coordinate 507,284 downwards.
AAAACACCCAAGATATTGGCCTGAAAGGGTTTTATCCCTATCAGAAACACTCACAGAGAAGGTGAGGTATACTCGATGTACTTATGGGGACTGTAGGAATCAAGTTTCTGTAGCAAGGAAGGGGAACATTGACATAATACACAACTATAACTTCACCAGATCAATAACTTTGATAGATATTACTCCATTTAGATACAACATTTAATCATAAATACAACCACTTATATATTCATTCATTCACTACTTCATTCATCACATGTATTTATCGATTGATGCATTAGTAAATGGGAAGCATAATAAATACACACATCATAGACATTTGACACTGCAGATTTTAACGTGGACACTCAAGACGGGAAAACCCACAAAAGTGTTCGTTATTATTAAGATTCACAATAAGAAATATTATGTCTATGCATACAACCAACAAACCTCCCTTCAACAACCCATACAATAGATGCGCACACACAAACTGCATATGAACAATACAGCCTTGCGACTCTCTGACAGTTTAACTTCGACAAAACCAGAACATTACATTGACTTACAACATGATGCAGGACTATTTTTCTATATTTGTCTTACCCCCAAAATCCCATTACAATACATATTTACAAGCTAATCATGGCCTTTTTACCCCGCGCCCACTACCTGCTCCTAAAAATAGTAACAACAATACACTTTTTGTAAATGTGGATCTCATAGCTTGTCGATCCACATCGACAAGCTATGAGATCCAAATGTGGATCTGCTATGAGAATAGTTGGAAATGGTTTAACCTTTTGTTTAAACCTCGAAATTATCTTTTTGTAAAGAACCAAAATGTATATGGAGTCGATGCCCTTGTTCCTCAAAGATATTATAACCTTTCTTAATCAACTTGTAAGAAAAAGATCGAGAGGATAATAGAAGTTTTGAGCAGGGTTGTTAATGCCTCTATTGACACTTTATATAATCATGAACCTTGAATGTTTAAGCTATGAGAACTAGAAGGTGTATATAGAATTAATTAACATTTATACACTAGAATAGCTCTGACTCTTCATTATGACCTACAGTACTCGATGCACGACATATCTCTTGTAAGTACATGATCTTTGGTCTCCATATTATACCAAGCTCTAAGATGAATCGAACCAAGGTTAGGTTGGAAGTAGGTGTTTAAGATAGTAAACTATCTAGGATTTTAATGCATCACCTTTAATTATAAGTGAATAAGAGGGTAATGTAAAGTTTGTCGCATTATTTGGTCATGAAGAAAACTAGAAATTACAAGTCACAACTTGACGATATTCCCTGCATATGATCACTTATAAATATAATGCAATTTATAAGATGATATACTTCCTCTACTAAAGCTAATTAAAAAGTAAAGCTAAGATCTCTGTATAAGTTTGTTCTTGGAAAGCCTTAGATCCGTTTCCTTACTTATATGCAGTGTTGTAATTTTATAAATAGTAACAACAATACACTTTAATTTCGGTAAGAGTACTGATATGCTGAATCTTAAGCTCTACTAAGGACTGGAAATAGCTTAGAGTAATGATGGAAAGAAGTTTAATCTAAGTAGCAGTCATTTTTTTTACAATAGAATGTCAATAGTGTAAAGATACTAATCATAACGACATGCTTTTAAAGTACTGAAAAAGTTGCAACATACATAAGGAGAAGATAATTTACCTCATAGAACCCTTGAATTTAATTAAGCAAACTTGTACGCTAGCAGTATATTTTATACTAAATAAAGTATATTTGGACTAACGCCTTAATAAACTCTTACTGGGTCAAATTTTACTTGTTAAGCCTGTAAAGATCCAGAAAATCCAGGTACGTTAGCAATCGCTAAGTAAGCCCCAGTCAGAAAGTAACTCCTCACCTACTTGACATTCAAACCATCAGTACTGCTAAATAATTGAATGTAGATTATTCACATCACATAACAAAATTAAAATAGTAATAATCTATATGTGTTAAAGTAAATAGACACTTTGGTTAACTGTTTCATTCTTTCTATTAGCTGCTAGCAGTTATCTAACTGCAACTATAAACATTTTATGTTATCTCAAAATTTTAATTTTTTTGGAAAATTTGGGGTTTTGACATGTGGTATCAGAGCACAAGGTTCAAACACTAGGCCTTGATGAATCCCAACTAGCTTTTATGAAACAGTGATTTTGAATTATTATGCTGATGTATTTTCTTTTAAATGTTATTCAACAGAGAAATTGTTTCTGAAGTTTAACAAACAGGTATGGAAAAGTTGGAGGAATATGCAGAGGAAGAATCTCCATTTACTGAACCAGAAAACTCACTAAGAGATCCTATACCAAAATATTTAACCACCAATTACTTAGAACTGTTACAAGCAGTAAAAGACCTAAAATTTGAAATGGAATCCATAAAACGAGAAAATGAAAGGATTCTGAGGGCTCAGGAGGAGCTAAATTAGATCCTAACAGAAAGGTTTCAAACTGAGGGTAGGGGTAGAAGAACTGAATCAGAAGATACAATTCATCAACATAAATTTAAAAAGATAAAACATACTAAAAATGAAAGCAGTTCATCTTCAGAGGTGTTTGGTGAACAACGGAATTTCCATTCTATTAGTGATAGTAGTGATGACAATCATTATACTAAAAAGAGAAAATATAAACCCTATGAGGAAATTTCTGGGGAATTCAAAAAGATAAAACCACCATCATTCGATGGAGAGACTGAGAAGGGGGAGGTAGCAGAATCCTGGTTATCTGGGATGAAGAAGTACTTCTAGATATATAACTATTCTAACCAGTTAAAGGCTAGAATGGCTATCTACAATCTCTCATGATAGGCTGACATTTGGTGGCAGGACTTGAACAGAGTTAAGGGAATAAAAGAGAAAAACGTAAATTGGAGTACCTTCAAGAGGTACTTTAAAAAGAAATTTCTGTCTGAGCAATACTATGAAGAGAGAGCAAAATAATATTATGAGCTTAAATTAGGATCAATGACAATGAAAGATCTAAACAACAAGTTTTTAAGTTTGCTTAGGTATGTGCCATACCTTGTAGATGAGAAACCAAAGGTACAACGATTCCTTAGCTGTCTACCTTATCATATGAAGGACAAGATTGAGTATGACAATCCAAAGACTTTGGAAGAAGCTATGAGGAAAGCTAACTTCTGTTATGAACAGAATCAGAAGAAGGAAAGCATGGCCAATTGGAAGGCCAAGAAGAATAATAATCACTATGATCAAAATAAGAAAGAATTTGTGCCCAACAGAAATTCTAAGAACAATAAGGCCAGAAATTTTTCTAATAAGAATTTCCAAGGAAATAAGAATAATTCACCAAGCAATCAGAATAATTCCAAGGGTAAATAATTTATTAATAACCATGGTAATTACACCAAGAAATTTGAACGCAAAGAACCTATAAAGTGCTGGGAGTGTAATGGCCCACACTATGCCTCAGTCTGTCGTAATCGAAAAAAGTATGTCAGTAATATTCATACCATACAAGAGGAGATGACTATTGGAGAATTAGCGAGGACTATGCCTAGAATCAATGCAGCCTTGGAGAATCGACAAGCAGAATATCAAACTTCCATGGTGGAAGTAGAAGGTCTGATAAACCAAACCCCTATAACTATTTTAATAGATCCAGGAGCTAGTCTTAGTTATATTGCACCTAAAATGGTAGAAAAATGTAAGTTACCTGTTGAAAAATTAGCCACTGGTGCTTAAAGAAAGGTAACTTGTTTTGTAAAATAATGTGCAGTAGTTATGGATCATTTTGAAACTGTTGTGAAGCTTAATGTATTACCTCTTGGTTCGTATGACCTAATCATCGGTATGGATTGGTTAGAACAACATAGGGTAATTTTAAACTGTTATGATAAAACCTTTACGTGTTTTAACAGTGATGGAAAACCAGCAAGTGTAAAAAGAATCCCTAGAAAAACCACCATAAGGCAGATTTCTGCTTTGCAACTTAAGAGAGCTGTTAGGAAGGGTTGTAAAGCTTATGCAGTAACAATAACTAATGAGGAGAATATAAATAAGATAGATAAATTAAAATTGGAAGACATACCAGTCTTAAGAGAATATGTTGATGTATTTTCGGAAGAAATTCCGGGACTACCTCCAAAAAGGGAACTGGATTTTACCATTGAGCTGGTACCTGGTGCAGTACCTAGCTCAAAGGCCCCTTATCGAATGAATATACTTGAGCTTAATGAATTAAAGTCACAATTAAAAGAACTTATTGATAAAAAGTATATTCGACCTGTCATCTTCGTTAAGAAAAAGAACGGAACCATGCGACTTTGCATAGATTACCGTTAGTTGAATAAGATGACCATTAAAAATCGATACCTGTTTCCCTGCATAGATGATCTATTTCATCAACTACGTGGAGCCACGGTGTTTTCGAAAATAGTTTTAAGGTCTGGATATCATCAAGTTAGGATTAAAGATGAAGACATCTTTAAAACAACTTTTAGAACTCGATATGGCCATTACGAGTTTGTCGTCATGCCATTTGGGCTTACTAATGCCCCAGCTGTTTTTATGTGTTTAATGAACAATGTTATGCATAAGTATCTAGATAAGTTTGTAGTCGTGTTCATCGACGATATATTAATCTATTCAAAAACTGAAGAAGAACATAAAGAGCATTTAAAAATTGTTTTGCAAGAGTTACGAGATCATCAACTCTTTGCAAAGTTTAGTAAATATGATTTCTTCAAGGATAAGATTCGGTGCTTAGGTCATGTGGTGACCAAGGAAAGGATTTCAGTAGATCCTGAAAAGATAAAGGTGATCGAAGATTGGATGGTTCCCAAGGATGTAATTGATGTTCGATCTTTCATGGGAATTACTGGTTACTACCGGAGGTTCATTGAAGGTTTTTCGAGGATCACGAATCCGATAACTTCTTTGCAGAAGAAAGGAAAGAAGTTTGATTGGAACCAGAAATGTGAGGAAAGCTTTAAAAAGTTAAAAACTTTATTAACCAGTGCACCTATTTTAAGAATAGCCGATCCAAATAAAGAATTTGTAGTGTGCACTGACGCCTGCAATGATGGTTTAGGTGGTGTTCTAACTCAAGAGGGGCATGTTATTGCCTATGAGTCTAGAAAATTAAAAATTCATGAAAAGAATTATGCAACTTATGATCTGGAATTAGCAGCTGTTATACATGCTCTAAAGATGTGGCGACATCACTTAATTGGTAGAAAATTTATTTTAATGATTGATAATAAAGGATTAAAGTATCTGTTAGATCAGCCTAATCTAAATGCCAAACAAGCTAGGTGGCTAGATTTTCTAAGTGAGTATGATTTCGAAATTCAGCACATTAAAGGTAAAGAAAATAAATTTGCTGATGCATTAAGTAGGAATGCAAGGCTGAATTTTGCAGCATATATCAGCACTTATGACAGATTTGGATGAACAGCTTAAAGCAGGAATAGAACAAGATGAAATTTACCAAAATTTACAAGTTAAAACTAAAGAAATTCCAACAGAAAGTTTAAGTAAAGGGTATAGTTTGAATGCAAAAGAATTTTTACTGTATAAAGACAGAATGTATGTACCTAACGTACCTAAAGTTAAGCTATTAATTTTGGATGAAATCCATAAAAATCCATACTCAGGTCATCCAGGCTACCAAAAGACTATAACTATGTTAAGAAAAGAATATTTTTGGCCAAATATGAAGACTAAATTAGCAAAATATATCGCTAAGTGTTTTGAATGTCAGCAGGTGAAAACTGAATATCAACACCCCGCATGATTACTTCAGCCATTACCCATTCCTAGCTGGAAATGGGAGATAATTAGTCCCGATTTTGTTACTGGACTGCCTAGAAATCAGAATCTAAATGATTCTATCATGGTAGTAGTTGATAAGTTAAGTAAAGCAGCTCACTTTATACCTGTTAAAACTACATATAGAGCTGTAAACATAGCTGATATTTTTCGACTGCATGGAATACCGAAAGTCATAATCTCAGATAGAGATCCTAAATTTACAAGTAACTTTTGGAAATCTCTGTTTAAAGGATTAAACACTACATTAAATTTTAGTACTTCGTTCCATCGTCAAACAGATGGACAAACTGAAAGAGTAAACCAAGTTCTGGAAGATTGATTAAGAATGTATGTGAAAGACCATCCAGGTAAATGGGAGGAGTATTTGCATCTGGTAGAATTTGCTTATAATAATAATTATCAGGCATCAACTAGATTTAGTCCTTTCAAAATTTTGTATGGAAAGAAATGTAATACTCCTATCTCTTGGAGTAATCCGATGGATAGATTAGTATTAGGTCCTGAACTGTTAAAGGGAATGGAAGAAATTGTAAAACACGTGCAAGGTAATCTAAAAGTTGTGCAAGATCGACAGAAAAGTCAAGCAGACCTTAAAAGAACTCCAAAAGAGTTTCAGGTAGGTGAACATGTGTTCATCAAGGTGAGGCCCAAAAAGATCTCTCTAAGATTGGGGAGTTGTGCAAAACTATCACCTCGATACTGTGGTCTATTTGAAATACTATCCAGGATTGGACAAGTAGCTTATCAATTAGCATTACCACCAAATTTAAGAGTACACAATGTTTTTCACATTTCTGTATTAAAGAAATATGTTCATGATGCTACTCATGTTGTTAACTGGAATGATGTACAGGTGGAACCAGAAGGAGATTTTCTGGTGGAACCGGATTGTATCCTCGGGTGGAGGGAGATCACACTTCGGAACCACACCATTGGACAGGTGAAGGTGCAATGGAATCACCTTAGTCCAGAGGAAGCCACCTGGGAATTGGAAAGAAATATGCGAGATGCATATCCAAATCTGTTCTAGGGGAATTCTGAGGATGAAGAATAAATAACATCGAGGACGATGTTATGTTCTAAGGGGGTGTGTATGTCACATGCCCCAATTTTGCAATTTTTTTATTATCTTATTTGATTTTATTTAAGGACAATATATTAAATTTTATGCTAAGTTGTAATTGACGACTTAGCAAAGTCAAGGATATTTAATGTAATTCTGAATATTTTAATTATAAATAAATAAAGGTGGAGACAACAAATTAGGAGAGTTGTTAAAAGAGTGTTTATTGGTCAAGTTGGTGGAGGAGACTAGGTGGAGAGCAAACAGACATGTGGCAGCATCCTCAAATCACTTCCAACTAGCTCCATCTATGTGGTTTCCAGCCACCAGGTTTGTCAAGCAAACCAAGCCCCCATCCCTGCTCCCTACATAGTCCGAAGACCAACCATTGCACGCATGCAATTAAATCAGCTGTCACGGCTTAAACAGGGAAAACGACTCTTGGGGCGAATTTTAACAGTCCCATTGTATCAGCGAACACAGTTCACAACAGGGGAAAAACCACAGCCTGTCCTGGGCAACAAAGCCACAGGGAAAACATACATAGATCACGTTGAGGAAGAGAAAAAAATGCAGACTTCCAACCTGTGCATGCAACGAGCAGACTCCTGTCCCCAAAATATAAATAAGACCACAACAATCACCACATAAGGGATACCACAGCAACACAACAAATATTGAGGAGGACAGCGATGACCATAACTCACGGGAAGAACAACAGTTCCGATCTCAACATTAAAATGAGGGGGAGATTACACGACCATACCAGTCTGTAAGGAGAGCATACAACTGAAAATGTGGGTGGTCCCTTCACAGCAAATCATGGATGGAAGAGCACGACTCTCAGCTCGCTGTGTGAGTCAAAACCAGGAAAAAAATCCTGTGCATGAGAACAACGAACATACAATGGCGAGAATGCCTTGTAGCCAGAAGTGCGTGAACATGAGCAACTTCCGCTCTTGCGTGAGGATAAACAACAAATCGTGAGGAATGAACAGACCATGGAGATAACAAGCAGTGGAGAGAATGGATGAAGGGCGTAGTCATTCTTTTGCCCATCGTGAGGTTCATTGCTGGTGGAGTGTGCGTGTAGGAAAGGACTGACAGTACTGCCACACTCCACTCCCAAAACAATAACTGCCTCAACTAACAGTAGCAATTATTAATTGTGGTGGTTGGATAAAACAAGGAAATATGACACATGGATTTTTCCCTCATTGGCTAAGGTTTGACAATTTCCCCACCCTTATCCTTGTGAAAATCATGCCCCTTCTCAATTTAGTTGCCGCGATCGTAGCTGGTCGGGTTCATTTTAATTAAAGATGCATATGTACATGATGGCAACTCAATATATATGCCGCATGCCCCGATATACCATCGGTGACAATTTACATCCGAAACATAGCATAACCAATCAATGGTGGGGCCTTGGCCTTTAGCTCCGCACCATCATCATTACAATATATACATCATGTACATTTAATGCAACGGGGTCAAAACCGGGGTGTGACAGGTAAGCTTATATGTCATGCAATGCATGGTGGTGAGAGTTCCACGTGCCCACAAATTTATCCACTTCACGGTGGGTTAGTGTATAGTCTCCACTGCAACAATCAGATCAAATAATTGTTAATCATTTACATTATGCATATAATGATAATGTAATATATATAAAGTCAATAACACATTGTTCCAATGAAGTCAAACCTTGATAATGAACGAGGAGTGGTACTATCGTTTAACCTTTTGTTTAAACCTCGAAATTATCTTTGGTAAAGAACCAAAATGTATATGGAATCGATGCCCTTGTTCCTCAAAGATCTTATAACCTTTCTTAATCAACTTGTAAGAAAAAGATCAAGAGGATAATAGAAGTTTTGAGTAGGGTTGTTAATGCCTCTATTGACACTTTATTTAATCATGAACCTTGAATGTTTAAGCTATGAGAACTAGAAGGTGTATATATAATTAATTAACATTTATACACTAGAATAACTCTTACTCTTCATTGTGACCTACAGTACTGGATGTAGGATATATCTCTTATAAGTACATGATCTTTGGTCTCCATATTATACCAAGCTCTAAGATGAATCGAACCAAGGTTAGGTTGGAAGTAGGTGTTTAAGATAGTAAACTATCTAGGATTTTAATGCATCACCTTTACTTATAAGTAAATAGAAGGGTAATGTAAAGTTTGTCGCATTATTTGGTCATGAAGAAAACTAGAAATTACAAGTCACAACTTGACGATATTCCTGCAGAGGATCACTTATAAATATAATGCAATTTATAAACTGATATACTTCCTCTACTAAAGCTAATTAAAAAGTAAAGCTAAGATCTCTGTATAAGTTTGTTCTTGGAAAGCCTTAGATCCGTTTCCTTACTTATAAGCACTGTTGTAATTTTATAAATAGTAACAGCAATACCCTTTAATTTCGGTAAGAGCACTGATATGCTAAATCTTAAGCTCTACTAAGGGCTGGAAATAGATTAGAGTAATGATGGAAAGAAGTTTAATCTAAGTAGCAGTCATTTTTTTTACAATAGACTGTCAATAGTGTAAAGATACTAATCATAACGACATGCTTTTAAAGTACTGAAAAATTTGCAACATACATAAGGAGAAGATACTTTACCTCATAGAACCCTTGAATTTAATTAAGCAAACTTGTATGCTAGCAGTATATTTTATACTAAATAAAGTACATATGGACTAACGCCTTAATAAACTCTTACTGGGTCAAATTTTACCTGTCAAGCCTGTAAAGATCCAAAAAATCCAAGTACGTTAGCAATCGCTAAGTAAGCCCCAGTTAGAAAGTAACTCCTCACCTACTTGACATTCAAACCATCAGTACAGCTAAATAATTGAATGCAGATGATTCACATCACATAACAAAATTAAAATAGTAATAATCTATATGTGTTAAAGTAAATAGACACTTTGGTTAAATGTTTCATTCTTTCTATTAGCTGCTAGCAGTTATCTAACTGCAACAATAAACATTTTATGTTATCTCAAAATTTTAAATGTTTTTGAAAATTTGGGGTTTTGATAAGAAGTTAGCTTTTCTCATTGCCTCTTCAAGGGTCTTTGGATTATCAAATTCAATTATGTCCTTGAAACTAGTAGGAAAGTAGCTCAAAAACCTTTGTATCTTAGGTTTTTCGTCGATTATATACAATACATATCTTAATAAACTTAGAAAATTGCTACTTAACTCTTTCATAGACATTGATCCTATTCTAAGTTCATAAAACTCTTTAGCTCTTTCTTCATAATACTGTTTAGATAAGAATTTGCTTTTGAAGTATTTCTTAAGGATTCTCCAGGTTAGATATTTTTCTTTAAGGTTTTTAACTTTTTTTATGTCCTTCCACCAAATGTCAACCTTTCCGGTTAGGTTTTAGATAGCCATCCGGGCTTTCAATCTATTTGAGTAGTTATAAATATGAAAGTACTTTTTCATACCTGATAGCCAAGCCTCGACTTCCTCATTCTTTTCCACTTATCCATTATACAAATAAGGTTTTATCTTTTTAATTTGTCTTGAGATTTCTTCATAAGGTTTATACTTCCTCTTTCTAGGACCAATGTCGCTATCACTACTTTCACTAGAGTATTTATACTTTTCTTTGTGCAACCTTACTTTAGTTCCTAAAGAAGATTTACTTTCACTATTAGAAAATTTTAATTTCTTACCATTACATTTGTATGATACTGTTCCATATTCAATTTCATGCTTCTTTCTTTTATCTTTGCCTCCGTTGTGTATTTTATCTAGTAATATCTGATTTAGATCCTCCTGAGCTCTTAAAATTATTTCGTTATCTTCCTTTATAGTTTGTAATTTAGTTCTTGAATATTTTACTGTTTGAAGAAGCTTTGAAGGTTGATTATTTAATTCCACATATATGTTATCTGGATTATTGTGGTGGGATCCATCTTCAACAGATGCTTAAGCTCCTTCCATTTCCTGCAAAATACAATTTTATATTTATGTATAGAAATAGTTTTAAAACATGATCAATATTTTTGTTTTTCTTACGAGTTAAGCCAATATTAAGGTCTAGTGTTTGGAACCTCGCTTTGATAACACATGTAACATATCCAAATTTCATAAACACAAAAAAAAATTATTTCAATGTCTAGCTGCAATTACATGATGTAAATAATTCCATACTAACCGCTTCATATATCATTTATCTCGGGTTAGCATTTTTAACTCAAGAATACTTAGTTACGACACTTTAAGAAAAATGCAACTGACTAGTTTAATTGTTGTTAAGACGTAAATGTTTATTCAATGTTAGTCAAAGTTGGTGTAATTTCTGGTTATGTTTTTGAGTACTTGTTAACCCCATTAAGATGCTAGGAGGATGGGTTTATGGTCTTACTTAGCTCTGAAGCTAACACATAAACCACTTATTTATTGCAGGTGCTTTGAGGAGGAGGTCTCGCCTTACTAAGGAAACCTCTAAAGGGTCTAAACTAAGACACACAAGAAGGGCCCCAACCATCCTATGCAAAACAACTACCCCTAAGTAAAAAAATATGCGCTTGTCTTAAACCACAATTCTTCATACCAAGCATAAAGAACTATATATGATAACATCCATGGGAAATTCAATGGTTTGATACTATAGAGTTTGGTTTTTGTAAACATTAACCACCAGGTGGCATTTAAGACGGCCACATGATGTCCCTACCATCTCTAGCTGGAAAGCACTTGTGTCACCTCATAAACCTTCAGGGTTTAATGTTCCTTTTTCTTTTTTCTTTTTCCGTTATTGGTCCTGTCGTTGCGTTATTTGGTTTCTGCACATTGTAGTGAAGGGGAGAGAGAGCCGAGGCTCTTGAACTTCTCCTAGCTCCAAAATTTGTAAAAGAAAATGCTCCAACGTAGCTGTAATGGGTTTTCTCCTTGGCCTATCATGATTGTTTCGTTCGGCGTTAGGGCCGTGGGCTAGTCCGCAAGATCGTCATTACCACCATCGACGCTTATGCGTAAGGTAAATTATTTATGTTTTCGTTAATGTTCTTTATTATTTTTTCATATATTTTCAAGACTATCGTTTGACCTCTATGTTAATTACTTTGCAGGAGTTTCTTGTTGGGGTTGTTGCGTTTAAAATGGAGTTGAGTCTCCGTGGTGATGGCGCATGGTGTGGTAAGACTTGACACCCCACATTCCTTTCTCTTTGTGGCTCCATTGGTTGTGGTTCAACGAATCTAAGGCTGGGCAATCACTCTCATCGTTGGACTCGTTTTATGTATTTCCTTCTGATGAAAAATTTGGTAAACCTTTTGGTTGTTTGGCCCTATGACATTTTGTTTTTATAAAAACAATCTCCCTTCGATCGTGAGTCTGAAGGGGATCATAAAGTAATTTTTTTGTTTTAGTTACTGTAAATTTGGGCTCTCACAGAGCTTTGTAAGACACAATGTTTACGGTTTGATAGGGCCATTTATGCTGGGGTTATGGCCCTACAAATTTACTTCTACTGGCCATAATAAGATATTTAACTTCTAGTTATAATGCGTTGTTGTTTTTGACATTATGATTTAATACTTTAAGTCTTATTTTAGAAAATATCTTAGGGACGTGAGGCCAATATACCATCAGATTTGCTTATTCTATAACGTTTACTCTGTGAAATGTATAACCTGGCATTAGCAGGTTAAGTTGGGTACTTTTGGTATTTATTTTCTTTTCCTTCATAGTTTTTGGAAGCTTCTTTGTAAATTTATACTCTGTTTATTAATGGTTTTTGATTCAATTTATATGAGAATTTCGACTGGTGATTAAGCTACAACTTATTTGGTAAATAATTAATTACTTGTGGACAGACTTTCCCTTATGGGATTCAAACTTTTGATTTAAATAGATTAGTGGTTTTGGAAATTTTAATGAGCAGTTTCACCACTGCGTGAAGAAATCGATGGATAGTTTAAGCTTTCCTTTGTTTGGATTTTGTTAATGTTAAGTAGATTTAAACTTGGGTTTTCACCGAATAGCCTATGCAAACTTTGATTCAACAACCTATGTAAAAATATATGATATTAAAATTGTTATATATGTTGTGAATTCTCGCGAGGGTTTTGTTATACTATGGTTTTAAAATGATTTATAAAAGGAAACCCTAACTTATTTCTTGGAAATGTTTTTAAGTTTATCAGCTATAATATAACTGTTTTGTTGAATACTATAAGATTTTATGAGTATAGATCATTAATTGTCATCCTTTAATATATATGTGCATATAATATTTGATAAGATCCTGTAGAGTTCTTAATCGATTCATGTGTAAGTCTTTGCTTGAGTCCTTTAACCCTAGTTTGACTTCTAAGGAAGCTTTAAACCTTTGGCTGAAAACGATGATGTTCTTTTAAAAAAGATTTCAAATATAAGATAATATTAGTAGGAACATATGATTCTAACTCTGTTCCTATAACTCATTGTTGGACATAGCGCTTTGTAATAGAAATTAGTGCATTACCCTAATAAGCCTATCAACAATAATAGGTGATAAAGAGTTTACTTGTTGGAAGTTTCGAACCTTGGTTGAAAACTTGGAAACATTAATTGGTTATAAGAACTATCTTAAATTAAAAAACTTAGATGAATATATTTCACTGTTTACTTAACAATAATCTATGGATATAAAGGAATGGAACTTAACGAAAAAAAACATAATAAATTCAGAACAACTATTTATGATATTATATATAAATATGAACAAAGAACTTTTATCGTAATATATAGTCTGCCATTTAACTTTATGAAAATAAATCCGTAACATTCCTTATACAAAATTTCACAGAAAATATGACCCTCCTATCCTATTCTAATTCAGTAATGATTACTTAATTTAAGGAATTCCTTAACATTCCTAAACCTGTAAATATAGATATGAAATATTTTTTCACAGATAATAAACAAAACATCTTAGAACCAGGAAAATTGCAGAAGGGGGGACAAACACCCAAAGAAGACCGTTCCTCCCAACCATCTCCTGAAAGCATCCAAGATCACTTGCTTTAGGACCCCCAACCCGTTCACTAAACCACTAGGACGAAGATGCTATGTAACAGCTCACACAGAAATCTCTACAACTTAGCAATTCACTAGCAGACTTAACTCTCAATAATTTCACTTTAGCTATCCCCTCATTGAATTCCTCTTGTGTGCCTGACTTTTCAGTTTGCAGCAATTCACAAGGGTCTAATCACTTGCAATAGAATGTAATGAGCCTCCTACTCAATTCAATGGTTTTTATAAGATTTCCGAGGTCTTTGGGGCAGTTTTGAAATTAAATAAGCCACCTGCTCAGTTCCTCTTCTTAGGGAACATGACCACAATTTTAGGGATTTTTCCTCTTGCAACAACTATAAAGTGAAATGCTAGTGCTGCCACTTGTCATTTGGACTTCTATAATTGCTCATTCCTCCTAGTGGGTCAGTGAATACTCTTCAATAGTCCTCCTTGGATAGGTGTCTCTTCATTTAATTATTTAAATAAATAAAATATTTAATTACAGTCGTCCTTGACCCTCCTTGGTCATAAAAAACTTTACAATAACTTTTAACATAATGTTTTCTCATATAAACAAAAATATTTATTTTTGAGTTCTAGGTGGGTTACAATATTGAAGTTATGGATGATACAGATGAATTTAAGAAACTCATTAAATCATATTTTGATGATACCACCAAGCAACTTATGCAAGGGTTCGAATTGATGGCTAGCTAACATAGGGGTAACCTTGCAACAAGGGGTAGTAGTAGCTTCCATCATGGAGAGACACATAAGCAAATTATTTTTGTGGACTTTGATGATTTGTTGTATGGATTTAGACACAATAAGGCAGATTTGAACTCATTAAGGAACAATCAACAATCCACAAGTATGGAGGAGAGCAAGGAGTCACCAAGTTCCGTGGGTGGTTAAGTAGAAAAATATTACATCAAGAGGATCGAAAGTCACTCCCAAGTGACTTTTCAAAAGATGAGGAAACATCACATGAGAATGAATAAGAGTACCTTGAAACTATTGAATATCATTCCAAGGCACATTATACTATGGACATGTACCAAAGGGCATCTACTGATGGATGCTTGAACTGTGAAGGAGTACCTACTCATGGGTGCTCATAAATCTATGTTGGTGACATAGAGATAATATTTGAAAATGTTGCTGCAAGCCAAATTTCTCATGAGCATAAAGATGAAGACCTTGTAGCAGCTAATGAAGAACCAAGGTCAACTCCCCCATCAACACTTGAGCTTCAAGAAGTTGATCAAATCAAGAAGAAAGAAAAAGAGGAGGTTCACTCCCACGAACCATCCTTCATTCAAGGGTCTTTGAATACAAGTGAAATGAATATCCACGAGGCCCTTAGCATACTCCATGACACTAAAGCATTGGTATCAAATTCTTGTTCGAAATTTTCTTCATTGGAGGAACCATCCTTCCTCGAAGACATGGAGAATATTCAAAGAGTAATGTACACAATCGAATGTAATTTCATGTCTTTGATTTTTGATAGAAACATTTTGGTTGATATTAATGAATGGTTACTTGAAGCATACTTGAATAATAATGAGGATATTCATAATCTCAAAACTCAAAATAAGCAATGTCTTAATATGTTGCAAGATACTTGTTCTTCCTCCCATGTTTCAAATTGTCATATGGTAAATTGCTTGGAGAATTTTCATGACATGAGGGATCATGAGAGACATGGAAAATTGTAGGTTCTTGACATGTGTTGAAGATTAGCTTGATGAGATCCAATCACTTGTTGTGGTGGAAGAGGAACTTGAGTTTCCTCTTGAAAATGGTTACACACTTTTTGGAGAAGTGCATGATTTCGCTACCTTGGAACCAACCTATGAGGAAAGTTTTTCATTTTTGAGGGAGGTGCATGTTCCTACCCCTATGGGTCCTTCACATGATGAAAAGTTTGCACTTTCTAATCCTTTGGGTGAGTTGGTTCTTTCTCCTACATCCTACACTTCCACATTTTGCAGCATTCATCCTAACGAAGTATGGGTGAAAGGTTTCTTTTTGGTGGTGCCAGATGAGGAGTATGGGATTCCTATATCTCCTTTCAATGATGTAATGAATAGAGTTCCATCTTATTTACATTTGCAACATCATCCTTTGTTACATTAGGATTATGCACATCTACATGGATGCACCTATGATGTTCGCTTGATTCACTTGGAGACTCGTTATTTTCCTTGCTCCTTGCATAATCCATTTGATGTTGGAGGAACTTCATCCCACACTTGGGTGAAGAGATATATGATTGAAGAACATTATTATTGGCAACAACATCCTTTGTTATTTCATGATGATATACATATTCATGGGGTGTATTGATGAGGCTTCTTTGAGCCACTTGAAGTCTTCACATTTTCTTTGCTCCTTATTTGGTTCAGATTTTGGTGGAGGTTCTTCATTCACTTCTTGGATGAAATAATACATGGATGATTATTATTTTGATGAATATTACATTCTTTTGGAGTAGCGCCTCAAACTGACCTCTATAAGTTTGTAGCTTTGCCTTTTTCACCGTGTCATCTCCTTTATAAATACTCTGAACCTTGTCCCATATCGATTTTGCTGAGCTACACTGCATATCCTTTGTAAATTTTGAGTCTTCTAGAACACTTAGTATTGCATTTTTAGCCTTTACATTGCATTCAAAAACTTCTTATCAGCAACATCAGTTGGAGGAGTATCTAGAAATTTATAACCATTTACAAATGGCAACAATATATAAGTTCCTAGTGACTGTATGAAGGCCTCCTCCTTATAATCCAAAAGGCATAGTTAGACCCATCAAAACATGATGCTTGATTTGTTGAGAGACCTTCTTGTCTATCCATATTTGTGCAGAAATATAGATTGCACAATTATCTTTTCTTCCAGTGGTTAGACTGTCTCTGAAGGAACCTGATCCAATACCAATTGATGGACATGAAGTGATATTGAGAGGACGGGTTGAATAAGTATCATACACTTTTTATCATTTCAAACATTAGTTATACCATGTAGTCTTTCATTAACGAATAAACCATGAATCATAAGCAATTTCTAATATAAAGAACACTGCACAAGGATATATAGATAAATATTTATATACAAATAATATTCTTATTACAACTCATATTAGGAGACACCAACTTCCAAAATAGGTGTGAGCACCAACTCATTATTTTGCTGACATGAATAAGACAGGAACTCCAATCCCTTGTAAGAACCAACTTGTTGTTTTACATGCACCATCATGGGAGGACACTAATCCTCTTATGAGCACCAACTCATAACAACACGCAACAACTTGCATAGTCAAGCACCCACCTAAATTTCCAGGCACCAACTTATGGAAGACACCAATCTTCTGTCCTTGCCTCATCCTACCACTCAAAAATAAATTTCTTGTTGTACACCTCAATAAAAAATCCACTCAACTCTTTCTTCTTGGTTTTATACTATTGAACAAACTTTGCTTCAAGTTTCCAACTCTTCCTAGTATACTTTAGTATAAATGCTTGTTGCTCAAATGCTCCTTAGGCTCCGCTTGCAAATGCTTCTTATATCTCTACACAAATGCTCCTTTTGCGCGACTGCTCCCTATATACTTGTGCGTCTGTGCGACTACTTCATGTATTTCAACATCTCTTGTTTTCTCGCACACTTTCTCAATCCATACTATCATTGATTTCCCTGAGCACTTCATCTAGTCCCCGAAGCTTGCAAATTCAGAATATTAGTCCATTTGTGCACACAAGCTTATCAAAACATTTCAATTTCTCTCTTATTTATACTAATGCTACTAAATTGACGTGTCCACAATTTGGAGTTCCTTTAAGTCAGTGATGCCCCTTCTTCCTTTCATTTTGGTCAGACATACCACCCCTCTTGTTATTTTGTCGACATGCACTTTTGGATGTTCCATGACCTAGTGGGATTTGTGCACTAGAGTGCCATGAATTGGTGGGAGTTTTGCACTAAAGTGTCGTGACTTGTGCACATGTATACCATTATTTTGTATACTTATTCAAACTACCATTAAGACTTTAATACCATCACCAAGTTCAATAATTTGTTTGACATTTGGTGAGAATTCCAGAGACTTGCGCACATATCTTCTACATACACCTTTAAACTGGATATGATATTGGCACAATATTAGAACGACCCAAGTCCATACAACAACATACCAAAAAACACCCAAGATACCGGCCTGAAAGGGTTTTATCCCTATCAGAAACACCCATAGAGAAGGTGAGGTATACTCGATGTACTTACGGGGACTATAGGATTCGAGTTTCTGTAGCAAGGAAGGGGAACATTGACATAATACACAACTATAACTTCACCAGATCAGTAACTTCGATAGATATTACTCCATTTAGATACAACATTTAATCATTAATACAACCGCTTATATATTCATTCATTCACTACTTCATTCATCACATGTATTTATCGATTGATGCATTAGTAAATGGGAAGCATAATAAATACACACATCATAGACATTTGACACTGAAGATTTTAACGTGGACACTCAAGACGAGAAAACCCACAAAAGCGTTCGTTATTATTAAGATTCACAATAAGAAATATTATGTCTACGCATACAACCAACAAACCTCCCTTCGACAACCCATACAATAGATGCGTGCACACAAACTGCATATCAACAATACAACCTTGCGACTCTCTAACAGTTTAACTTCGACAAAACCAGAACATTACATTGACTTACAACATGATGCGGGACAATTTTTCTATATCTGTCTTACCGCCAAAATCCCATTACAATACATATTTATAAGCTATTCATGGCCTTTTTACCCCGCACCCACTACCTACTCCTAAAAATGTAAGTGGACAACTTCATTAACCTCCTAACTGGCCTTTTGGCTGGACTTCGTCAAAATAGTCTAGCTTCCTTAAATCTTGGTCACTTGTTCAGAGGTGTCTTCTTTGTCAAATCACTTTGTCGCAACCCCGTTCACACTTTGACCACTTCTTTAAAACTGGTACCCAAAAATTTCCAAAAACTTCTTAGGGCCAACAATTGCAAAGTTTTTTCTATATACTTCTTCAAATTGGCTTAAAGAATTCAATGCCATCACCAATTTCAATAATCTCTTTGACATTAATGACTTGATACAAATCTCAACAAATTTTTATGGAGCATGATTGCTGTTATACCAAAACCTGCAGTCATGAATCTCCCACATAACCACCAAATTTAGGAACCATGAGAAGAGGTTAATCCATGTCGTGAATCTCATGGGTATCACTAGACACAAATGCCAACAATCTCCCCGCCAGTGTTACCCAAGTGAGTTTCAAACTTGAAACATGTCTCTTTGATACCATTTTATGGAGCATGATTGCCGTTAGACCAAAACATGTAGGCGTTAATCTTAGATACAACCGCCAAAGTTAGGATCCACGAGGGGGGGAGGGGGGGGGGGTTACCCATGTTGCGAAACTCACAAGGAGTGTTGGACACAAATGCCAACACATGACCACTTATGACAATCTCAAACTCAATTTGCATGTGTACATTTCCACAATCCCAAAAAGTATTCGATGATGTGGCCTTTACTACACTCTAATGGACATGATTACCATCATTATGTATTCATGCAATATAGAATGCACATTGTAATTATATGATAGAATCGATACAACTCTATGTTATATTTTAATTAATACTATTAGGTTATATTGGTAAAGCAATTGTATTACACTATATTATAAGAAAGGATATGGAAGTTGTTGAATAAAATATGAATAATAGAGTATGAATTTACATATCATTTATTTAGGAATAAAGTCGTATGCATTTTAAGTCAATAATGTTGATTTCTCAGTTTTATCATATGTATGAAAATCACTTAGTGGAAAAATAACAATCATATAGAGATATATTAACAAGTTCCATGTAGTGTTAGCATTATTCACCATATGTCCATGAAGTAGTAAATCGTGCTAAATTTAAGATCAATTTCCTTCCCTTTCAGGGCACATTTGGTTATTGATGAATTAGATTATAAGGGTTTGTTATTGTCTTTTCTTTCCTCTCTCAATCCTTCACACTTAGAGTAGAATAAAAAAACATAATAAATCCAAAATCCATTCTTTAAAAAACAATGCAAAAAGAACTATAAGACAAGTGAAATGAGTTGCAAAGTTGCTTAGTACCTTCCTCTTAAAAGTAGTTTAGTAAGAAGAGTAGCTCATAGTATTAGTGGGTCCTTCTTCAACTACAATCAAACATAGTAGTTGGCACATTAGTGTGTTGGTTGGTCTAATTAGGGAGCTTGTCTCTTAGTGGATATTAGTAAGGGTTTTTGTTGGTTAGTGGGTCAGTGGTGAGGGTCTTAGTATGTAGTGATTGAAATTATTCTAAGCTATGAATGTACCAGAAGAGAGCTTAAACAATGATCCATCCAAACATTGAAATGAAAAATAATTAGTGAAAACACACCATGAGTTCACTCTAAATTGGATAATTGCTATAGTGAGGGAATAGATGTACTACTTCATTAACATATATACAAAGAAATATTAAACTAGAAGAAAGTTTAATTTGCAATTTACTTTAAATTTTATTTAATTAAATAACTTAAAATCTAAAATTTAGATTATTTATTTATTTATTTTATATTATAGTTTGAATATTTAAAAAATTAAATTTTGTTTTATAGTACAATAATATTTGTTTTTAAATTAATTGCTAAGATATCATTGATTACCATTTGCTAAGTACTAAAACTTAAAACTCTAAGGTCAAAGGAGTATTCCCAAGCTATTGTCACATCTTCTTTGTTAAAATCAAAGGAGTATTCCCAATATATTGTCTCATCTTCCTTATCATAACATTAATTTTTTTTACTATCTTATTAGTTGTAATTTTATATTTTATTTAAATATATAATATTTAAAATAAATTTATATCAAAAAGTATATAAAGTAGAGGTCTAAAAATTCCATGATTCAATGCTGTCAAAAACTATTGGGCATTACAGAGTTTGTTAATATTAGGATTTTATATCATTATTTTTATTTTTATGGAAATTGTATTTTAAATTTGAATTTTTAAAATAAAAATACTAATTTTAATATATAAGATTTAAATAATTTTATATAAAACATAAATAAATATATAAAATCATTATTATTATTTTTTCAAATAAAAATTATGTTTCAAATTTAAAATTTTTAAATAAAAATTATAATTCCAATTATGAGATATGTGATTAATTTTTATAATTTAATATTTATATTTTTTAACATTTTCTTATTTTATATTACATTAATTTGAGAGGTAGTTTATCCGTATAGCGTTTTTTAAACATCGATGAAACGTTTTTTAAACATCAATGAAAAGGTGAAGCTATGGGATAGAAGGTGCCATTTGGTTTCATAAATTAATAAGGTGTATATAGTTAAATGCAATTCAAATATAATTAAAAAATTATTATTTTTTTAAACAAAAACGGTTATTTGATTAAGAAAGATTCAGCTAAAGGCCACTGATCAGCGATACAAAAAACCACTAATAGACTCCATCTTTAGTTGATGGTCATTTATGGAGGGATTTCCAGACTAATCATCGAGTTTACCATGAGTTCATAACACCCTAAATCTATGAATTTGTTAGCTGCTTCATCCGCACTCTTATTCAGTTCCCTAAGAACGTGAAAGAATTCGATCTTCTTAAAGCTTTTAGCCTTATATCTGATTCTTTTTAACAGTCCTTCCAGCCTCTCATTTTTTCCTCTTCTTCCCCTAATCAATGCTTGAATAATTAACCGTGAGTCACCAATGACCACGACTTCATCCGCTCCTAAATTCTGAACCTGCTTGAGGCCTTGCCAAAGCCCATAGGCTTCTGCCATATTATTAGACTCATGTCCGATGCTCCAAGAATATTCTATTTTAGCTTTCCCTCTTGGGTTTATAATAACTCCACCCCCTCCCGCTCTTCCTGGATTCCCTTTTGAGGCTCCATCAAAAAATAACTTGAAAATATTCCTTTCCTTTAACCAATTCTCGAGCTAGGAATTATCCATTCGGATTTCCCATTCCTCCATTTTATTGACAGCTATGCTATTTTTTCCCTGGATCTTGAGACTTTGCATCCACTTTTTTTCTTTACTTGTCAACTCAGCTTTATTAGTCGGGATCGTGGATCTACTCACCACCTCACCAAGCAGAGCATTGATTATTACAGTTAACTTCCATGCTGGTTGGTGCCGATTCTGGAAAATTCTCTGATTTCTTTCTTTCCAGACGCACCAGCAAACAATTTTGGCTAGTTTCTTCCAACAAGCTCTCAACCCATTCTTCCTAGTCAACTCGCCGGAATACATTTTTTCCCAATGAATGAAAAATTCCTCGTTACTCCCATTCCAATGAAATCCGGCATTTTCATTCTGCACTATTCCATTCCAGATTGATATGGTATATGGACAATTGAAAAATAAATGAGAAATTGTTTCAGAATTTGCAACACAGAGTGGACATCGAAATGGGCCTGCATGTCCCCTTCTCTCCAAATTCTCTCCTGTTAGCAATCGCTGATGAGTTAAAATCCATATAAATACATCAATTTTTGGAAGAGTTTTATTATTCCAATTATGATTCCAGATCACAGGGTTCACTGGCATGTTGAATGAGGCAACATACTCGTTGTACCCTTCAGTAGTCGTGTAGGAGCCAGACCTGTTGCCACAGCCACGTTTGTCTTTCAAATTGATGGAAATTGGAGCTGTCCCGGCCAGATGATGGCTCAGCATTAGTTTCTCATTCTCCAGCGCAGGGGGACAGTCCGACAGCGTCCACTCTGTCCAGTGATAAGGGTAGTTCGTGTCCCAATTGGAGATGCTCCATAACGTTATCAAACCTCTCTCCTCCATCCATGATTGCAGGCGCGACAGCTGAGGAGGAAATTTCCCAAGGACCGTATCCTGCCAGAAGTTTATGGTTTTACCATTACCTGGTATCCAGTGTAATCTTTCAATGAGGTGGGGCAACGATTTTTTGCAAAGCTTGAAGATGGAGGATCCCTTTTTGCTCACGTGTTCTCCTTCTAAGCATCTGAGTCTATTTCCTAGAAAGTATTTATTTTTGAGGACTCTACTGCACCAGGTTGGCTTTGATTCGAGAATATTCCAGAGTAGTTTGGCCCCAATGGCCAAATTCTATGCTTTGAGATCCCTAATATGGAGGCCTCCTTCGTTCCTTGGTAGCTTAATAGTATTCCAGTTGATTAGAGCATATTTTTTGACTTCTCCTTTATTCCCTCCATTCCATAGGAAAGCTTTCAGTAATCCTTCGATTTGGCTTATGATTTTGACAGGAGCTAGGAGCAGAGAGCATTGATAGAGTAAATAGCTGTTCAGGACAGCTTTGACTAAAACCACCTTCCCCGCCAGATTCAACCAAACAGTCCCCCAGCCTGTTATTTTCCTTTTAATCTTTTCCACAATGGGAATCCAATCTGAAGACTTGGATTTAGATTTAACAATAGGCACCCCCAGGTATTTGAAGGAGTCCCAATTTACAACTCCTTTCATATTTAAGATTCGTGATATAGCTGACATTTCCCTCGGATTAATATTCCATCCGAAGATCTGGCTCTTCCTGAGATTAATTTTACTTCCGGAAGCCTGGCAGTAACGGTTCAGTTCCTTCTTGAACCGGTGAGCAATAATCTGACTGGCCCGTCCCATTAAGATGGTATCATTTGCGAACTGTGAGTGGTTAATGTCTTTGGTACCTCTCGCCAGCCGTATGCCAGGGAGCTCTTGCTCTAGCCTGGCGTGTTCCAGTTGGAAACTGAGTACCGAAGCCTGGATGGCGTAAATGAGAGGCGAGAGCGGGCATCCTTGCCTCAGCCCTCTCGAAGCTTGGAAGAATGGGGCAGCTCTGCCATTGATGAGGGGGGCTATCCAGGGCTTACTGATGCAGGCCTGGACCCAGGAGACGAATTTGGGGGCAAACCCAAATCTTAGCATTACTTGGAGGAGAAAAGGATGACTAACTCTATCAAACGCATTAGCCAGATCGAGTTTCACAGCCATTCCTTTATCTCCGTTCTTCTGGCTAGAGTGAATGGCTTCCTGTACGAGGATAATATTATCCCAAATCTTCCTTCCTTTTATGAACCCCCCTTGGTTCTCCGGGATAATGCCTGGCAGAATAAGCTTTAACCTGGTGGCCATGATCTTCGTGATGATTTTGTAGCCAATGTTACATAGAGATATTGGTCGGAACCTGTCAAAGGTTTTGGCGTCTTTCTCCTTAGGAATGAGGGCCCAGAAGGCTGAATTCGTACTTCCTCCGATCTTGGTGCAGTTCTGGGACTTCCTGACCATTTTTAACAAATCTATTTTAACAATGTTCCAGCAAATTGAGATGAAATTCACGTTGAACCCGTCAGGACCGGGAGCTCGGTCCTCCTCCATGACAGCGATGGCTTCTCTTAGCTCATCCATCGTAATAATTCTATTTAGTAGATCATTATCATTGCTTGTGACTGCGCTGGGAACAAGATCAAGAAGCTGGGCATCGCTGGTAGTAGGTTGATCAGTAAACAGCTCGTTGAAGTAATTAGATGCTTCTTCCTTGATTTCATCGAATTGACTAAAAATCTGATCATTAACTTTAATTTCATAGACGTTATTCATGCTTTTCCTAGCCTCTGTCGACTTATGGAAGAAGCTGGAATTTGTATCGCCTTCTTTCAACCATTTAATTCTTGATTTAAGGCGCCACCAGTCAGCCTCTTGCCTGCAGGCCGCGTGGAGGGTTAATTGTAGATTTGTCTCCTTTTGGATATCAGTTATAGTCACCAGCTTATCTTCCATTTCAGCCTGGTGCGCCCCCAGCGCTTGGGCAGCATGAAGTTTGGAGTCATTTGGCTTTGGGAGCAGTTTGGCCCAGATCTTCAAATTTTTTTTTAGTCTCCTCAACTTCTCCTCCCAGACAAAGAAGGGGGAGCCGGTGACCGGGTAGATCCATGATCCTGCTACTATTTTTAAGAAATCCTCATGCTTGGCCCACATGGAGTTGAATCTGAATGGGATTGGGCCCAAGTTTTTTTCTTGCTCCATTTCCAAAAGAATGGGCTTATGGTCAGAGCCGCCAAAAGGAAGGATTTTGGAGGAGATAATCAGGCCTAGCAGGAGGAAATTGTCTTGAATCAGAAACCGGTCGAGTCTAGCCGCAATGTGCCCGGGGCCGAACCTCCTATTAGTCCAGGTGTATTTGCCTGTAGTAGGCTTGATGTCGGCAAGGTTCCAGGTCATAATGATATCTTCCACCATGTCAGTGATGGGGTCTCTAGATCTTGAGCCTCCTCTCTTTTCATTCAGGCTGAGGATGAGATTTAGATCCCCGGCCAGAATAACATTGCCCTGCAGATTAGAGCGTTCTTCACGGAGAAGATTCCAACAGTTTATTTTTTCACCATAAGAGTTAGGTGCATAGATGTTAAAAATACTTACCAGGGAGTTGGTGTCTATTTGTCTCAGCACGGTGAGGATCCAGTGGGTGCTGATTTTGGTGTCCATAACATCGTATTTTCTGTCATCCCAGAGGGTTCCTATACCCCCGGATGCTCCCCTAGAGCTTAAAGCAGCAGTTCCATTTTTTTTCCAAAACTTTTTACTAATTTGAAGGAATGCAGTCTCCTCCAGCTTTGTTTCCTGGATCAGCAAGATGTCGGGTTGATGTAGGGATATTAGATCTATCATAGCTTCTTCCTTACCTTTACTACCGAGCCCTCTGCAATTCTAGGAAATTACCTTCATTACTTACTTTTGGTGTTCGCGGGCGTCCCTTTCGAGGCATGCCCGTGCTGACGGGTGTTTCTTGGATTTTTCAACAATTTTTCCAAGGTTAGCTGGGACCCTTCCAGCTTGTCCTTGTAGGTTGCTCGCTCCCTTTCTTCTTTTCTAGTCTTCCTCCCTTTTGTTTTATTCATTCTTGGGGTTATTATTTCAATTTCCCCTTCTTCTTCCTCTTCCTCTTCCGAGTCCGGATCTTCATCCGATTTCCCGTGACTTTCACCTTCTTTAGTTTCTGCTGTATCTTCCTCGTTATCTCTACCTTGATCCGAGATGACTGTTTCCAGTTCTTTGATTTTTTCTTGACTGGCTTTGTCTTCTATTTCAGCAGTTTCATCCCTTGCTTCCACTGATTCTATAGACTTTGAGGGTTCTTGGGATTTTTCAGGTGGATTAGCTCCGCTTCCCTCACCTTTCTTGGTGCCTCCTCCTACTTGTGTTCTCGATCTAGATCTATTCACCCTGTGCCAGCCTTCTCCCTTCTCTTGCTGGTTTTCTGGAGTTTTGGGACAGTTTCGGAGGAAGTGCCCGTACTCGTGACATCCTCTGCATTTGAAGGGGAGTTGCTCGTAGTCCAATTTTTGAATATGAGACCAGTTACCCACCGTGAGATTTATTGCTTCTGGCAGCCCAGCTTCAAGGTCCACTTCCACGCAGAGGCGGACGCATGCATATTGATCCTTTGGACTGGCCATATCAATATATTTCCCCAGGGCGTTCCCGATAGTCTGTAGAGATTTAGGGTTCTAGCAGTGCATAGGAAGGTTGGGCAGTCTGACCCAGACTGGGACAGCATTCGGGATGTCAGCTTCAGGGTCGAAATCCGGTGTCCAATCGTTGAGGTACAGGCCTTGCGGCCCCATGAAGTAGGGCCCATTTTTGAAGATTAGGTCTTTGTCATCTTTAGATTCGAAATCAAAGAGGAAGTATCCTCTGCCCACGGAGTAAGATGCAACATTTTTAGTTATTAGCGGTCGCCAGTTCCGTTGAACCCAACTATCAGTGGTTTTAGGGGAGGGCCGTAGGCCTGTGAATTGCCCGATCAGAGCGCGGTCTGCCAATGACAGGGCAACCCAAATTGTTTCCTCCAGTGGGAGAGCTACCACCGGCACTTCTTCTATTCTCTTGACGAATTTCAGAAGTTCTCTTTTGCTAGATCTATTGATAGAGTTAGAGATTAGCCTTTCGAAGGCTTCCGATCTGTTAGACGGCGGATCCCCGCCTGTCTCCTTGGCCATTGATGCTCCACCCTTCAAAGCATGGAGGCCTCCCAAGCCCGGCCAGTCCAGCACAGCTCTACAGCCTGATCATGCATGCAGCCCAATGATCACCTCCTCGCCCTGCAGAGCACGCAGCCCCTCAGTGAAATCGCAGCTCTCTGGCAGAAACCTGCAGAACCCATCTTCACGCCAGGTCAGAGATCTGCCTGCTTCACACCCCATCGCGTCCTCTGCTCCAACGATTCGATCCAGGAGACGTGAAGTTTTCCAAAATTTTCGTGTGGGAGTCAAAATTGCCAGAGGTCTAGAGTTCAATGGCCATTTTTCATAATTAAAAAATTATTTTTATTTATTATTAAAAAATGCAATTAAAAAATTATTTTTATTTATTATTAAAATATAATTAAAAAATTATTTTTATTTATTTATTTATTAGTTAAATGCAATTCAAATATAATTAAAAAATTAATAAGGTATATATAGTTAAATGCAATTCAAAGGTGTATTTATTATTTATATTATAATAAATTATTTTTCAACATTAAAAAAAATAAAAAATAATTTTTATATTAAATAATTAATTATTAAAATAAAAACAACCAATTTTATCATTTAAAAAGCTCTATATAGATGTCCTATGACTAAAAATACATTCCATCGTATTTATACATAATAATAATATAATATTTTGAAATATAATGAAAAATATATAATATGACCCAAAAAAATAATATGAATAATATAATGAATAATATATAATATGACCCCCAAAAAAATATAATGAATAATATATAATATGACCCCCAAAAAAATACATATAATGAATAATATATAATATGACCCCAAAAAAAAATATAATTGATTGAAAAAAGAATTTATCTATCTTATAAAAATAAAATACATATATCAATATGTTAGAGCATAGTAAAGCTTCAGTGGAAAAATGTTCATATATCTTTTAAAAAACAAATTTAATGAGATGACCGATTTAACTTCTTATCACAACAGTAATTTCATTCTTAAAACATTAATATTTTAAAAAAAAATCATTCTAGATTGCTAACGAATTCATTATTGTAAAAAAAAAATTGATTGCTAACGCAGGCATTATTGTTAATAAAATGCATATCATAAATATTCAAATTTAATATTGTGATGACTATTCAAAGTGAATATCATATACATTATAATGTCCATTATCTCCATTATGTTAAAGTATAAAAGATCCTGCAACCGCTTGTTATCAGATTCAGCCTCGACTTTTATTTCTTGACATATGTTTTTCTGACTAACAGAGCAGACAGAGCACCAGCTACGGCAGCAGCATAAAAGATTGTATTGGGTACATGTGAAAGAAAATCATTGACTGCAGGTAATGCCATCTTTGTCAACGTAGCAGCAGCAGGTACTGCTACGGTCGCAATAAGCATTTCTCTTGCGTATGTTGGCATTACAGCTGGTTTAGACAAGTATCGCAGTCGGACAAACCTGCGGAATTCCTCCCGATCGATTTTCTTATTTTGGCCTTTATCATAATCCTGCAGGCACTTGGTATTCAGTTATTGCAGAACTTTTTGGCTACTTCTATTTAAATTATGAGTTACACTTTAAAAAAAGTTACGCAGGTAATAAAAGCAATTGCCAACAGCATCGTTTTTTTATTTAAAATTCATATTTCCAAATGGATTAATTACATACCTTCAGCATTTTGACAACTGATTCCTTTGATGGAGAAGCCCAATTGGATCCAGGGATCTCATTGATTTTCCTGTTTCCATAGTTAAAAAGGAAAATGAAATAATGAAAGGATCTTCCAAAATACAAAATGAAATTTGGCGTTGCAAACTTATCTCCCACTTTTAGAAACTTACTTGACCACTTTAACTATGGCTTCGTGCAGCTCGTCTGCTCCAGAAATGGCTTGAGAGTATAAAGAATCGGGTAAACTGTCAAATATGGTGTCTATAATCTTATTCAGATATTCTTCTGGGATGTTGCCTGCGTCACAACAACAAAATGAATGACCATTTTAACAAAGTCAGACATTTCGATTTCAATTTGAATTTCTAGGGAATACAGACTGTAAAATTCATATAATAAAAAGAAAAAGAAAAAATGCCCTATATCGAATGTATCTGAGATCTATACGTTTTTTCCTCGAACCGCTCCAGATTTGGGCCATCGCGTACTTGCTTGTGATAAATTGATTCTGAAACTTGCCGACACAAAATATAATGTTGGCAGTAACACAGAGAATGCTAAACTGATATGGTTCACAATTCTCCAACTTGAGTTATTTAATGGCATATTAATTGCAATTCGTATAGCCATGAACGGAGAATATTTTGGGAGACCTACCATTGCAAGAAAGAAATAGTAGCTGCCATCAGATTATTCTAGGCCTTTTGGCTTGAACAATGGCCCCCCTTCATTTATTTGAAGTTCAAGCTCCCTCTCGTGGGCCGCTACTCTACTCTATGATGTTTGCTCGTTTTGTTTCCATTGATGAAGTATATCTCACGCAAGAGACATTAATGGATGACATTTGTATTATTCCGGTGATTACGTGAATTTTATTTTTGGAAAAGACAGAGGGAGTGGAAGCAAAGAATAGGGCGGATTGAAATGCAACGCAAGAATAGTATCAGAGGAAAATATATATGACACGTGGAAGGAAAGAGTAGAGGGCATTCAAATGCAACGCAAGAATGGTATCACATTATGAACATGGAAGAGACACAAGAGATGCCACAGTTACAGAGACCTATTCTGCAACACATGCCTAATGCTAGATTTCCCCTGGAGAGGCCATACCAGTTGTTTGGGTTGTTAGCTCAACACGGAGTGCACCCTATTCGATCCAACGAGATCACGAGAGAAACAAACCTTATTCAATTTGGAGGAACCTCCCACATGATATGAAATTACTGACGTGTCATATGGTGTGGCTAGGATACTAGAGAGGTGGCGGCTAACTAAGAGTGATAGTTCCAATTCATATGATGAGGGTGGTTATCCTCCACCTCCTCCTTCTCCATAGGTCATTAGACCACTCTCTCCTGCTCACCTAGTCAACCCACCATAGCTTGAGTGACCACTGTCTTCTCTTCACCCATTCATCTCACCACCTTCTCCTCCTCGTTCAATTGACCCACCAACCTCTCATCCTCCACAGGTCGATTGATCACCCTCTCCTCCATACCAAGTATACCAACCACCATATCCTTCTCACATAGTCCACCCACCACCACCTTCTACACCATTCGTCAGTTTGATAGATATGATAGCCACATAAGGTGGTACATATCTTAATGAGAGATGTTTTAATTTATTTTTTTCTACATTTTTATCTAGGGAAGTTATTTATGCCTCTCACTCTATTGGTGAAGGTTTGATTCCTCTTGCTCTATTCGTGGATATACTGCTGCCTTTGGCTTTGGTGGTATTGGACCAACTAGCTCATAACAGTTACTAAGCACATGCATATATTTGACTTGAATTGTATGTTTGACATATATTATGATTTTGTTATTATTGTTCATATATATTATGCTTGTTTCATATCTCGTTAACATTGATTTATATGCGTATCATGTTGATGCCATTCATGAATATTTATGAATTTTCATGTTATGTTGATGTTGTTTCATTTATCAAATGTATTATAAAATGAATCGTAAACCATGTTGATGTTAATGTATATCGTGTTGATGCCGTTCATGTATTTTTATGTCTTTTGATGTTATTGTTGATTGATGTTTCATTTATAAAATATTTAGTTTGACAAAATTAATTTTTTATTTATTTGAAATAATCTAATTAAATTTATCTACTAAATTTGTTTTATTTTAAAAGAACCTTACTCTCTCATGAATTGATTGAAAATTCCATCTCCTTAGCAGTACATTGGTTCATTAACTGAACTTTGTTTAAACTTTCACTGAAACTTTAGCACATCATATCATAGCTTAAATGTACGTATTTTTTAAGTTTGGTTTCAGTGTGAATTTAATGTTCATTCAAAAGATTATGTGGAACAATAGAAACAAATTTGTTTAAAATGAATTCAATGTTTTTGCATCATTTTTTTACTTTTTCTTTGTCTAATAAAATGTTCTCTTTATATAAAAAAAACATATGGGTTGAAGAATCAATAATTTGGCCATTGTCTTGTCATGATAAAGTTATAAATAATTTAAGTTATTATTGGATGTTACTATTCTAATTCTGCTATTGTATTAACCCATGACAAGTCCTTGTTCTTTTGATAAGCATGCATTTTTAAAATGTGAATAAGAGATGTTGTTAATTATTTGATTGCAATACGATTGAAACATACAAAAAAAATAGTAAAAATGATGTGAAATGTGTTATGCTTGTATATTAAGTCTCTAGTCATAGTCATATTTTTAATGGGAACACAAACCAACTTTTATAAAGAACTTATTGCTTTTAATTTTAATTTGTAGATTTTGTAATGTTTGGGATTTACTTTTTTTTCCACAAACATTGCACCTCTAATTCAAAATAAATAATGATTTTTTAATAAAATTCCATGCCACTTCAAATGAAAACATAATGGTTAAAGCATTCTAAATATACAATAATTTTGATCAAAATTATATTAAACTTTTTGTATCAAAATATACACTAAAAAATATTTTAAATTTGCAAATTTTAGATCAAAATTATAAAATATTTGAGTTAGATAATTTTTATCGTTAGTTCCATAAATTTTAATTCAAGTATCTAAATACTAACATAATTGGAAAATTATCCCATAACATATTAATGTCTTGAATTATTTACCATTATACTTGGCATCTATATTGATGATAGAAAATGAGTGAAATGAGCTACCAATTGATTTTATGAGATCATGTTTTACAAATTTTGTTCTTACTCCACTAGAGAAGAAAACATATACTTTGGTAAAAGCTTCATCTCATTTTATGTTAGATATATTGGCAACAAACATCACAACATATGTATCTTTTTCTCTCTTGTAAATTTGACTATATTAAGTCATAATAAGTTGAGTGGAATTTGGGCCAATTGATTCACAATGTTATTGGAATACAATCTTGATGTGAAACCCCTCAAAAATATTTTTTATAGGAATATTCACCCATATTTTGTTAATATTGTGAATTCTTTTAATTTATTGATATATAGTAGACCAAGGACGATATAAACATTTCCAATATATATTGTGATTTTTTTATTATTCAAATTTCCTATATATATTATTTTTACTATCAAATTTAACTATGCCAAGGAAGACGTACAAATTTTGAATAATATCCTTGAGGCCCTTAGTCATGCACATGGGATTACTATCCAAAATTTTGATAAGGATCCCATAATCTATTTTTTCACTTTTGATATTCAATATTAATGTCAAACCCCTCAACATGAAACTTTGTGAGAATAGTCACCCATAATTTATTAACATTGTGAATTCTTTTTATAGAATTCAAGTAGACCAAGGTGGCTATACAAACATCCAATATATATTGTGAATTCTATTGGTTCAAATTTCGAATAAATATTCTATTTTCTATTATTGAAATCAAGTAGAGCAAGGACACTATACAAATTTTGAATATAATATCCTGGATGCCCTTAGCTATGCACATGGACTTCCTATCAAGTCTTTGCAAGTAGCAGCTGTAATTGATTATGATGAGAAAAGACCCTCCTTTGGAAAAATAAACTATCAATTATTGCATCCAAAAGAATAAAGAGAAAATGCTCTTGAGTACTTGTATCGTGATTATAATGGATTTAAGATGAGATTTAACAAGTGAGTACATCTTGAGGAATTTGAAGATGAGATTTAACAAGTGAAGATGATTTTTTTATTGGATAAGTCTTAAGAGAAGCGCTCAACATACTTAGTGTAATTCACTTTGTCTTGGTCCATATTTGATTACAAAGTACAATGGATTTTACACTTATATATTGTAATCCAAATGAGAACATTAAGACCCATTCCATAATCAACTGGGAAACATTTAACATAATACTAACCAACTTGATATTGTATATTGAAGATACAATTGTAACACACTTTCATCAATATAAAACATGAACTTAATGTAAATATTGAAATAAAATGTAATGATCAAATCAGATTAGATTGGCCATTAACTCCTTTTACTCAAAGAATTTGAAACAAGTAATGTGAAAAAGGGGGTTTGTACTAATCAATTAAACAAGGATCAAGAAGGTAAGTCCAAACCCACAAAAGGGGAAAGGGTTGTGATAGCTCAAGTTCATATTCAAAATTTACTAGGACCATTTGTGTTTCGAGCATCAACGAGGATGAAGCCTACTCCAAGGTTCCTGGGCACCCCAACATATGCAAACTAAAACCTTTGCTTGTCCCTTCTTGGAAACCAATGGTGAGGGAAAAACGACTTAGGGACACTTGTAGTCCTCTTAGACATGGTAATATATCATTAATAATATATTTTGTATGTTTAGAACATATTTGAAAGGTTGGAAGGTTTGCACAAGTAAAACTTGTTTGCACAAAAGGGTCCACTTCTAGGCCTCCCAAACACATGAAGGAGGTTACAAATATTGAGTTTTAGACATGGAAAATATTCATTAACATGTTAATTAACACTCATAATAAAAATAAAGTAAATGCATTAAGTTTAGGTTGACAAATGCAAATAATATGAAAATTAGTCAAATTTGCGTTGAAATCTAGACAAGGTAGCATAAATTCATATGAAACTCAACCAAACTGATTCAAATTGCCACTAGAGGAGGCCAATATGAGTCTCATGGAAATATCAATGATAGAACCCTATGGTAGAAAACATCATTACAAGAAGAAAGAGACTAAGAATCCTTGGAAATTGGAAGGACAAACTTCTCAAACTATGCAGAAAGACTGGTACTTCTTTGGTTAGGATATTAAATCCTACAATTTCCTACCATTATTGGGTGAATGCCATCAATCCTCACCTAATACTATAAAACCAATAAGGACACACCTCCCGACTGTGACTATGGGCACATCTCCCTAAGTCTGGGAAGCTAAAGCTCCCAATTCGAAAGTATAAATGTCAAAAGATGTGAGAGGTGTGCTGATGCATATTTTTATAGAAGAGAAATATTCTTTATCAAGCCTCCTTGGCCAATGCGCCCTCATGAGTTGGATAGTAAAGAGCTTGCTTTGTGCTTTTTCTTTGTTCTTGATTTTTCCTTCTTTTTCTGGCTTTGCTGCTTTTCCTTTCTTTTCCTACTTTTTCTTGCTATGCTGATTTTGCCTTGCTTTTCCCTACTTTTCTTACTTTTCTGGATTTTGTTTGCTTTATTATTCTTTTACCTTCTTTGATTCTTTTGCTCACTTTTCTTTCTTTTTTTCTGCCACACTTTCCATGCTTTTTCTACTTGCTTGATTTGCACTGATTTTTCCTTGGCATGCCCTCCTTCCAGCTTTATTCCCTTTTTGAAAACTTTCCAAAGTGCTAGACCTTATCCCATGTCATAGTGTTCCCTCCTAGTCACCTCAACTTCACATTATCCAAATTAATTTATTTATGAGAAATAAAGAAATAAAATTAACTTAGGATTATTTACAAACTATGGTCTAAAAATTAATTCCAATGAATAATTTTTTTTTCCTTAACCCATATGGATTTGATGGGTTAGGCCTTGTTCAAGTAGCATATAAGGAAGGGACATGTCATAAAACATGTGCAAACCACTATTCATTTCCATCACCTATATTATCTTCCTTGCTTGGCATGATAACATTGCTGTTCTAAAAAGATGTTTTGATTTTAGATTGTGTCTTCCTATGAACCACCAATCCCTACCTAACACATGTGGGTAAAATAAAACTTGGTTGTAGTGTTTTGGATAAAAATAAGGCTCCTTATTTTCATCCTACTTATTTTTAGAGTTGATACATATCACCCCAATATCACAATATTCCCTTACATTATTTCGGTCAAAAGTATCCCACCACTTGCACCTAAAAATAACGCATTGGAAATATAAGAAGTCCACTTGCATGATCTATTGTATCTTTTCGACTTAACCTATATTCCCCTCTATTGTGTTCTGATCACGATGGCTAGCATGACTAGATTGGTCGAACTCGACCTCCACTCCATAGCCAAATGTGACACGTCCCTCATCAGTATTTTCAGTGTGAAAATGATGTCCATATGCCCACATGGATGGGAACAAATGCACCTAAAAATGTGAAGAATGGATGTAAATAAAAACATAATACTTGTTATAATTAAAACATGTATTATAAAACGAACAATGTACACTGAGAGATTATTACAGAGGTGTTGCGCTCAATCCCTATGTTTGGTGCATCCTCTTTACCACACGGCTAACGACTAGATGTGCCATATTTCTCTCTGATCTAGTTAGCCACCCAAGTATTGGGATAGATCGTTGCCATGTTTTATTTTAAATGACAAGGATAATGGATGCTTCGACCATTCAACTATCTAAATTCGTTCTTGTCATTGTCCCATTTTCTTCTCTTCTCTTCGTACAACACAACCCATAGTTTCATTACCACTGCATTGCAAAGAACAAATGTATTAATGGCATCAATTTTCGCATTCGCTGATGTATTCATGAAATGAAAATGATTAGTATGAGATCAAAATATATTATCAATTTCACTGTAAACAATTACTCTATATAAAATTGACAAAATATAAATGATTAACTCTTTATCATGTGCCTTATTCTATTCATTTGGGAGAATCTCCCCTTCCCTTTTGTTCTCATCTTGTTGGTCGTCCCAAACCACTTCGCCTGGTGTTTCATCGATTTGCTTGATGTATTCACTAGTGTGATAGAACGATTCATATACTATGTACTCCTTCAGCATAGACCCCTTGGGGTTTTCACTCTATCTAAAAAAATCCCTTCAAAATTTTCATGTACCTCTCCAGGAAGAACATACAACAACATGAGATTGACCTAGCTAATTCAACCTCATAAATTAGGTGAGTTAGAAGATGGACCTATAAGTCCAGGAAACTTGTGGGAAATTACTTATCAAATATACAAACAGTCTTAGTGATCTCTTAATGCCATCATTCAATGCTAGCCATGTGAATCTCCTTTAATACAATCCAACATACAAATGTAGATAGTTTATATATGGATTGTCGTAGATCTCGGGGGAAGCCATGGTTGGAACAACCACGCACGAGAAAAGGATGATGACACTATAAAATAAACACTTAAGAAATTAGTTTGCATAAAACTATGAATGCACAACATATTATTACATAAACTGCAGAAAAATAATCATGTATTTGACATACATACCTTAGAAGGTTCAAATGGTCATGCGATTTCAACCCCAACAATTCTCCTTCTACTATGAAGCGATGCCATAGAGTTGACCCATACAATGAAGGCGTCTTTGCACTCAATACAACATCCTTTGCCAAAGACAAATAATATTTCTTCAATACCCATGGGACATCACCTTCTTTAAAAGACCAAGAGGTTCTGACCTCTCCTCTACTTTCATTTTTGGGCCAATGTTTCCTTTTAGTTTTCAAAGAAATAAGATCTCTCCTAACAACCATTGTGTCAATTATTTTAAATGATATGTGCCTCCATAAAGAATAATATGTTTTTTGAATATATGCATGGGATCGAGTAAGTGGGAAATATTGAGATGCTCCCAATATGGAATATCATAAAACACATATTTATTTTTCATCCCAACGGGAATTTTCTCAACTCGCATAAAAAAATTCAAGATCATCGAACATAGGTTCCCCATTTGAATTGAAAAATTATACAATTTCCTTCTCCTTTTCTATATCATATACCTTGAGCCAATGTGCCATTGTCATTATTTTAGGTCTTTGTTTTTCTTTGGTTTACCATTGAAAGAAGATGATGCTCTTCTATAAGGGTGGTCATTTAGAAGGAGAAATCATACACCATTTTTTGTAGGTGGTCGGACCACCTATCCTTTATTGAAGGTCCACAACATTTACATCCATGATACCTTTTTGTTAGAAGGCTTGTGATGTAGGTGGTTATGCTAACTTAGAACCTAACTATTCCGGGGAAGGCTGATTCGAATTGGTTTACTGGTTCAATTGGGTGATAAGAGTCAATATTCTGGTTCAGGCTGGCATCATTAGGTATGCTTTCTTTCTTATTTTTACTTTGTTCGTAATAGAAGTGTCACATGCCCCAATTTTGCAAAAAAAAATATTATCTTATTTGATTTTATTTAAGGACAATATATTAAATTTTATGCTAAGTTGTAATTGATGACGCAGCAGAGTCAAGGATATTTAATGTAATTCTGAATATTTTAATTATAAATAAATAAAGGTGGAGACAACAGCTTAGGAGAGTTGTTAAAAGAGTGTTTACTGGTCAAGTTGGTGGAGGAGACTGGGTGGAGAGCAAAAATACATGTGGCATCATCCTCAAACTACTTCCAACTATTGCAGGTGGCAACCTCCCTACATTTGGGGTCATGATTCCCCAAGAAAGTGGAATCAGAGCAGGTGGTTCAATTAATGAAAACTGACTCAAAAGACCTAGGCAATCTTTATAAAAATGCCCATTGAAGAGAGCTGAGGCTACTCATTCTAGAAAAGTGATCATTCAGATGACTGTACTTAAGAGAAGTTCAATGGAAGGGAATTTGTGGAAGAGTTTGAGGGGATAACTACTGAGTGATCTAGTGCAGCTTTTAAGCTGAGAGATCTTACTGCTGAGTGCAGGGTGTTGTTACTAAGTCATTAGACTAGTCTACTGTTGCATGCTCTACCAGTTCTCAGCCAAGAAGACCAGGAACAGGCTCGGGGGTCCTGAGGAAGCATTGTTTGAGCACTCTCGAGGAGTTTGGTAGGGAGGAAAAACCTCCTAACGCTGTTGTTGTCTATCCTAATCAGGTTCTACATTATTTTGTTTTAATGTGTTAAATCGATAAATTTGAATCTGATTGTTAAATGAATGGTAAATTTTCAGTTTGTAAATCATTAGAATGGAAAATAATTCTAGTCTGTGTTTTTCCACACCTGGAAGGACCAGGCCGTACTCCAGCACAGATAGAGTATTTACAGTAGATGGAAGTAAATGTTAAAGAGACTGAATAGAGTAGATATGATTCTACATTTCTTAGTTAGCTGAGTAACTTGTTTTAGTATGTAGATATTATTTAAAGAAAG
This sequence comes from Pseudotsuga menziesii, assembly GCA_001517045.1. Lineage (NCBI taxonomy): Eukaryota > Viridiplantae > Streptophyta > Pinopsida > Pinales > Pinaceae > Pseudotsuga > Pseudotsuga menziesii. The sequence continues at coordinate 469,078 of LPNX010309439.1, read as the reverse complement.
AATAATTGTATGTTTATCTAAGTTTATTGTTTTAACAAGTTTATTTACTTAATTATATATTGGAAAAGAAATAGCAGTAATTTAGTACAGGTAGAAGGATTAAGATAATAAGAAAAGATCTTAGCAGATAAGATGTTGTGCTTACAAACAATAGCTTAATCTTTTTATTCACGATAACACACTATGAAGGTTAAACTGTGTTATGATAGGTTATATTTCTTTGTGTTAACTTAGTATCTAGTTGCTATGCAGTAGAAAAATCACAGTCAAGTTGCTTTGTTACATTTATTTCAATTAAGAAATAGACTACTAATCCTATAGTTTATTTCTAAGAATATCCACTAATCTAAGACTATCAAAATACTATAAACCAAGTAGGGTGTTATTAAAGTATTAAAATTATAAGAAACAAATTAAGTTACAGAATCTATGTATATATTTTCAAAGAACTCTAAATAAATTCTATCTGTCATTTAGTAAATAAAAACAATAAGAATAGGATAATAACAATATAAAAACAAATATAAAACTATGTAAAGAACTGTTTAAAATTTAACAAACAGGTTATACCTGTATAGGTAATCTACACGCTCGAAACCCTAAACTGATTTTATTATTATAAATAAAAACCTATAAGTTACAATCCAATCACTTGGATTATTATATAAATAAACAATTAAATTAATATAGACTGTTTAGAGTCCTTTTAAGGACAAATGAAAAGACAAAAGTATAGATATCACTTGAAATTATCAGAACATACCTGTAATACTAATTAAAAACAATTTTAACAAATAGCAGAACTTATTTTTAAAATAAATTGGAAGATTTAATTAAACAAGGGAAAACCCTAGCTCGTAATTTCCTGAGCAAATAAGTAAATATTATAAACCATACACAATGTGTAAGTTACGGTCTTACTAATAACAATAATCTATTTGAAAATATATTAAACAATAATAATCTTCATTCACAGTTGGTTAGGGAAAACCCTAACTTACACAAAGCAACATTAGTGTAAAAACAAGACAGAGCTCGAAACAAACCTTTTTAAAAACCCAGTGTATTGCTTGACAGGTCGAAAGGATACACACATAATTAGTTTACAATGCCCAGCTCAGGGTCGATGTACCCAATGTCGTGGCATGGGTTTTTAATAAACAAAACCAACATTCTTTATATCAAAACCTACATCATTGTAAAATATTTTTAAGTCAAAGAAAAAAGTATTTACAAGTCTCGGCATCGAGCCAGAGCCGCCCTGCTATATGTGAGGGTTTAAAACAAAAAAAAAAATTATAAACTGAAGACCAACAACCCAAGAATGGGAAGACCGAGGCCGTAACTTCTTCCAACTGAAATCAATTTCCCCTAAGTTTGTACAAGCAAGGAGTGCCACTTTGTAACCGGGGCTTACTCGTAGACTAGATGCCGATCCAGATGTGAAGTGGATTCTTCCAAAAATTAAGGTGAACCATCACCTGCAAGTGAAAACCAAAATTGTAAGTTAAAAAATGAATTTATAAAGGTAACTATAAGTTTTAAAGCTTACAAACTTCTTAAATACAAATTGTTACCTGGAAGTGTTGAAAACTGAGGTCACGAGGAAGGCAGACCAACATAATGAGCATTGCAACCCTCGTATTCACTTGAGAAGGAGGAAACTGGGTTCAAGTTACTAACTACATCGACAACTGGAGCGGGAGCAAGCATTGACAGTGGCCACATCACGATTCGACACTAAAACTACTGACTATGTAACACTGCCCTCATGCACAACAAAGTTTGGTTGCAGAAATCAAATCAATCATGAGCTGTGAACTTCACAACTCTTGCCCTAAGTGACAGCACTTCAGAATACACAGGCAGTGGAGCTAGAGGCGAGCACCAGCGAGCCTCATGGCCGCAGTGAACCCAACAATGTAGAAGCCGAAACCCTAGACGAAAAATAAGAAATAGGGTTGCGAGGTAAGCTTATATGTCATGCAATGCATGGTGGTGAGAGTTCCACGTGCCCACAAATTTATCCACTTCACGGTGGGTTAAGTGTATAATCTCCACTGCAACAATCAGATCAAATAATTGTTAAGCATTTACATTATGCATATAATGATAATGTAATATATATAAAGTCAATAACACATTGTTCCAATGAAGTCAAACCTTGATAATGAATGAGGAGTGGTACTATCGTTTAACCTTTTGTTTAAACCTCAAAATTATCTTTGGTAAAGAACCAAAATATATATGGAGTCGATGCCCTTGTTCCTCAAAGATATTATAAACTTTCTTAATCAACTTGTAAGAAAAAGATCGAGAGGATAACAGAAGTTTTGAGCAGGGTTGTTAATGCCTCTATTGACACTTTATATAATCATGAACCTTGAATGTTTAAGCTATGAGAACTAGAAGGTGTATATAGAATTAATTAACATTTATACACTAGAATAACTCTTACTCTTCATTATGACCTACAGTATTGGATGCAGGATATTTCTCTTATAAGTACATAATCTTTGGTCTCCATATTATACCAAGCTCTAAGATGAATCGAACCAAGGTTAGGTTGGAAGTAGGTGTTTACGATGTAAACTATCTAGGATTTTAATGCATCACCTTTACTTATAAGTAAATAGAAGGGTAATGTAAAGTTTGTCGCATTATTTGGTCATGAAGAAAACTAGAAATTACAAGTCACAATTTGATGATATTCCTATAGAGGATCACTTATAAATATAATGCAATTTATAAGCTGATATACTTCCTATACTAAAGCTAATTAAAAAGTAAAGCTAAGATCTCTGTATAAGTTTGTTCTTGGAAAGCCTTAGATCCGTTTCCTTACTTATAAGCGGTGTTGTAATTTTATAAATAGTAACAACAATACACTTTAATTTCAGTAAGAGTACTGGTATGCTAAATCTTAAGCTCTACTAAGGACTGGAAATAGCTTAGAGTAATGATGGAAAGAAGTTTAATCTAAGTAGCAGTCATTTTTTTTACAATAGACTGTCAATATTGTAAAGATACTAATCATAACGACATGCTTTTAAAGTACTGAAAAAGTTGCAACATACATAAGGAGAAGATACTTTACCTCATAGAACCCTTGAATTTAATTAAGCAAACTTGTACGATAGCCGTATATTTTATACTAAATAAAGTATATTTGGACTAAAGCCTTAATAAACTCTTACTGGGTCAAATTTTACCTGTCAATCTTGTAAAGATCCAGAAAATCCAGGTACGTTAGCAATGACTAAGTAAGCCCCAGTCAGAAAGTAACTCCTCACCTACTTGACATTCAAACCATCAGTACAGCTAAATAATTGAATGCAGATTATTCACATCACATAACAAAATTAAAATAGTAATAATCTATATGTGTTAAAGTAAATAGACACTTTGGTTAACTGTTTCATTCTTTCTATTAGCTGCTAGCAGTTATCTAACTGCAACTATAAACATTTTATGTTATCTCAAAATTTTAAATTTTTTTGAAAATTTGGGGTTTTGACATGTGGTATCAGAGCACAAGGTTCAAACACTAGGCCTTGATGAAGCCTTACTAGATTTTATGAAACAACGATTTTGAATTATTATGCTGATGTATTTTCTTTTAAATGTTATTCAACAGAGAAATTGTTTCTGAAGTTTAACAAATAGGTATGGAAAGGCTGGAGGAATATGCAGAGGAAGAATCTCCATTTACTGAACCAGAAAACTTACCAAGAGATCCTATACCAGAAGATTTAACCACCAATTCCTTAGAACTGTTACAAACAGTAAAAGACCTAAAATTTGAAATGGAATCTGTAAAACGAGAAAATGAAAGGATTATGAGGGCTTAGGAGGAGCTGAATCAGATCCTAACAGAAATGTTTCAAACTAAGGGTAGGGGTAGAAGAAGTGAATCGGAAGATACAAGTCATCAACATAAATTTAAAAAGATGAAACAGACTAAAAATGAAATCAGTTCATCTTCAGAGGTGTTTGGTGAACAAAATTTCCATTCTACTAGTGATAGTAGTGATGACAATCATTATACTAAAAAGAGAAAATATAAACCCTATGAGGAAATTTCTGGGGAATAAAAAAAGATGAAACCACCAATATTCAATGGAGAGGCTGAGAAGGGGGAGGAAGTAGATTCTTGGTTATCTGGGATGAAGAAGTACTTCTAGATATATAACTATTCTAACCAGTTAAAGGCTAGAATGACTATCTACAATCTCTCAAGAAAGGCTGACATTTGGTGGCAGGACTTGAACAGAGTTAAGGGAATAAAAGAGAAGAATGTAAATTGGAGTACCTTCAAAAGGTACTTTAAAAAGAAATTTCTGTCTGAGCAATACTATGAAGAGAGAGCAAAAGAATATTATGAGCTTAAATTAGGATCAATGACAATGAAAGATCTAAACAACAAGTTTTTAAGTTTGCTTAGGTATGTGCCATACGTTGTAGATGAGAAACTAAATGTACATTGATTCCTCAGCTGTCTACCTTATCATATTAAGGACAGTATTGAGTATGACAATCCAAAGACTTTGGAAGAAGCTATGAGGAAAGCTAACTTCTGTTATGAACAGAATCGGAAGAAGGAAAGCATGGCCAATTGGAAGGCCAAGAAGAATAATAATCACTATGATCAAAAGAAGAAAGAATTTGTGCCCAACGGAAATTCTAAGAACAATAAGGCCAAAATTTTTCCTAATAAGAATTTCCAAGGAAATAAGAATAATTCACCAAGCAATCAGAATAATTCCAAGGGTAAATAATTTACTAATAACCATGGTAATTACACCAAGAAATTTGAACTCAAAGAACCTATAAAGTGCTGGGAGTGTAATGGCCCACACTATGCCTCAGTCTGTCCTAATCGGAAAAAGACTGTCAGTAATATTCATACCATACAGGAGGAGATGATTGTTGGAGAATTAGCGAGGACTATGCCCAGAATCAATGTAGCCTTGGAGAATCGATAAGTAGAATATCAAACTTCCATGGTGGAAGTAGAAGGTATGATAAACCAAACCCCTATAACTATTTTAATAGATCCAGGAGCTAGTCTCAGTTATATTGCACCTAAAATGGTAGAAAAATGTAAGTTACCTGTTGAAAAATTTGAAAATTCCTGGTTAGTTCAGTTAGCCACTGGTGCTAAAAGAAAGGTAACTTGTTTTGTAAAAGAATGTGCAGTAGTTATGGATCATTTTGAAATTGTTGTGAAGCTTAATGTATTACCTCTTGGTTCTTATGACCTACTCATCGGTATGGATTGTTTAGAACAACATAGGGTAATTTTAAACTGTTATGATAAAACCTTTACGTGTTTTAACAGTGATGGAAAACCAGTAAGTGTAAAAAGAATCCCTAGAAAAACCACCATAAGGCAAATTTCTGCTTTGCAGCTTAAGAGAGATGTTAGGAAGGGTTGTAAAGCTTATGCAGTAACAATAATTGATGAGGAGAATTTAAATAAGATATATAAATTAAAATTGGAATACATACTAGTCTTAAGAGAATATGTTGATGTCTTTTCGGAAGAAATTCTGGGACTACCTCCAAAAAGGGAACTGGATTTTACCATTGAGCTGGTACCTGGTGCAGTACCTAGCTCAAAGGCCCCTTATCGAATGAATATACTTGAACTTAATGAATTAAAGTCACAATTAAAAGAACTTATTGATAAAAAGTATATTCAACCTAGTGTGTCTCCCTGGGGGGTACCTGTCATCTTCGTTAAGAAAAATGATGGAACCATGCGACTTTGCATAGATTACCATTAGTTGATTAAGATGACCATTAAAAATCGACACTTGTTTCCCTGCATAGATGATCTGTTTCATCAACTACGTGGAGCCACGGTGTTTTCAAAAATAGATTTAAGGTCTAGATATCATCAAGTTAGGATTAAACATGAAAACATCTTTAAAACAACTTTTAGAACTCGATATGGCCATTACGAGTTTGTCGTCATGCCATTCAGGATTACTAATGCCCCAACTATTTTTATGTGTTTAATGAAAAACGTTATGCATAAATATATAGATAAGTTTGTAGTCGTGTTCATCGACGATATATTAATCTATTCAAAAACCGAAGAAGAACAAAAAGAGCATTTAAAAATTGTTTTGCAAGAGTTATGAGATCATCAACTCTTTGCAAAGTTTAGTAAATGAGATTTCTTCAAGGATAAGATTCAGTACTTAGGTCATGTGGTGACCAAGGAAGGGATTTCAGTAAATCCCGAAAACATAAAGGCGATCGAAGATTGGCCGGTTCCTAAGGATGTAACGGATGTTCGATCTTTCATGGGAATTACCAGTTACTACCAGAGGTTCATTGAAGGTTTTTTGAGGATCACGAATCCGATAACTTCTTTGCAGAAGAAAGGAAAGAAGTTTGATTGGAACCAGAAATGCAAGGAAAGATTTAAAAAGTTAAAAAATTTATTAACTAGTGCACCTATTTTAAGAATAGCTGATCCAAATAAAGAATTTGTAGTGTGCACTGACGCCTGCAATGATGGTTTAGGTGGTGTTCTAACTCAAGAGGGGCATGTTATTTCCTATGAGTCTAGTAAATTAAAAATTCATGAAAAGAATTATGCAACTTATGATCTGGAATTAGCAACTGTTATACATGCTCTAAAGATGTGGCGACATCATCTAATTGGCATAAAATTTATTTTAATGACTGATAATAAATGATTAAAGTATCTGTTAGATCAGCCTAATCTAAATGCCAGACAAGCTAGGTGGCTAGCTTTTGTAAGTGAGTATGATTTCAAAATTCAACACATTAAAGGTAAAGGAAATTAATTTGCTGATGCATTAAGTAGGAATGCAAGGCTGAATTTTGTAGCAATTATCATCACTTATATGATAGATTTGGATGAACAAATTAAAGTAGGAATAGAACATGATGAAATTTACCAAAATTTACAAGCTAAAACTAAAGAAAATCCAACAAAAAGTTTAAGTAAAGGGTATAGTTTGAATGCAAAAGAATTTTTACTATATAAAGACAGAATGTATGTACCTAATGTACCTAAAGTTAAGCTGTTAATTTTGGATGAAATCCATAAAACTCCATACTCAGGTCATCCAGGCTACGAAAAGACTATAACTATGTTAAGAAAAGAATATTTTTGGCCAAATATGAAGACTGAATTAGCAGAATACATCGCTAGGTGTTTTGAATGTCAGCAGGTGAAAACTGAACATCAACACCCCACAGGATTACTTCAGCCATTACCCATTCCTAGTTGGAAATGGGAGATAATTAGTCTCAATTTTGTTACTGGACTGCCTAGAAATTAGAATCTAAATGATTCTATCACGGTAGTAGTTGATAAGTTAAGTAAAGCAGCTCACTTTATACCTGTTAAAACTACATATAAAGCTGCAAACATAGCTGATATTTTTCTAAAACAGTTTTTTCGACTGCATGGAATACTGAAAGTCATAATCTCAGATAGAGATCCTAAATTTACAAGTAACTTTTGGAAATATCTGTTTAAAGGATTAAAGACTACATTAAATTTTAGTACTTCATTCCATCCTCAAAAAGATGGACAAACTGAAAGAGTAAACCAAGTTCTGGAAGATTTATTAAGAATGTATGTGAAAGACCATCCAGGTAAATGGGAGGATTATTTGCATATGGTAGAATTTGCTTATAATAATAATTATCAGGCTTCAGCCAGATTTAGTCCTTTCAAAATTTTGTATGGAAGGAAATATAATACTCCTATCTCTTGGAGTAATTCGGTGGATAGATTAGTATTAGGTCCTGAACTGTTAAAGGGAATGGAAGAAATTGTAAAACAGGTACAAGGTAATTTGAAAGTTGCGTAGGATCGACAGAAAAGTCAAGCAGACCTTAAAAGAACTCCTAAAGAGTTTCAGGTAGGTGAACATGTGTTCATCAAGGTGAGGCCCAAAAAGAGCTCTTTGAGATTGGGGAGTTGTGCAAAACTAGCACCTCGATACTGTGGTCCATTTGAAATACTGTTCAGGATTGGACAAGTAGCTTATCAATTAGCATTGCCACCAAATTTAAGAGTACATAATGTTTTTCACATTTCTGTATTAAAGAAATATGTTCATGATGCTACTCATGTTGTTAAGTGGAATGATGCACAGGTGAAACTAGAAGGGGATTTTCTGGTGGAATCGGACTGTATCCTCGGGGGGAAGGGAGATCACACTTCGAAATCAGACCATTGGACAAGTGAAGGTGCAATGGAAGCACCTTAGTCCATAGGAAGCCACCTGAGAATTGGAAAGAAATATGTGAGATGCATATCCAATTATGTTCCAGGGGAATTCTAAGGATGAAGAATAAATAACATTGAGGACAATGTTATGTTCTAAGGGGGTGTGTATGTCACATGCCCCAATTTTGCAAAAAAAAATTATCTTATTTTATTTTATTTAAGGACAATATATTAAATTTTATGCTAAGTTGTAATTGATGACTCAGCAGAATCAAGGATATTTAATGTAATTCTGAATATTTTAATTATAAATAAATAAAGGTGGAGACAACAGCTTAGGAGAGTTGTTAAAAGAGTGTTTACTGGTCAAGTTGGTGGAGGAGACTGGGTGGAGAGAAAACAGACATGTGGCAGCATCCTCAAACTACTTCCAACTGTTGCAGGTGGCAACCTCCCTACATTTGGGGTCATGATTCCCCAAGAAAGTGGAATCAGAGCAGGTGGCTCAATTAATGAGAACTGACCCAAAAGACAAAGACAATCTTTATAAAAATTCCCATTGAAGAGAGCTGAGGCTACTCATTCTAGAGAAGTGATCATTCAGGTGAATGTACTCTAGAGAAATTCAATGGAAGGGAATTTGTGGAATAGTTTGAGGGGATAAATGCTGAGTGATCTAGTGCATCTTTTAAGCTGAGAGATCTTATTGCTGAGTGCAGGGTGTTGTTACTGAGTCATTGGACTAGTCTACTGTTGCATGCTCCACCATTTCTCTGAACAGGCTCGAAACAGGCTCAGGGGTCCTGAGGAAACGTTGTTTGAGCTCTCTCCAGGAGTTTGGTAGGGAGGAACAACCTCCTAACGCTGTTGTTGTCTATCCTAATCAGGTTCTACATTATTTTGTTTTACTATGTTAAATAGATAAATTTGAATCTTACTGTTAAATGAATGGTAAATGTTCAGTTTGTAAATTATTAGAATGGAAAATAATTCTAGTATGTGTTTTTCCACACTTGGAAGAACCAGGCCGTACTCCAGCACAGATAGAGTATTTACAGTAGATGGAAGTAAATGTTAAAGAGACTGAATAGAGTAGATATGATCCTGCATTTCTTAGTTAGCCGAGTAACTTGTTTTAGTATGTAGATATTATTTAAAGAAAGAATAATTGTCTGTTTATCTAAGTTTATTGTTTTAACAAGTTTATTTACTTAATTATATATTGGAAAAGAAATAGCAGTAATTTAGTACAGGTAGAAGGATTAAGATAATAAGAAAAGATCTTAGTAGATAAGATGTTGTGCTTACAAAAATTAGCTTAATCTTTTTATTCACGATAACACACTATGAAGGTTAAACTATGTTATGATAGGTTATATTTCTCTGTGTTAACTTAGTATCTAGTTGCTATGCAGTAGAAAAATCATAGTCATGTTGCTTTGTTACATTCAGTTCAATTAAGAAATAGACTACTGATCCTATCATTTATTTCTAACAATATCCACTAATCTAAGACTATCAAAATACTATAAGCCAAGTAGGGTGTTATTAAAGTATTAAAATTATAAGAAACAAATTAAGTTACAGAATCTATGTATATCTTTTCAAAGAACTCTGAGTAAATTCTATCTGTCATTTAGTAAATAAAAACAATAAGAATAGGATAATAACAATATAAAAACAAATATAAAACTATGTAAAGAATTGTTTAAAATTTAACAAACAGGTTATACCTGTATAGGTAATCTACAGGCTCGAAACCCTAAATTGATTTTATTATTATAAATAAAAACCTATAAGTTACAATCTAATCACTTGGATTATTATATAAATAAACAATTAAATTAATATAGACTGTTTACAGTCCTTTTAAGGACAAATGAAAAGACAAAAGTATAGATATCACTTGAAATTATCAGAACATACCTGTAATACTAATTAAAAACAATTTTAACAAATAGCAGAACTTATTTTTAAAATAAATTGGAAGATTTAATTAAACAAGGGAAAACCCTAGCTCGTAATTTCCTGAGCAAATAAGTAAATATTATAAACCATACACAATGTGTAAGTTATGGTCTTACTAATAACAATAATCTATTTGAAAATATATTAAACAGTAATAATCTTCATTCACAGTCGGTTAGGGAAAACCCTAACTTACACAGAGCAACATTACTGTAAAAATGAGACAGAGCTTGAAACAAAACCTTTTTAAAAACCCAGTGTATTGCTTAACAGACCGAAAGGCTACAAAATTAATCAGTTTACAATGCCCAGCTCAGGGCCGGTGTACCCAATGTCGTGGCATGGGTTTTTAATAAACAAAACTAACATTCTTTATATCAAAACCTACATCACTGTAAAATATTTTTAAGTAAAAGAAAAGAGTATTTACAAGTCTCGGCATCGAGCCAGAGCCACCCTGCTATATGCGAGGGTTTAAAACAAAAACAAAACTTATAAACTGAAGACCAACAACCCAAGACTAGGAAGACTAAGGCCGTAACTTCTTCCAACTGAAATCATTTTCCCCTATGTCTGTACAAGCAGGGAGTGCCACTTTGTAACCGAGGCTTACCCGTAGACTAGATGCCGATCGAAATGTGAAGTGGATTCTTTCAAACATTAAGGCGAACCATCACCTGCAAGTGAAAACCAATATCGTAAGTTAAAAACTGGATTTATAAAGGTAACTGTAAGTTTTAAAGCTTACAAACTTCTTAAATACAAATTGTAACCTGGAAGTGTTGAAAACCGAGTTCACGAGGAAGGCAGGCCAACCTAACGAGCATTGCAACCCTCGTATTCACCTGAGAAGGAGGAAACTGGGTTTAAGTTACTAACTACATGGACAACTAGAGCAGGAGCAAGCATTGAGAGTGGCCACATCACGATTCGACACTAAAACTACTGACTGTGTAACACTTCCCTCACACACAGCAATGTTTGGTTGCAGAAATCAAATCAATCACGAGCTGTGAACTTCACAACTCTTGCCCTAAGTGACAGCACTTCAGAATACACATGCAGTGGAGCTAGAGGCGAGCACCAGTGAGCCTCATGGCCGTAGTGAACCCAACAATGTAGAAGCCGAAACCCTCGATGAAAAATAAGAAATAGGGTTGCGAGGTAAGCTTATATGTCATGCAATGCATGGTGGTGAGAGTTCCACGTGCCCACAAATTTATCCACTTCACGGTGGGTTAAGTGTATAGTCTCCACTGCAACAATCAGATCAAATAATTGTTAATCATTTACATTATGCATATAATGATAATGTAATATATATAAAGTCAATAACACATTGTTCCAATGAAGTCAAACCTTGATAATGAACAAGGAGTGGTACTATTGTTTAACCTTTTGTTTAAACCTCAAAATTATCTTTGGTAAAGAACCAAAATGTATATGGAATTGACGCCCTTGTTCCTCAAAGATCTTAAAACCTTTCTTAATCAACTTGTAAGAAAAAGATCGAGAGGATAATAGAAGTTTTGAGCAGGGTTGTTAATGCCTCTATTGACACTTTATATAATCATGAACCTTGAATGTTTAAGCTATGAGAACTAGAAGGTGTATATAGAATTAATTAACATTTATACACTAGAATAGCTCTTACTCTTCATTGTGACCTACAGTACTGGATGTAGGATATATCTCTTATAAGTACATGATATTTGGTCTCCATATTATACCAAGTTCTAAGATGAATCGAACCAAGGTTAGGTTGGAAGTAGGTGTTTAAGATAGTAAACTATCTAGGATTTTAATGCATCACCTTTACTTATAAGTAAATAGAAGGGTAATGTAAAGTTTGTCGCATTATTTGGTCATGAAGAAAACTAGAAATTACAAGTCACAACTTGACGATATTCTTGCAGAGGATCACTTATAAATATAATGCAATTTATAAGCTGATATACTTCCTCTACTAAAGCTAATTAAAAAGTAAAGCTAAGATCTCTGTATAAGTTTGTTCTTGGAAAGCCTTAGATCCGTTTCATTACTTATAAGCAGTGTTGTAATTTTATAAATAGTAACAACAATACACTTTAATTTCGGTAAGAGTACTGATATGCTAAATCTTAAGCTCTACTAAGGACTGGAAATAGCTTAGAGTAATGATGGAAAGAAGTTTAATCTAAGTAGCAGTCATTTTTTTTACAATAGACTGTCAATATTGTAAAGATACTAATCATAACGACATGCTTTTAAAGTACTGAAAAAGTTGCAACATACATAAGGAGAAGATACTTTACCTCATAGAACCCTTGAATTTAATTAAGCAAACTTGTACGCTAGCCGTATATTTTATAGTAAATAAAGTACATCTGGACTAACGCCTTAATAAACTCTTTTGGGGTCAAATTTTACCTGTCAAGCCTGTAAAGATCCAAAAAATCCAGGTACGTTAGCAAACGCTAAGTAAGCCCCAGTCAGAAAGTAACTCCTCACCTACTTGACATTCAAACCATCAGTAGAGCTAAATAATTGAATGCAGATTATTCAAATCACATAACAAAATTAAAATAGTAATAATCTATATGTGTTAAAGTAAATAGACACTTTGGTTAAGTGTTTCATTCTTTCTATTAGCTTCTAGCAGTTATCTAACTGCAACTATAAACATTTTATGTTATCTCAAAATTTTAAATGTTTTTGAAAATTTGGGGTTTTGACAAGAAGTTAGCTTTTCTCATTGCCTCTTCAAGGGTCTTTGGATTATCAAATTCAATTATGTCCTTGAAACTAGTAGGAAAGCAGCTCAAAAACCTTTGTATCTTAGGTTTTTCGTCGATTATATACAATACATATCTTAATAAACTTAAAAATTTGCTACTTAACTCTTTCATAGACATTGATCCTATTCTAAGTTCATAAAACTTTTTAGCTCTTTCTTCATAATACTGTTCAGATAAGAATTTCCTTTTGAAGTATTTCTTAAAGATTCTCCAGGTTAGATATTTTTCTTTAAGGTTTTTAACTCTTTTTATGTCCTTCCACCAAATGTCAACCTTTCTGGTTAGGTTTTAGATAGCCATCCAGTATTTCAATCTATTTGAGTAGTTATAAATCTGAAAGTACTTTTTCATACCTGATAGCCAAGCCTCAACTTCCTCACCCTTTTCCACTATTCCATTAAACAAATAAGGTTTTATCTTTTTAATTTATCCTGAGATTTATTCATAAGGTTTATACTTCCTCTTTCAAGGACCACTATCACTATCACTACTTTCACTAGAGTATTTATACTTTTCTTTGTGCGACCTTACTTTAATTCTTGAAGAAGATTTACTTTCACTATCAGAAAATTTTAATTTCTTACCCTTACATTTGTATGATACTGTTCCAGATTTAGTTTCATGCTTCTTTCTTTTATCCTTGCCTCCGTTGTGTATTTTATCTAGTAATATCTGATTTAGATCCTCCTGAGCTCTTAAAATTATTTCTTTATCTTCCTTTATAGTTTGTAATTTAGTTCTTAAATATTTTACTGTTTGAAGCAGCTCTGAAGGTTGATTATTTAATTCCACATATATATTATCTGGATTATTGTGGTGGGATCCATCTTCAACAGATGCTTAAGCTCCTTCCATTTCCTGCAAAATACAATTTTATATTTATGTATAGAAATAGTTTTAAAACATGATCAATATTTTTGTTTTTCTTATGAGTTAAGCCAATATTCAGGCCTAGTGTTTGGAACCTCACTCTGATACCACATGTAACATCTCCAAATTTCATAAACACAAAAAAAATTATTTCAAGGTCTAGCTACAATTACATGATGTAAATAATTCCATACTAACCCCTTCATATATCATTTATCTCGGGTTGGCGTTTTTAACTCAAGAATACGGTCTAGTTACGACACTTTAAGAAAAATGCAACTGACTAGTTTAATTTTTGTTAAGTCGTAAATGTTTATTCAATGTTAGTCAAAGTTGGCGTAATTTCTGGTTATGTTTTTGAGTACTTGTTAACCCCGTTAAGATGCTAGGAGGATGGGTTTATGGTCTTACTTAGCTCTGAAGCTAACACATAAACCACTTATTTATTGCAGGTGCTTTGAGGAGGAGGTCTCACCTTATTAAGGAAACCTCTAAAGGGTCTAAACTAAGACACACAAGAAGGGCCCCAACCATCCTATGCAAAACAACTACCCCTAAGTAAAAAACTATGCGCTTGTCTTAAACCATAATTCTTCATACCAAGCACAAAGAACTATATATGATAACATCCATGGGAAATTCAATGGTTTGATACTATAGAGTTTGGGTTTTGTAAACATTAACCACCAGGTGGCATTTAAGAGGGCCGCATGATGTCCCTACTGTCTCCAACTAGAAAGCACTTGTGTCACCTCATAAACCCTAAGCGTTTAATGTTCCTTTTTTTTCATTATTGGTCTTGTCGTTGCGTTATTTGGTTTCTGCACATTGTAGTGAAGGGGAGAGAGAGCCAAGGCTCTTAGCCTTCATGCTCTCGACCTTCTCTTGGCTCCAAAATTTGTAAAAGAAAATGCTCCAACGTAGCTGTAATAGGTTTTCTCCTTGGCCTATCATGTTTGTTTCGTTCGGCATTAGGGTTGTGGGCTAGTCTGCAAGACCGTCATTACCACCATCGACGCTTATGTGTAAGGTAAATTATTTCTGTTTTCGTTAAAGTTCTTTATTAATTTTTCATATATTTTCAAGACTATAGTTTGACCTCTGTGTTAATTGCTTTGCAGGAGTTTTGTGTTGGGGTTGTTGCGTTTAAAATGGATTTCAGTCTCCGTGGTGATGGTACATGGTGTGGTAAGACCTGACACCCCACATTCCTTGCTCTTTATGGCTCCATTGGTTGTGGTTCAACGGATCTAAGCCTGGGACATCACTCTCATGGTTGGAGTCGTTTTATGCATTTCCTTTTGATGAAAAAATTGGTAAACCTTCTGGTTGTTCGACCCTATGACATTTTGTTTTTATAAAAACAATCTCCCTTTGACCATGAGTCTGAAGGGGATCATAAAGTAATTTTTTTGTTTTAGTTACTGTAAATTTGGGCTCTAACAGAGCTTTGTAAGACACAATGTTTACGTTTTGATAGGGCCATTTCTGCAGGGGTTATGGCCCTACACATTTACTTCCATTGGCCGTAATAAGATATTTAACTTCTAGTTATAATGTGTTGTTGTTTCTGACATTATGATTTAATACTTTAAGTCCTATTTTAGAAAATATCTTAGGGCCGTGAGGCCAGCATACCATCATATTTGCTTATTCTATAACGTTTACTCTGTGAAATGTATACCTGGCATAAGCAGGTTAAGTTGGGTACTTTTGGTATTTATTTTCTTTTCCTTCATAGTTTTTGGAAGCTTCTTTGTAAATTTATACTCTGTTTATTAATGGTTTTTGATTCAATTTATATGAGAATTTCGACTGGTGATTAAGCTACAACTTATTTGGTAAATAATTAATTACTTGCAGACAGACTTTCCCTTATGGGATTCAAACATTTGATTTAAATATATTAGTGGTTTTGGAAATTTTATTGAGCAGTTTTACCATTGCGTGAAGAAATCGATGGATAGTTTAAGCTTTCCTTTGTTTGGATTTTGTTAATGTTAAGTAGATTTAAACTTGGGTTTTGACCGAATAGCCTCTGCAGGCTTTGATTCAACAACCTGTGTAAAAATATACGATATTAAAATTGTTATATATGTTGTGAATTCTCGCGATGGTTTTGTTATACTATGGTTTAAAAATGATTTATAAAAGGAAACCCTAACTTATTTCTTGGAAATGTTTTTAAGTTTATTAGCTATAATATAACTATTTGTGGAATACTAGAAGATTTTATGAGTATAGATCATTAATTTTCATCCTTTACTATAGATGTGCATATAATATTTGATAAGATCATGTAGAGTTCTTAATCGATTCATGTGTAAGTCTTTGCTTAAGTCCTTTAACCCTAATTTGACCTCTAAGGAAGCTTTAAACCTTCGGCTAAAAACGATGATGTTCTTTTAAAATAAAAAAAGATTTCAAATATAAGATAATATTAGTAGGAACATATGATTCTAACTCTGTTCCTATAACTCATTGTTGGACAGAGCACTTTGTAATATAAATTAGTGCATTACCCTAATAAGCCTATCGACAATAATAGGTGATAAAGAGTTTAATTGTTGGAAGTTTCAAACCTTGGTTGAAAACTTGGAAATATTAACTGGTTATAAGAACTATCTTAAATGAAAAACTTAGATGAATATATTTCACTGTTTACTTAACAATAATCTATGGATATAAAGGAATGGAACTTAAAGAAAAAAACATAATAAATTCAAAACAACTATTTATGATATTATATATAAATATGAACAAAGAACTTTTATGGTAATATATAGTCTGCCATTTGACTTTATGAAAAGAAAGCCGTAACATTCCTTATACAAAATTTCACAGAAAATATGACCCTCCTATCCTATCCTAATTCAGTAATGATTACTTAATTTAAAGAATTCCTTAACATTTCTAAACCTGCAAATATAGATATGAAATATTTTTTCACAGATAATAAACAAAACATCTTAGAACCAGGAAAATTGCAAAAGGGGGGACAAACACCCAAGGAAGACCGTTCCTCCCAACCATCTCCTGAAAGCATCCAATATCACTTGCTTTAGGACCCCAACCCGTTCACTGAACCACTAGGACGAAGATGCTGTGTAATGGCTCACACATAAATCTCTGCAACTTAGCAATTCACTAGCAGACTTAACTCTCAACAATTTCACTTTAGCTATCCCCTCATTGAATTCCTCTTGTGTGCCTGACTTTTCAGTTTGCAACAATTCACAAGGGTCTAATCACTTGGAATAGAATGTAATGAGCCTCCTGCTCAATTCGATGGTATTTATAAGATTTCCGAGGTCTTTGGGTCAGTTTTGAAATTGAATAAGCCACCTGCTCAGTTCCTCTTCTCAGGGAACATGACCACAATTTTAGGGATTTTTCCTCCCGCAACAGCTAGAAAGTGGAATGGTAGTGCCGCCACTTGTCATTTGGCCTTCTATAATTGCTCATTCCTCCTAGTGGGTCAGTGAATACTCTTCAATAGTCTTCCTTGGATAGGTGTCTCTTCATTTAATTATTTAAATAAATAAAATATTCAATTACAGTCGTCCTTGACTATCCTTGGTCATAAAAAACTTTACAATAACTTTTAACATAATGTTTTCTCAAATAAACAAAAATATTTATTTTTAAGTTCTAGGTGGGTTACAATATTGAAGTTATGGATGATAGAGATGAATTTAAGAAACTCATTAAGCCATATTTTGATGATACCACCAAGCAACTTATGCAAGGGTTCGAATTGATGGCTAGCTAACGTAGGGGTAAGCTTGCAACAAGGGGTTGTAGTAGCTTCCATCATGGAGAGACACATAAGCAAATTATTTTTGTGGACTTTGATGATTTGTTGTATGGATTTAGACACAATAAGGCAGATTTGAGCTCATTAAGGAACAATCAACAATCCAGAAGTATGGAGGAGAGCAAGGAGTCACCAAGTTCCATGGGTGGTGAAGTAGAAAAATATTACATCAAGAGGATTGAAATTCACTCCCAAGCAACTTTTCAAAAGACGAGGAAACATCACATGAGAATGTTCCAAAAATGTTTTGTCGACGTGCACTTTTGGATGTTCCATGACCTAGTGGGATTTGCGCACTAGAGTGCCATGAATTGGTGGGAGTTTTGCACTAAAGTGTCGTGACTTGTGCACATGTATACCATTATTTTGTATACTTATTCAAACTGCCATTAAGACTTTAATACCATCACCAAGTTCAATAATTTGTTTGACATTTGGTGAGAATTCCAGAGACTTGCGCACATATCTTCTACATACACCTTTAAACTGGATATGATATTGGCACAATATTAGAATGACCCAGGTCCATACAACAACATACCAAAAAACACCCAAGACACTAGCCTGAAAGGGTTTTATCCCTATCAGAAACACCCACAGAGAAGGTGAGGTATAGTCGATGTACTTATGGGGAATGTCACAGAATCGAGTTTCTGTAGGAAGGAAGGGGAACATTGACATAATACGCAACTATAACTTCACCAGATCAGTAGCTTCAATAGATATTGCTCCATTTAGATACAACATTTAATCATAAATACAACCGCTTATATATTCATTCATTCACTACTTCATTCATCACATGTATTTATCGATTGATGCATTAGTAAACGGGAAGCATAATAAATACACACATCATAGACATTTGACACTGAAGATTTTAACATGGACACTCAAGACGAGAAAACCCACAAAAGCATTCATTATTATTAAGATTCGCATTAAGAAATATTATGTCTACGCATACAACCAACAAACCTCCCTTCGACAACCCATACAATAGATGCGCGCACACAAACTGCATATCAACAATACAACCTTGCGACTCTCTGACAGTTTAACTTCGACAAAACCAGAACATTACATTGACTTACAACATGATGCAGGACTATTTTTCTATATCTGTCTTACCCCCAAAATCCCATTACAATACATATTTATAAGCTATTCATGGCGTTTTTACCCCGTGCCCACTACCTGCTCCTAAAAATGTAAGTGGACAACTTCATTAACCTCCTAACTGACCTTTTGGCTGGAATTCGTGAAAATAGTCTAGCTTCCTTAAATATTGGTCACTTCTTCAGAGGTGTCTTCTTTGTCAAATCACTTTGTCGCAACCCCGTTCACACTTTGACCACTTCTTCAAAACTGGTACCCAAAAATTTCCAAAAACTTCTTAGGCCAACAATTGCACAGTTTTTTCTATATACTTCTTCAAACCGGCTTAAAGAATTCAATGCCATCACCAATTTCAATAATCTCTTTAACATTAATGACTTGACACAAATCTCAACAAATATTTATGGAGCATGATTGCTGTTATACCAAAACCTGCAGTCATGAATCTCCCACACAACCACCAAATTTAGGATCCATGAGAAGGGGTTAACCCATGTCGTGAAGCTCACGGGTATCACTAGACAGAAATGCCAACAATCCCCCCCCCAGTGTTACCCAAGTGAGTTTCAAAATCGAAACATGTCTCTTTGATACCATTTTATGGAGCATGATTGCCGTTAGACCAAAACCTGTAGGCGTTAATCTTAGATACAACCGCCAAAGTTAGGATCCACAGGGGGGGGGGTGGTTACCCATGTCGCGAAACTCACAAGGAGTGTTGGACACAAATGCCAACACATGACCACTTATGACAATCTCAAACTCAAATTGCACATGTACATTTCCACAACCCCACAAAGTATTTGATGATGTGGCCTTTACTACACTCTAATGGACATGATTACCATCATTATGTATTCATGCAATATAGAATACACATTGGAATTAGATGATAGAATCGATACAACTCTATGTTATATTTTAATTAATACTATTAGGTTATATTGGTAAAGCAATTGTATTACACTATATTATAAGAAAGGATATGGAAGTTGTTGAATAAAATATGAATAATAGAGTATGAATTTACATATCATTTATTTAGGAATAAAGTTGTATGCATTTTAAGTCAATAATGTTGATTTCTCAGTTTTATCATATGTATGAAAATCACTTAGTGGAAAAATAACAATCATATAGAGATATATTAACAAGTTCCATGTAGTGTTAGCATTATTCTCCATATGTCCATGAAGTAGTAAATCGTGCTAAATTTAAGATCAATTTCCTTCCCTTTCAGGGCACATCTGGTTATTGGTGAATTAGATTATAAGGGTTCATTATTGTCTTTTCTTTCCTCTCTCAATCCTTCACACTTAGAGTAGAATAAAAAAACATAATAAATCCAAAATCCATTCTTTAAAAAACAATGCAAAAAGAACTATAAGACAAATGAAATGAGTTGCAAAGTTGCTTAGTACCTTCCTCTTAAAAGTAGTTTAGTAAGAAGAGTAGCTCATATTATTAATGGGTCCTTGTTCAACTACAATCAAACATAGTAGTTGGCACATTAGTCTGTTGGTTGGTCTAATTAGGGAGCTTGTCTCTTAGTGGATATTAGTGAGGGTGTTTGTTGGTTAGTGGGTCAGTGGTGAGGGTCTTAGTAAGTAGTGATTGGAATTATTCTAGGCTATGAATGTACTAGAAGAGAGCTTAAACAATGATCCATCCAAACATTGAAATGAAAAATAATTAGTGAAAACACACTATGAGTTCACTCTAAATTGGATAATTGCTATAGTGAAGGAATAGATGTACTACTTCATTAACATATATACAGAGAAAGATTAAACTAAAAGAAAGTTTAATTTGTAATATACTTTAAATTTTGTTTACATAAATAACTTAAAATCTAAAATGTAGCTTATTTATTTATTTATTTTATATTATAGTTTAAATATTTAAAAAATTAAATTTTGTTTTATAGTACAATGATATTTGTTTTTAAATTAATTGCTAAGATATATCACCATTTTCTAAGTACTAAAACTTAAAACTCTAAGGTCAAAGGAGTATTCCGAGCTATTGTCACATCTTCTTTGTTAAAATCGAAGGAGTATTCCGAATATATTGTCTCATCTTATCATAATTGAGCAAAGTTCTTATAACATTAAGTTTTTTTATTAGTTGTAATTTTATATTTTATTTAAATATATAAGATTTAAAACAATTTTATATCAAAAAGTAAATAAAGTAGACGTATAAAAATTCCATGATTCAATGTTGTCAAAAACTATTGGGCATTACAGAGTTGGTTAATATTATGATTTTAATTTTTTTGTTTACATGATTCAATGTTGTCCGAAACCATTGGGCATTACAGAGTTTGATAATACTAGGATTTTAAATAAAATTGCAGAATTTTTCTAAAATCTAGTCGAAATTTTTTCTAATTTTTTCATTGTAGAATGTTTAGAGTAGATATAAATATAGAATCATTATTTTTATTTTTATGGAAATTGTGTTTTAAATTTGAATTTTTAAAATAAAAATACTAATTTTAATATATAAGATTTAAATAATTATATATAAAACATAAATAAATATATAAAATCATTATTATTATTTTTTCAAATAAAAATTGTGTTTCAAATTTAAAATTTTTAAGTAAAAATTATAATTCCAATTATGAGAAATGTGATTAATTTTTATAATTTAATATTTATATATTTTTAAACATTTTCTTATTTTATATTACATTAATTTGAGAGGTAGTTTATCCGTATAGCGTTTTTTAAACATCGATGAAACGTTTTTTAAACATCAATGAAAAGGTGAAGCTATGGGATAGAAGGTGCTATTTGGTTTCGTAAATTAATAAGGTGATAGTTTAATGCAATTCAAGTATAATGAGAATTAAAAAACAATTTATTAAAAGATGATATAATGGTTGTTATGGTACGTGATTGCATTAAAGAGGTGTATTTTACAACCTAGTAGGGAAGAGATGTGTAACTTCTATGTTCATTTTAGAGTAAACATATATATTATTTTGCCTAAGTGTTAGGAGCCTAAGGGAGGCCAAAGTCCCTGATTGAATGGAAAGGTGTCCATGGCCGAAGGATTGCTCATCTTTATAAAAGATTAAATGAATTATAAATAAGTTAAACCATTATTTTAAAAATAGTGTAACAAAATTCTAGCTTTTTATGAAATTTTATTAAAAATGATTATAAATAAAATTGATTAACTTTTATATAAATAATTAATTTATTTAAAATAGAAAATGAATCCATTTTGGAAAAAAAAGACTGAAGACATAGATGACCATTCATTGTATTTATACATAACAATGACAATATTTTGAAATACGATTAATTTTTTTTAAATGTAAGGATAAATATACTTGATTATAGTTTAATTGTATTATAAATATATTAAAAAGTGGTTTAAGTTTTAATTATGGTTATTAGTTGTTATAAAGATAATAACAATTTTCATTAGGTTTTTAGATGTTATTTTATATTTGATTGAGTGGATAAGCAAAATTAAACCAAATGTAACAAATATACAACCTAAATTCATATTATAGTCATGATATATTGTTATACTTAAATGTATTTTAATTAAAATTTAAATAAACTTAAATTACATAAATAAATAACTATAACAATTTGAAAATTAATTTAACTTATACTTTATTTATTTATTTAAAAATAAAAGAATTTATGAACATTTTGATAACAACCATTTTCATATCAAAATACTAATATTTTAACTATTGAAAGTACATATCACATAATGTAACATCCATCCTATGATAGTGAGGCCGTTCCACTACTTATTATCAGATGAGGCCTAGACTTTATTTATTGAAATACATATTTCTGACTAACAGAGCAGACAGAGCACCAGCTGCGGCAGCAGCATAAAAGAGTGTATTGGGTACTTGTGAAAGAAAATCATTGACTGCAGGTAATGCCATCTTTGTCAACGTAGCCGCAGCAGGTACTGCTACGGTCGCAATAAGCATTTCTGTTGCGTATGTTGGCATTACAGCTGGTTTAGACAAGTATCGCAGTCGGACAAACCTGCGGAATTCCTCCCGATCAATTTTCTTATTTTGGCCTTTATCATAATCCTGCATGCACTTGTTATTCAGTTATTGCAGAATGAATGTACAAGTACTTTTTAAAGGTTTGAGAACTTTTTGGTTACTTCTATTTAAATTATTTGAGTTACACTTTAAAAAAAAGTTACGCAGATAATAAAAGCAAAGCAATGGATTTATTTAAAATTCATATTTCCAAATGGATTAATTACATACCTTTAGCATTTTGACAACTGATTCCTTTGATGGAGAAGCCCAGTTGGATCCAGGGATCTCATTGATTTTCCTGTTTCCATAGTTAAAAAGGAAAATGAAATAATGAAAGGATCTTCCAAAATACAAAATGAAATTTGCCGTTGCAAACTTATCTCCCACTTTTAGAAACTTACTTGACCACTTTAACTATGGCTTCGTGCAGCTCGTCTGCTGCAGAAATCGCTTGAGAGTATAAAGAATCGGGCAAACTGTCAAATATGGTGTCTATAATCTTATTCAGATATTCTTCTGGGATGTTGCCTGCGTCACAACATAATGAATGACCATTTTAACAAAGTCACACATTTCGATTTCAATTTCAATTTCAATTTCTAGGGAATACAGACTGTAAAATTCATATAATAAAAAGAAAAAGAAAAAATGCCCTATATCGAATGTATCTGAGATCTATACGTTTTTTTCTCAAACCGCTCCAGCTTTGGCCCATCGCGTACTTGCTTGTGATAAACTGATTCTGAAAACTTGCCGACACAAATTATAATGTTGGCAGTAACACAGAGAATGCTAAACTGATATGGTTCACAATTCTCCAACTTGAGTTAATTAATGGCATATTAATTGCAATTCTTATAGCCATGAACGGAGAATATTTTGGGAGACCTACCATTGCAAGAAAGAAATAGTAGCTGCCATCAGATTATTCTAGGCCTTTTGGCTTGATCAATGGTCCCGCTTCATTTATTTGAAGTCCAAGCTCCCTCTCGTGGGCCACTACTCTACTCTATGATGTTTTCTCGTTTTGTTTCCATTGATGAAGTATATCTCACGCAAGAGATATTAGCAGAGCCTTCACATTAATGGACGACATTTGTATTATTCCGATGATTGCGTGAATTTTATTTTTGGAAAAGACAGAGGGAGTGGAAGCAAAGAATGGGGTGGATTGAAATGCAACGCAAGAATAGTATCAGAGGAAAATATATATGACACGTGGAAGGAAAAGTAGAGGGCACTCAAATGCAACGCAAGAATGGTATCACATTATAAGACATGAGAAGTAGAACGAGAACGCATTCAAATGCGATGCAAAAATGGTAACGGCCATATGTCTTTGCAAGATTAGACTGTGTACACCCTGCAAGTATATAGTTTTTTGTTATTATATTCATAGAGCAGTATCATTGAGATCATTGTGTTATGTAAAGCTATAGATGAGCCTGTTCACCATACAAGTATATGGGCCTTAGACTCTATATGAATTGTCTATGGACGAAGGAATATGAATAAGACCTAGAACAAACTAAAAGTAGATACAACCTGGACCACAAATTTGCATTTCACTACTTTTGAATGACACATCTTCTATCAACAATTGCTATGAATTATTGTACTTCTAGGATCAATATAGTGGTTCAAGTGAGGTAATAGTTTATTCAAGTGGCGATAAAGCCAAACATACACTATGATTATCAATGAGTACAATAATTATAATATGGAAATAAATATCTATGATTATCAATGAGGACCATCATTATAATATGGAAATAAATATGAACTCTTGTTGTAACATGCAACCTTATCTCAAACAAATATTGGCATTTAAAAAAACTATTATAAATTCCATCTAAAGTAAGCATCTATCATGAATTTGTCAAATACTGAGATCATACTTATCCATATATACATACTTTTAAAACTACAAAAACATGAAATTTGCAATCTTGCATATTTTTTTCAAACTTCTTTTTTATTATTGAAATAAATCTGATCTCATAAATTTAGTAAACAATCTACCATGAATATGCCAGTGACATCAAACTTATCCATATATAAACAAATTTAAAAATACAAAAAAATTAAATTTGTAATTTTGCATACTTTCTCCAAACTTATTTTCTAATTATGATTTTTTTGTAAGTAGCAGAAAATTATAATAAAACACAAAAAATATTACATGCAAAATTTTTGTGACACGTGTCCAGAACTTGCCAGGGAAGATACAAAATATTACTACACCAGTCTGGAAGTTTCCTTTGGTGAGGGAAAACAGGTTTCCTCTGCAAAACTTATCAAAGTTGTTTGGTAAAGTAACAAAGCTACATTAGAGAAATTTCAACTCAAAATGAGCCTTTAAACCCTCATTCAAATTCCATGTCATCATGTGTTATCCAATGAAATTGCTTTAAATTTGAAATACCGTATAGGTCTTAAACATTTTTTAATATAAATTTGGGGATAGGTATCATAAAAAAAACTACTTTTTTTGTTCGTATTTGCTACATATCTCCTTGTGTGTTTACTCAAATTTCGATCGGAAGAGCTCGTTGGATGCAAAATTAAATTCCGCATCGAACGAGTACCCACTCGACATATTTTTGACGGACCCCGCTACCCCAAAAACAAGAAATACCTGAAAAAACGTGATGCTGACATCATTTATGAAATTATTTATGGAATTTATAGGTGCATGACGTGTGGACATCTGTTGCGGCTAGTTTTCAATCTACACATTCCCTTCATCATTTTTCCCCCTTTCTATCATGTCAGGTGAAGCTTCTGCCACACATCCAGTGTGCTTAGTGTCCTGGATCTGATGAATTTCTTTGGCAGGGTCCTGCTAGTTCATATTTGGAGAGGCTGAGGAAGTTTCTTGAGCTGTGGAGTTATCAGATTCACTATAAGTCGGAGGTGAGGGAGTATGGTCATGTTCCTAGAGCAACTGGGTGAGGACATTCTTCATTCGCCAGTAGTGGGAGAGTCTCTATCATAGAGGTTGCATAGAGCGGTGATGAGTAACAACTTTGACTTCCTAGTCATCCATCGCTCTGCACACACTTAGGGAATATGGACTCCATACCCTGCAGAAATGGAACGACGCAAAGTTGCTCGGCTTCTTGCTCCCCTGGAGCTGCTGCCTCTGCAAGGAGTGGCCCTAAGTCTGAGCGACATTGTCTGTGGGTGAATTCTCTAGCTAGTATTCCTTTCTCCATGTTTTCCCCCGGAGCTTGTAATCCAAAAAGCGATGAAGAGACCGAAAAACATGCATGATATAGTCTACTTCCCGAGCCAAATCCATTGAGCAGGGTGACCAGGTAGCTAATCCGAACATCAACAGCCATTAAATTCCTTTGACGTGTGGAGAGAGCCATCAAAACTCAATTTTGTGTGAGGTGATCAGTAGTACAAGGTTGAGTGTTCTGCAGGATGGATTGCCTTCACCGGAGGAAGGTTTGCATAAGTACCTAGGAGGCGGTGACAACCATGGTGGATGGCCATTAATGCAGAGTCACACCTCTAGCCACGTTTAACTTCCTTGAGGCACCCGCATCTGAGGTATTTTCTAATTATGATTAGAAGCTCATAATAAACATAATGATTAAACCAAGTACAAAACATATAAGAACAAATAAGGTTTATCTTGTAAACCTTTAAATAGGCTTCTTCACAAGGAATACTATGGGTTACCATGGGCCCCAAAAACCATGAATTGTAGATGTAACTTACTCTCTAACCGAGTCAAATTTATAGAAAAAATACAAAGATTGTTAATTACTTTTACTTTTAGTGTTTTTATACTTTATATTAACTAAAGAAAGTTTACTAATTAAAATTTCTATGTTAAAAATAAAAATATAAAGATAAAGATAAAATATAGAAATAGACATATTTAATTATGAACAACTAACTAGTAACACACAAATATATATATAACTTGGGATATAGGTATTAATGACGTCTAAAAATAAAAATGCACTTGAATGACTGGTGAAATTGAAATTCACACTTCATTAATGACGTTAATAGAAATAGAAATAGAAATAAAAATAGAAATTGAAATTCGGTGTATATTTTCACAAGAAAAATATATCTTGATATTCAACAATTAGATATATGTATATAAATGTTTCTACTTTGGAATACAAAAAAAATTCCTTTTAACACCAAAAAAAAAATATCATAACAAATTATTTTAGAAATATATATTTAAAAATATTTAATATTTTTCAACATTAAAAAAAAATTAATTTTTTTTTATTTATTTATGCCGGAAGGCGTTTTTCTCTGAAGTTCTTCGAAAAAGCACTGTTCATTTCGTCGTCTATTCAACCAACCGTGCTCCTCCGCGTGTCCTCTTCACGATTCGGTGGTTCTTCGTGTGTCCTCTTCGCGATCCGGTGGTCCTCCACGTGTTTTGAAATTCTTCCGGATGTTTTGGAGGTAAAGGTTAGAACCTAGTCCGGGCTCCTCCGCAAGTGACAACATTGATGGTTGGACCTGCCACTTAACCCCCATCCCCGCGTGTCTCCTTCATGATCTGTTGGTCCTCTGCGTGTTTTCAAATGGAGTCTGTATAAAACTTATGTGCTGATAGTTGGGCCTTCCGGATCTTTTGGAGGTAAAGGTTAGAACCCAGTCCGGGCTTCTCCGCAAGTGACAGCATTGATGGTTGAAGGTTTTCGGTCGCTGCCTTGCTCTGTCCTCCCATTTCGCCTGCAAGTTTCAGTGTTTGCGTGTTTTCCACCTCTTTGTTGAGCATTGTTCATATGCTTTTCCGTGACTCTTGAGTTGGTTAGAACCACAGTTGTCCGGCAATTTTGGAGTGCCGTGGGCGATTTCTGGAGAGCCCATCCTGTGAAAGAGCCCGTCCGAAACATGAAGTGTTTTTTTTCTCAGTTTGGCATTTATTCTGAATTTATTAGATAGCTTGCTATTCATGGAGGAGGTGGTTGAACATCTTGTCATGGCAACCGCCCCTCCCTGCTGCATAAATGATGTTTACTGGTCACATTTAGTTTGTAGTTTTAAAGGATTTGCACTATTTGGGTTTGTACAGAGAAGTTACATTGTTTCTAGTTGCAGGAATTCTGATTCAAAGAGCCAAAGAAGAGGAAAAAAACATAGGTACTTTGTTTTTCCACTGCTCCTGGATTTCATTCTATGCAATTTCATTTCTATTGCAAATTTGTTGTGCAAGACTCCCAATCAATTGAATATTAAGATAATACACTAGATTAGAGCATTACCAATTACAGTTATTCAACCGGGGAATAATGCACTTGATTTTAAATTCTATGAATTAGAGCAAATTACCTGTTTAGCATGGCCCAAAATGCGGTTTCTCCTGCAAGATCTGATCCAGGATTGTTAGTGTCAATCTTTTAGGCTTGTCTGGGTGTTGTCATATCTTCTGCCCTCTGCAAGCCATTCATCAATTTCCACAAAACTGCCATTAAAATAATTGGGCACCGCAGCTGGCCTGACCACTAAACCGCCATTCTCGTATAGCTTAGAATAATTCAAAACCCCTGAATCAATAGTAGGGTTCCACGGTGTGGTTTGGTAAATTATATATGCTGTTAATTGGGTCCGTTCATTGGAAAACATACCTGCTTATAAGAACTGGATGAACTAATATGTTATTTTTAATATAGCTTTAATTGCGAAATCCAAAACTTTCATTGATTTTCCCCTGTTTGTCCATGATTGAGTGTGTTTATTTATGTGGCACTACATTATTTTTACCCCTGGATTATTCCTACTGAAGTTGAATTGTGGTGGCCAAAATTTAAGATTCAGAGGACTTACTTTGTGGGGAAGTAGGAAGAGAACTCTGTTTAGGTGCAGGATGTTA
>LPNX010309439.1:425831-437265 GCA_001517045.1 Pseudotsuga menziesii | reverse complement strand
CTCAAAACATACCTTGATGAGTCATACCTGACGAGATCGCTTGTAATCTCCTTATGTAAAGCCTTAGCCTCATCTCCTAGTTTCACCTTGTGAGGTGATACATGTTCTGAGAGTCTTACAAAGGATTCCTTGAATCCTATCATATGTTTGGAAACCCCACTGTCTGTAAGCCAATCATCACTCCCATGAGAAATGTTACCGATTTGAGGTGTTCGTCCTTGTCCCGGAGTTCGCTGATCTAGGGTTTATCGTAGAAACCCTAATTTTCAAAACTTGGAATATTTCAGATTTGATTGGATGAACAGATAGATCTCTTCAAATGGAGCTGTCTAATGTACTCCTTTTCTGAAAACAGTGGAGGGAAGCTCCCGGAACAGGAAGCCCTAATTTTCTGATTTCTTCTGCAGAAATTCCTTTTACTGTTTATGTTATATCTCCGAAATTACTGATCCCCTATGACTAAAATTTCTCACTGAGGTAACCTCGTATGTCCCTGATCCACCACCACAGGTTTCATCAGAATTGGTTTCACCATTTTGGATTTATGATCCTTTTCCCAAGGTGACCTGTTACAGGACTTTTCAGAACAGCGAGGTTGTACGGAATGCCACGTGTCACTGGTTCATTTTCTGAGTTTGACCTTCAGACCACAGAATGTGAAGTCCGTTCCCTTTCTGGAACAACTTCAGGAATTCCATTTGGACCTCTGTAGCCCAAGATATTGCAGATCTCCCCAGGTGTCCTGTTTAGGGATGAATTCTGGAAGAGGCTGGAACCCTAACTTGGAGAGATCATATCTCCCAGAATATAGCGAATCAGAGGCTGATATTTTTACACAGTGTTCATCAGGATTTGTGCTTCGGCCCCTGAATGTTTAGCTTCTGAACCTTCGCCAATATCGGAATATAGTGACTGTACCAAAACTTAGCAGTTTCAGTATTTAGGGTTTCTCTAGCTAGGGGTCAAACTAGGGTTTGACTTTCCCAGAGATTTACCCGACCAAATTTCTTGATCCAGGTCTCTAAACTTCGGTTTTGATGAGGAGAACAATCCTATGTAGGTCTCACTCAAAAATTTCTCTTCTGTAGAAATCCCTAATTTCCGCATCGAAACTGAAAATGCTTGAAATTGAATTCCGCATCGACAGAAAGATGCACCCTTCAATGGAGAGTCATCCTAGCATACTTGTGCTGAAAAACTGTGGAGGAAGATCCAAAAAATAGGAAGCCCTAGTTCCTGTAGCTGCACAATGTCTTCTTCTCAGGTTAGCTCTGATCCCATGTTAGTTTTCAACATTTAAGCTAGCATTATAACAAGATCTTTTCACTGAGAGAATAACAAGCATAGCAATCACATAAGCACATCACAAGAGACAAGAGACACAAAGATTTTAGGAGGGGAAACCATAAATGGAGAAAACCCCTCAACTTCCTCTAAGATAGTATCACCACAAGAAGTGAACCCAAAACAGTAAGATGACCTCCCTTCACAATAGCATCCTTCTGTCTTCTGTCAAGCCAATAATTTCCTTCTCCAAAAGTGCGCCACACTTGAGAGAGTAAGAGAGCTAAGTCACAAGTGATAAATAGAGAGACACACACTCTCTATTTATATTAGTCCGTTCACTTGAAATTTCCATTTCACACGTAGGCTCGACCTAATAATTATTACTCGAGCCTACACCTTAATTAGTGTATAATAACTCAAGTGCCCCTAAACAGTGGGGACTTACCCAATGACTTGATATGACTTGTTTACATTATAATCCTCCCGATCGGAACATCGGGGCATGACCACATGACTCAAATACATAATAGAAACATCCCGGAATAAACATCGGGTTACAATAATATAAAATACATAGAAGAATACATTCCGAAGTTACATATACATCAACACAGGAGAGGGCTTTGGCTTTGGCTTTGGAACTGTAGTTGGAGCAGAAGATCCTGAATTTGATCCAGGCTTTGGCACAGTCACTTCCAGAAGAACAACCATTAAAAGCATCACCATCACCATCACTGAAACAAACTGAAACCAAATTAATTTCATCCTATAAAACAATAATACGTGGGAGAAGCTGGTTGTCTCCAGCATTTCCACCTTGAAGTCTAGCTAAAATTCCGACCATTGGGCCATTGTTGTAGGTTGCAGGTTTTGTTTGCTCATAGTTGTTTGTTGCATCTGCAAAGTTATCATTGTGATCGGGTCCTCCAATAATAGCACCAACTAAAATATTCGGATCATTTCCTTGGTGGTTGAACCATGTAGCATATCCTCCTTTGCAACTCACAAATGATGAATCCTGTTTGTATGATGCAATGGAGGAAGCTCTATGATGGACCTGGCGAGGATAGTTTGGACTATATCCCACCATGTAGCTTGTAGCTCTTGGATTGTCACTGAGTATGTAGTCAACCTACAAGAACGTCGTTTTAGCCAAAGGACTGAATAGGAATTAAGGCTTTTTAGATCTTGGACTCATTAATCTATCTTCCTGATAAGGAGGTTTTTAGCCCATCATGGGATTTGCAATTATTATACCTGCGACTTAGCTAATGCCAACAGCTGAGATGGATCTACTTCTCCACTGGGGCATTGCAGTTGCTTGCCAGCAGAAGACAAATAATCAGAGTAGACTGTGAGAAGGAATGAGGAACTCGTCACAAAATGCATGTTGTTCCATTTCTGCCAATACAATATCCCACCTGAACAGCCAATGATGCACTCATTTAGTCCACTTTGTGGCTTGCTATCAAGATAAAATGATGTATGTATTCTGGAAGGCAGATTGATGAAACCAAACCTGGTGTTCGCTGTACACTGTGCCCATTCTTCTGAAGGCATGCACACATGAAATATTCTTCTTTTTCTTGATATTGTTGCATTACTTCTTTGTTTTTTCCACCCCTGCCTTGCATGAAGAACTGATCATAAACTAGATACAATGTCAATTTTTCAATCGATTTCTGTCCAAACTAAATGAGTTGATTGGTAGCCCAATCTGGCCATTGGTATTGAGGCTTGCATTGTAAGTTGATGGAAAATACTACTTATAACTAGGTAAAGTTCACTGGACATATTGAGATTTCAAATCATGATCGATTGTTGCAAAGCCAACTGCTACGACCCATCTCAGAAATTACTACTCCTAATCGGTGACCGCGCGCGAATGTTCCACCATCATTAACCTCAGGGCCTGCTTTCAAATAAAATCCACGAGCTAAGTCTGGTAAGGGAAAGGAAGCTGTGGTTAAAACTGAAACAGTCGGGACACTTGTACTTTCGAGCTAGGTATGCCCACTCCAGAATCCTCATAACTACCCTAGGAACTACTACTAGAACTTATTAGATCGAATGGGGTCAGTATACCATTGCTATTAACCTTTAGTAGGAAAAATGAATGAATTGAATTTAGACCTTTTCACTTCTAACTTTAGACATCCTTTGTAGGCGCAGGGTCCAAAAATTGGACTGGTCATCTCTTTATCAGCCCTATTTTGCCCTTTCTTTCCAAACTGAAAAAAGGAGTATCTGACCGAATAGTATTCCCAGTGATGCTTGCACGGTAATTTTTATGCCGTAAGGCATTTTTCCCTAGAGTTCTTTGGTAAACCACTATTCATTTCATCGTCTATTCAGCCAACCGCGCTTCTCTGCATGTCTTCTTCGTGATTCGCTGGTTTATTAGTTGTGCTGATTTTTAATGCCGAATACTGTTTAGGACTTTATTTTTATCATTTATTTAGATATATTCTACTTATTGTTGAACAACACTAAGAATTCTACTCAAATATTCAACTGTATAGAGTTATAATATCTTCAAAATTGTAATACAATTGGAGTATGTGATAAATGAACTTGACATAATCAACTTCAACTTTTTAAAATTGTTTGTTTTCCAGAATTTATGTCAAAATTAGCTCATACCAAGGCAACTGTTAGATGACTTCAGCTAAATTCTAATCTACAAGTACTAGTATCTCTTACAAACCAAATAATAGGGTAGTGTCTCAAAACTACAAGATGGGTTTGCTTTTACATGGAACCGCTTTCATACTTCCCAATATTGTTGATTCTCAGAAAACAGCTTTTGCAACAATTACCCCCAGCTACTTACCCAAGGGAAGCTTTTACATAGAACCACTCTTTCAAAATTCTCAATGTACTTGTTTCTTAGAAAACAACTTTTGCCACATTTACCTCAGCTGTTTACCCAATCCCTTATAGCTAGAAGGGCTTGATAAAAGCAGGAATTAAAATCCGGAATATACTTGGTTCTTAAGGTGGAATTTACAATTTAACAGTAAAAATCCAGAATATTCTAGAGATTACAGGCAGCTAAGAAATGGAAAATATAGCATTCTGCAATCAAGAAACAATTGTATTTAAGGAAACCAAAATGGATAAAGGATTAAAATTTGTTTGAAAGAAAGGGGCGAGAAGCAATTTTTTGAAATGAATCCCGACATTTGCTACGAGAAGAAACTATATCAATGTCAGTTTGGTTGCTAGGCATTAAAATTGAGAAATGTTCATTATGAAAAACTAAACTTAAAAATCATTGGTGGTATAAAAAATAGAACAAAGAGAGAAAATATGTTAGAGTTGCTTACCTTTATCCAATTTGTAAGCAGATGAATGTCTATGTTCAATGCATGGAATACATCTTTTAGATTTAGTGAACCTTCTATAATGCACATAACTATATGCACGTAGACACCAGACCAATGGAGTGCCCCTGTATTCTCTGGGTGCATAGTTATTTAAAGGTGTGAGGGAAATTGCATATGTAGTAAGCTTTTGCAGATTTTCTTAATAGGAATAAAATAAAATAACAAGCTACAGAAAAAAAAAATGAAAAAGGTGAAAGTATTTCATGGAGTTTTTGTAAATTCCTTACGTCAACCAACATTTTGACACATGCCGAAAACTTTTTATCCGTAAATGCTTGTAACACAAGTTGTGAATAGTCTTTATAGATTGCCCGAGGGAACCGGAATTTTACACACGAGGAGGAAGCCTTTTTTTCATTTTGGGACTTTAGAATCCATTGAGTGCAGAGTGCACTCTGCAAGTCATTTTCCCTTTTTAATTAATGGATTCTAAAGTCATTCCAGTCCAAAGACCTTACAATTATGTTATCACTTTCATATGAATCAAATCAATGTCCATAGAGTTTTGCCATGTTGAGGATAAATGATAAATGAGTAAGGCAAGTTGCCTATCCAAGAGGGTGCAAGAATAAGTTTTAAATAGAAATTCTGCAAAAAATTGATGTTCGGCATAGTTTTATAAGTTAAAGTTTCAAAGATAGTTTTCCATGCCCTAGAGGTTTTGAGGGTCTCTCTCTAAAACTTTCAAAAATCCTAAAACAATCTAAAAGAAAAACTAAAACTGTGTCCCCTTTGGATTTTCTGCTTCACCAAACTCCAGTAAAAATGAAAATTTCTAAACTGTTTTGGATAAAGCATTAAGTCATAAGTAATGAAATGTAACAGGAGAGATGAATGATTCCACATGCAAAGTAAAGAATAAGTTGAAATATAGACAACTATACTAAAACTTATAATTGAACATATTTTAGAATTTTCACTTGCATCTTCAATGAAATCAAATCATAGACTTGAATGGAACGTCGTTAGGCGTTTTTCTCTGAAGTTTTGTTCTAAACAACTGTAGATGTCATCGTCCCTCCTGCCAGTGCTACTTTTACGCGTGTCTCCTCTTGCGCTGCGCATTTTCCATAGGTTTCCTGTATTGTCAACTAGGACAAAGCAAGGCACCAACCAAAAACATTAATCAATTAATAACTTGGGGATGGGGGTTAAGTGGCAGGTCCAACCATCAATGCTGTCACTTGTGGAGGAGCCCGGACTGGGTTCTAACCTTTACCTCCAAAAGATTCGGAAGGCCGGACTATCAACACCGAAGTTTTGTACTACCCAGCAAGAGTCAATTTGAAGACACGTGGAGGACCAACATATCATGAAGAAGACACGCGGAGAACCAACGGATCACAAAGAAGACACGTAGAGAAGCACGGTTGGCTGAATAGATGACGAAATGAACATTGGTTTCCAAACAATTTTCTTCCTTCTACAGTCCGGTGATTTTTGGAGAGCCGTGGCTCTTGTCCGGTGATTCTGGATTGTCGTGAGGTGATTTCTTGAGAGCCCCTCCTATGAAAGAGCCCGTCTTGTAGAAAGAGCCTGCTCGACGATTCTTGTAGAGGTATGAGCAACAGCTGTAGCAAGCGCCTTGGTTTTTGGTTTAATGCTCGATGTTCTGAGATAACTGAACTTAGAAGTAAATGCTGGCTCCTTTAGGGTTCTAAACATCTTAGTCATGTGTTGCAGCACATTAGTACTAGAGAACAGACCACATTATGAAGACATTTTGGGTTTCTCACTCATAGCGGTTTCAGCTTACGGTATTCATCTTCCCCTTTAGTTTACAATCCTCGTTGAGCTTTAAGGAAACGTGAAGTGACTCTAGGGTTGGTCAGATTCAATATGCACTCTATAGATCACTTCAAGTCATGAAGAAAAAGTGTTTTCCAACATTTCCAACCCAAATACTAGTATGAACTAGAAAGTACTTTACATAAGACCAGAATGAACTAACAAGTACTTTACATAAGAGAAACTTCCTTTGGTTCTTCTGAAGGTCCCTCCTATGTTCTGGGATACTATAGTTGATTGGTGAGCTTAAGGTATAAGAGATGCTAAAAAAATAGGCCTTTACGTTGAAGTTAAAGTTGGCTTTTAAAATCATTAATAAGCAAACAAGAGGGGTGGCTTGCTTTTGTGAGAAAATGGGCTGCTAAGATAAGAATACGAAAGATCAAGCGAGGCTCAAAGTAGCGTACCAATCGCCCTTTGAATAGAAGTAGTTTACAAGTTGATTTTGTTCAAATGGACACTATGCCTCGACACAATCATGTACCAAAAGTTTGGTACCATTAATGGCTAAAAAAAATAGGAAGTGTTAGAGTTTATATCATTGCCCTGTGTATAAATTGTGAAATTGAAGTATGGCACAAACTTACAATTATATACAAAAATATGGAGTTCAGACGTCCTTGAAAAGAGAATTCTTACCAAAAAAAAATTATGGTAATTTTAAAGTTTGTTGGTTGAAACTATGTAATACATGTACCAGTCCAACGAAAATTGCCGTCATTGTGAAATGGAAATTAATGTAAACAAAATAAAGATAAGGTAAATTATACTCTGAAAAGGATAGCACCATCCAATTTTATTCGTACCGGATTGGAGTTGTCTCATGCTTCATCAAACTATTGCTTCACTCATTTTCTTTTCTAGGTTGATGTTGGATCTGGGATGCCACTTGCTTGGTATTAGAAACGGGCATATTTCTGGTGGTTTCATCTGTCTTCCATATATTATGTGGAGAGATAGGCTCAACCTTTTTTTTCTTTATGAAGCTTCCTAACTTTGCTCTTTCTCCATATAATTCTTGCCTTGCCGTGAAAAACTCACAATAGACTCACATTAGGGCCAGCTGCATCTGTAGCACCAACAGACCTCAAAGTGCAATCCATAAATTTGATGGCTCTCTTCATTGAATAATTATATTGTTTTGACTTCCAACCTTCAATGAAAATAACAGCCCAAGCTGGATAGTGTTGACCAGGCCAATGTTGATGGCATCTAAAGAGTGTTCTCAATGTTATTCAAAGCGTTCAAATTTATTCCCTTTTCCATACTTCAACTTAGGAATGATATTCATTTCTGCAACGTGTACCCATTTCCTCGTTTGTGATAATATTGTCAAGGCTTTCCTATTTATTATGGTTTTGCTGTAGATTTCAATTTATTCTAGCTTTTGAAGTAGTAGAGGATAGGAATTAAAGGCACCATTTTCTCTAACAATTTTTTGCAAAAGGAAGAATTTACTTAAAATGAATGCATGCATAACCTGTTCTGAGATTTTGACCGCTGCCACTTCTTCTTGGCAGTACTTTCATGTAACCTATTTGGAGCTTCGAGCTTTATGTAACAATTAATAATGTTGGAGCTTGAGTACCAAAAAATATTTCTGTTGTTGAATATTGCGGTTTTTTGCATTTCCCTTCTGCACATAAACATCTATTGGCACCGCTTTAAAAGGGCAATCTTTGACAGATTTGGGGTTTGCTTCTTTAGTAACACCACTCCGTTGTCCATATGCTTCAACACCTTTGTCTACTGCCCTGTCTGTATTTTCATTTTTTATGCTTTCACCAAGTTCTTTAATAATGATGCATCTCCCATGCCTCTTGGATAAGTTTTCCTGGTGGATGTTATTTCGTGTTGTTAGTCGTTCCTTAACTTGAGATAAGACTCTTGGTAACAAATTTTTATCAGCTTGTGAGTTTTTTACTATTACTACTTTATTCTTTATTTAAAGCGTTCAAATTTATTCCATTTTCCATAGTTCAACTTAGGAATGATATTCATTTCTGCAGTGTGTACCCATTTCCTCGTTTGCGATAATATTGTCAAGGATTTCCTATTTATTATAGTTTTGTTGTAGATTTCAATTTTTTCTAGCTTTTGAAGTAGTAGAGGCTAGGAATTAAGGGCACAGTTTTCTCTAACAAATTTTTGCAAAAGGAAGCATTTACTTAAAATGAATGCATGCATAACTTGTTTTGACATTTTGACTGCTGCCACTTCTTAATGTCACTACTTTCATGTAAACTATTTGGAGACAATTAATGATGTTGGTTTTCATGGAAAACTGTTATGTCTGTTAGTGTTCTTAAAATATAATATATTCAAAGTTTCTTTTTAACAATGTTGGCTCCTTTGAAGTTATGATGCAAATCTGAAGTAGTTATTGAGGATTGTTTTGGCACATTTCACAAAGAAAATAACTTTGCTTATGCATGGAATAAAAAAAGTATTCCCATGAAGCAATGAATATATGAAAACCTGAAATGTTTAAGTGTACAAAATTATCTTAATTAAAGGGCCATGTAGAGACCTTGCAGTTTATAAGCTTGGATGTGGGAGTAGTACTAATACTAGAGCATAACTTTTAGCACTCTGGGCATCATTATGGGTCGCCAAATATATTGGGTTGCCTTACCTACATATGTTTGGCGACTCCTCGGTGATTATAAATTCAAAAAACGGGAATCCACCCTTCACATGGTGAACCTTGAGGCTTGGTGCTACAACAACAGATTACTCATATCCTCATTTGCCTAGGTGGATTTTAGTCATGTCTATAGGGAACATAACAAGAGGGCAGGCATCTTCTCCATGGAGGGTTTGTGTATGGCCCCGGGTCACCTATTACTTACTGAATCTTATGATGATGAGTTTATTGGGGAAGTCTCAATCCAACTTTCTTAGCATTTGCTCATTCTATTTCAAATATTTATCTCATGGATTTTTTTGATATATTTCTGGTTATGCTGAGCAGCAGTTACAGGAATTTTGAGAGTCACTTGCCTACTTTGGATAAGGTGTTTGGGCTCTTGTTATGTTATTTATGCACATTTCTCTGCCTTATGTATATACTGCTCACTTATGAGAGGACCTTTTCATGCATTTATACCCAGGTGCTGATAGTATTTTTTCACATCTTGGGCATAGTTATATTTCTGATTTGAACTGCACTGTAATGTAGTATTTACTGTTATGTCTGACCCATTGGGGTATGGATAGTTGTTTGACAGGGGTATACACTATCAAGTTGGGTTATGTTGCAAGCATTGAAGAATGCCTTCTTTCATATAGAGTCTATTTGGGGAGAGCGGTCTAGAAATCAACATTTCCTTTAAAAATAAAGATTATTTTATGGTTATAAATAGCCAACAAGCTCTTAACCTAGGATAATAGACGCACCAACACCAGATTAGAGCTTCTGGCTCTTTGGGCACTGCTTTCGGTTGCCATTCATTTGGGGATCCCTCTCTTATATGTATTTCAGGATTCACAGGTTATCATCTCTTGAGTGAACATAATTGCTTCATTGAACACCCCACTTCCAAGTCATTGGTGTGATGACATTCTTTCTCTGCTGTATGATGTCCCTTTAGTGACCATCAATCATATCTATCATGAGCATAACTAGCGGGCTGACAGTCTCTCCAAATAGGCTCTTTCGTTGGCCTCGGGGCATGGGGAATTTTCTGAATCTTTAGATGGTATGATCATTGATCATGGGATATTTCAGTTATTTTGGCTTGTGCCGGGATTTTCCCTTTCTCTCTCTTTATGAGGCACAAGCATTTAGTTTGAATGAATGGTTCTTTTGCTGACATGGATGTGCCTATCAGCCTTCTTGTTATGCTCCTGATTCATATGTTTTTTGGTCTCTCACGAATTATTTCAGATAGATTTTCTGACCTGTTACTACAGGAATGATGAGAAAAGTCTGCCCTTAGTAGACTTTATGCTTTTCTGTCCCCATTTTGGTTGGATGAATGGAATTCTCTGACTTTACAGCTATCAGAGAGATCCCCAAATGTATTTGCATTTGCGGAATTCTTGTGCATTCTCAAGGTGCTCTTAGAGAGGAATGTAACGAAAAAATGTGGCACTTCTTTGCAAAGAAGAGCCTTCTCTTCAATAGACATATTTGAAAGTTTGTTGAAGGGTAAATTTGGTATGAAGTTATGATGCAAATCTGAAGTAGTTATTGAGGATTGTTTTGGCACATTTCACAAAGAAAATAACTTTGCTTATGCATGGAATTAAAAAAATTTATGGTTATTTTATGGAATTAAATAACTTTGATTATTTTATGGTTATAAATAGCCAACAAGCTCTTAACCTAGGATAATAGATGCACCAACACCAGATTAGAGCTTCTGGCTCTTTGGGCACTACTTTTGGTTGCCATTCATTTGGGGATCCCTCTCTTATTTGTATTTAGGGATTAATAGGTTATCATCTCTTGGGTGAACATAACTGCTTCAGTGAACACCCCACTTTTGAGTCATTGGTGTGATGACATTCTTTCTCTGCTACATCATGTCCCTTTAGTGACCATCAATCATATCTATCGCGAGCATAACTAGCAGGCTGACAGTCTCTCCAAACAGGCTCTTTCGTTGGCCCCGGGGCATGGGGAATTTTCTAAATCTTTAGATGGTATGATCATTGATCATGGGATATTTTAGTTATTTTGGCTTGTGCCGGGATTTGTCCTTTCACTCTCTTATGAGGCACAAGAATTCAGTTTGAATGAATGGTTCTTTTGCTGACATGGATGTGCCTATCAACCTTCTTGTTATGCTCCTGATTCATATGTTTTTTGGTCTCTCACGAATTATTTCAAATAGATTTTCTGACCTGTTAGTACAGGAATGATGGGAAAAGTCTGCCCTTAGCAGAATTTATGCTTTTATGTCCCCATTTTGGTTGGATGACTGGAATTCTCCAACTTTACAGCTATCAAAGAGATCCCCAAA
>LPNX010309439.1:394999-425675 GCA_001517045.1 Pseudotsuga menziesii | reverse complement strand
TGTAGAGACCTTGCAGTTTTTAAGCTTGGATGTGGGAGCAGTACTAATACTAGAGCAGGACTTTTAGCACTCTGGGCATCATTACGGGTCGCAAAATATATTGGGCTGCCTTACCTACATATCTTTGGCGACTCCTCGGTGATTATAAATTGGGAAAAGCGGGAATCCACCCTCCATGTGGTGGACCTTGAAGCTTGGTGCTACAACACCAGATTACTCATACCCTCATTCGTGTGGGTGGATTTTAGTCATGTCTATAGGGAACATAACAAGAGGGCAGAAATATTCTCCATGGAGGGTTTGTGTATGGCTCCTGGTCACCTTTTACTTACTGAATCTTTTACTTTCAGATATTTATCTCATGGATTTTTTTGAGAAATTTCTCGTTATGCTGAGCAACAATTACAGGAATTTTGAGAGTCGCTTGCCTACTTTGGATAAGGTGTCTGGGCTCTTGTTATGTTCTTTGTGCACATTTCTCTGACTTATGTATATACTGCTCACTTATGAGAGGACCTTTTCATGTATTGATACCCAGATGCTGATAGTATTTTTTCACATCTTGGGCATAGTTATGTTTCTGATTTGAACTGCATTGTAATGTAGTATTTACTGTTCTGTCTAACCCATTGGGGTATGGAAAGTTGTTTGATGATGTATAAGGTTACCTTTGTTTCATTAGAATATCAAGCAACTGTTTTCCCCGACTACAAAAAAAATGTGGAACCTCAACTGAACTTAGCACCAAGAATATTAACTTCTGCTTTAGATACTCTAACGTCAGGAAGACAATGTGATATTACCTTTTTCCTTCATTTTATCTTAGTTTAGGGTTGGGAAGAGAGAAATATCTTTATCTTTACCGAATGTAGTATTCTCATCACTCTACCACAATGACAAGGAAATAAGTCTAGAATCCACTTAAAGTCTTAAAAGTGATTTACAAGTAGTAGATCAATGAACAGATTTTAGTATTATGCCAATTTAGTATTATGATTATTGTCTTATATTACAAGTATTAGATCAAGAAGGATATCAAGAGTAGTTTGATATATTTGAACTAATTATATAATTTTGATTCAATTTTTTGAATAACACATAATTATACAATGATGACACACAAGAAAAAAAATACCTACATTGAGAGAGAGAAGATAGTCAAACCCTTTGTTGACTTGTGCATCACATCGTTAGTTTGAATCTCCTCCCTATATAGTGATGGAAAAAAATGCAAAGCTAGATATGGAAGATTAGAGGACAAATAGAGTGTGTTGCATCAGAAAAGTAGAATGAGGGGTGTATTGAAGCGACGAGAATGGAACTCAATAAAACACATAATGAGGGTCGTAATGAGACAGTGGGTTGACCAGAAGGGATATGTCGAGAAGGGCCGAAGTATCCAATAAATTCCTTGCTGGATCGTACCTCTAATACACTTTAAGAATTTACAACCTAACTTTGCATAGTTCCATTGCATGCTTTTCTTCTCACATTATATTAAAAAAAAATCAAAAACTACCGTCTTTCTGTCATTGTTGTACATTCTACTCTTATGCCTGCTACAGTTTCATTGTATGTATGGCATGGTTGTATGTCACTCGTACAATAGTATATATATATACATATATGTATATATACACAAAAAAATTGTCATATACTTACACATTTGTTTCCTCTTACTCTCAGTGTTTTCCCCGCATAATGGAGGCACCCTTGACAGAAAATGCGATATCTTCTTTACTGTCTGGTTCTGTACATCTTCAACCACTTTTGCAGTTTTTTTCGCTCCAACCATTCAGACCGACAAATGCAACTACTCCACGTTTTCGAATTACTATCTCTGATGGTAACAACACGCACCAGACTTTGCTCCCAACTACCTTCAACTCCCTCATATCAAATGGAGAACTCCAAGAAGGCTCTGTCATCAAGCTCGCCAAGTGCACCTGCATCGTCGTCCATAATAACACGTATTGTTTTCTGCCCATTATTTTAAGCCCTCTCTTATGTAGCTTAGCCTATACATTTTTACCTACCACCAACATCATCAATTTTATAACACCTTTACTAATTCTTGCCTTTTCTTGTCCTACAGGACTATTACAATACTCGATCTTGAACTGGTCCACCGCAAGCTTTCCCTTGTTGGGAGCCCTGTTCCTCTTTTAATACCGACTAGCTTTGGCATTCCAATTGGTTCATGAACTAGCCAATCCAGCCGCCTCATAGAAGAAAGCGATTTTCACTCATCCCAAGCATCATATACACCAATATCCATGCCAACTACTGTAATTCCATTCAAAGCACTCAATCCCAACTATAAAAAATGGTCCATCCAAGGTCACGTGCTTGCCAAGACACCCATCCATGAATACACCAACCAACGCGGCCCAGGGAAACTATTTGGCTTTGACCTTATTGATTTTTCTAGAGAAGAGATCCATGTCTCTGCCTTTAACAACTTTGTTTACACCTTCTATTCCCTTGTTGAAATAGGGACATTGTACACTATCTCGAATGGCACAATCAAAACAAGCAACCCTTCATATAACCACTTGAACAACCATCTTGAGATTGTCCTTTCATCTACGTCGACCATCCACCCTTGCCTCGATGCATTTCCCTCCATTCCTTTACATTCCTTCCACTTTAAAACAATCAATGACCTCCAAAGTTTACCTTCAAATTCCATGGTTGACCTGATTGGCCTTGTTAGCTCTGTCTCGCCTGCATCTATAATTCGAAAAAAAGACGGTTCTGAAACAAGTAGGAGAACCGTTTGTCTCAGAGACACATATTGTTTTAGCATTGATGTCACACTTTGGGGTCATCATTGCCACACTGAGGGTTCACATGTCACTTCACTATACTCCTCCGACCCACCACCTGTCCTTGCAATAAAGGGTGGCCATATTACGGATTACAAACAATTGGAAGTGTTCCCAGTAGTACCATCCTTATCAATCCAGATATTGAGGAAACCCATCACCTTCAAAAATGGTACATTGATCATGGATTTCGCGCTGCGTCGCCATCCTTGAGCCGCAAATACATAGGCTCTATGTATCAAACACACCCATCTAAAACAATCTTCGACTTGCAAAGCATGCAACCCTCTGATAAGAACCTGTGGCTCTTTGTGCTCACTTCCATTGTTGACATTAACATGGATGACTTCCACTTCCTTGCATGCCCTCTTTTTGTTGATGGCATTCAATGCATGAAAAAAGGTTCACATAGAGCTTTCAACACTTGGCATTGCAACAAATGTGATGGTGAATTCACAGAATGTGACTACAGATACATTTTAAAGCTTTCCTTGCAAGACCACACCGGCCAAATCAATGGGGCCACAGCTTTTGATGATGCATCCAACAAACTACTTGGTGTCTCTGCAAAGGATTTATTCCTACTCGCCACTGAGCCCTCATCCATAAAGGATCTCTCTCTGCACGTAACTTCACGCCGATACCTATTCAACTTGCCCATTAAGATGGAGACTTTCAACTCCAGTACATGCTTGAAGACAACCATTGTCAATTCTGAAGAGCTTCCTTATGCTGCTGCATAAACCAAGCTCCTTGAAGAAATATCTGCACTCACTACTCAAAGCCATCCTGTTGCACGCCGTCTCTAACCTCCCCTTCATATAATCCACCCTCGGCTATTCCAACCACCGCTTTTACTCACCCTTCCACATCTTACTCTTCCCTCACTCCTTGCTTCAACACATCGTACCCTACAATACACCATCCCATCTCTCCAAATGCATTCCACCTCATCTCAACCCAATTATGTTTCTTCCACTTCATCATGATCACTATATCTCCCCACCCCCCCCGCTTTCCTTCCTTCATTGCTTCTATATAGACTTTTCCCTTACTTTCCTGTCTTTTTACAAATATCTGCAATTTAATTAGCTACTATAAATTTTGTGCTCACATTACATATGTGTTATCGTATACATTACGTGTTTATTTTTAAAGCACGCCATACATATCTGTCCATGCAACATTTCACATTTTCTTACATGTATACAGTGTTTATTATGTCATATATGTGGATTTATTTTTTCTACTATGCTGCTCCTTGGTTGCTTTTCACATACATACATGCTCCACATACATCACCAAAAATGCTTTATACCTTATTTCTTGCAAAAACTTTCACAATGCGTTATTTTCTATATGTAGACATACCTTCTTATTTGTACTTTGCATATCTTGCTTTTAATGTACATGCCTCAACTTTTTCCTACAATTACACATTTATAACATTTCAAATTCCCATCAATGTCTCCTCCAGGTTCAAGGCAAACTCCTCTTCAACAACCCATGTTGCCCAATACTGCACGTGACCAAATAAATGCACGTAGAAGGATTCTTTATAGCCAAACAAAGGACCACCAAAATGCGCAGAGACATCTTACTTATCAATCTAGGTGTGGAAACATCAATGCTTCAATCAACCCTAACCCAATGCACACATCCACTACACCCCCACCTCCAACCACCCCCTTGCCAGATGGTCACGCTTTCTTTCTTAACCGACTTTCTCGCCTCCACCCACTTCATGTTTGCTCCATATGCAAGGAATCATATCCAAAAATGAAAACAAAGTTCTCAAGTGGAATCTATACATGCTCTCGATGTAATAATGAGCGACATGTCCATCGCTTCTCCACAGATAACAACATGGATCCTGG
The DNA here is from genome assembly GCA_001517045.1 of Pseudotsuga menziesii. Classification (NCBI taxonomy): domain Eukaryota; kingdom Viridiplantae; phylum Streptophyta; class Pinopsida; order Pinales; family Pinaceae; genus Pseudotsuga; species Pseudotsuga menziesii. The sequence goes on along the minus strand of LPNX010309439.1, from coordinate 420,970 downwards.
AAACCAACCAATTGAACTTGCACACCTGACTGAAATAGAAGAAATGCTAATTTCCTAAGTCAATCCAATACTTCAAGTTACACATTCATGTGGTGGCCAATACAAATACTCCGGCCATACTATTAGCTTCCCACAAGATATCTCCACAATAGACACCTCTCTTCCATGTCTCTTAGCAGACTTGGACATCCTTGTTGTTCGCAAATTCAATGCTGCAAACAAGCTTTATGAATTCATTGTTAGTCGTTCAAATGTTCTAGCTGCATTGGAATTCAAAATCTCCAATGCCCCGTATTACAAGGATGTCCACCTTGACCTCCAAGCATTGCATGCTTTGCCACTTGAACCCACATATGTGTCCTCCCTTCTTCACCATGCCACAACCCCTGGGCTTGACCTCCAACTACCCTCACCCACTATTGATGATGCAACACCTTCAATGCCAATTCCAACAAGCATTGAAACCTCATCCTTTGTTTTTGCACTAACAGATTCTCGCACTGAGACTGAAGAAATTAGGCGGTTTGCATCTACAACCTTTACCACCCCTTCAACATCAATTGATTGGACCTCCATTGGTCTTTCTCGAATAAATGAATACAATACGGAAGGGCTCCTCTCAATGGAATTCCCAATGCTATTTCCCATAGGGGTTCCCATGCTAAAACAACCTCGTCTTTACGAAGTCACCATGCAGGAATATGCTTTGCACCTTATCCAATTCCATGATAATAGGTTTGCCCAACACCCTCTGTTCCACTACTACTTGTACAACCTTATGATGCACCATTGTAGCCAAGCTACCGCAGCTGTTTTTGTTAAACGCAACCTAGCAGACACCCTCCCCACAACTGTCTCAGCTTTGCGTACACAACTCAGCTAGATGCCAAATTCTCATGTTGCTGATCATGCCATGCGGTTTGGCTCTGCTCTACATGGCACCTGCTCTTTTTGGAACAAACGACGAGGTGAGTTGTGTGATATGATCACCCAGCTTGGTAGCCCAATTTTTTTTTTACCCTCAATGTAGCTGACACCAAATGGCACGACCTTCACATGCTCATGCCTTCCCATCCTCCCACTTCATTGCCTTCACAATTCCAATGGAGAATTCATAGCATTATAACCAATACACATACTACGTCTCTTTATATGCACCATAGATTCACCCTCTTCCTTGAAGAGGTCCTGCTATACACATTCAAGACAAAGATTACTGGTGCAGGTTTGTTCCTCTCACTCTTTGCATTTTATTTCCTTTTACTGCTTGACATTTCGAATTTTTCCCTAACTTTGTCTTTTGTTTTTCCTTCCCTTCTTAATACATGTATGAATGGAAAAACTGAGGTTCTGCTCATATACATGGATTCCTTTGGTTGGAGGACACACCCAATATGGACAGCCTTGATTGGAATGATCCCCTTGTTGTTGATATTGCAAAAACATACTTTGACAGCTTCTTAACATCATGGAACCCTTGTCCCGCACACCTTCGTGTCTCCGCCTTCCATCGAGCATCTTACCAAGACCCTTGCACACTTGCAGCATCCTCCATACGTGAAGAAAACCAAAATGACGACTATGAAACCCTTGTCAATTCTATGCAATGCCACACAAAATGCAATGAATCCTCTTGTCTTCGCAAAAAAGGCACAACCCTCGTTTGCCGCTATGGTTTCCCCTTTGAACTACAGAAAACATCTTCTATGTTCATTGACAGCTCTAGCCAAAAAAAATATATCCCCACTAGAAATGATGAGCTTCTAAACGTACACAACCCTCTTATTCTCTCAGTATGGAGAGCTAATGTTGATTTCCAGCCTGTGCTCTCGCGTCATGCTTTCCTCTCATACATTTCAAAGTATGCTTCGAAAGCAGAGAACAAATCTGAGAGCTACCATGACATTCTAACACGTATTACACATGTCGCCCCTGCAGAAGAGGGAATCTTATTACCTATCCGAAAACTATTGTCTGAAACCGTGGTTGATCGAGACATTGGAGCATAAGAAACCTGCCATATGCTACAAAAACTTCACTTGACTCTTTGCAGTCGTACATTTCTTTCCCTGAACACCACCCAGACCATTTTCAAATGTGTCTTTCTAGACCTCCCCAACACCCCCCCACCAACCAACTTCATTTCCGCATACATGCAAAGACCCCCTTCACTTGAACACCTTCCCCTTCTCGAAGCTTCCCGCTCTTGGTCCTTTTCTACACGTAGAAAAAAATGTCAAAGGAAGTTCCACAAACCGACCAAAATCATGCGTGTCCTTCCTCATTTCCTTGACATCCCTCTTTCCACCTCTCCTCTTTCTGTCGATTTCTGTTGGAGTGAACTCTTCCTATACAAACCTTTCCACAATGTGCCAAAAGATATTGGCTCCTCAGGCTTGGAAGTGTTCTCTGCATGGGAATCCTTTTATGGGAGCTACAATGCCTGGCATGTTGATCGACAACCTTCACCCCCTCCAACTATTTCTATTGATACACCTCCCCCTCATGAAGTTCATCCTCCCTCCTCTATCGACATGTCAGAATGGGAACTCCTCTCTCAACTCCATCCTGGGAACAACCTACAATTTGATGATCTTGACATGCTTGGTCATCACGACTTTGACACCAATCACAATTGGGGCCACACACAGATACATTTACACTTGCAAAACTTGGCCATCTCATTTCTTGACTTGAACCACTCATCAAACTAAGAAAAACTACAACCTTTTTCAACTCCTGCTTCTCCTAATTTTTTTTCTCCAACACAACGCACAACCTTTGAAATTATTATGTCCCACTACACACACCACACTACCACAAAACCATTACGTATGATCATCCAAGGAATTGTAGGCATAGGGAAATCTTACTTAATTGGATGCTTGCAAGCTGCCTTCTCTTCATCATCTACAAATAACTCATCCCCTCTTCTCCTTCTTGCTCCAACTTGCTTGCTCCAACCGGCGTCACGAAATTTAACATAAATTCCCTTACAATACATTCTGCCCTTCAGATACCAATAAATACTATGCTTCCTCTTGAGGGACAAGCCCTTGCAAACCTTCAAGAACGACTCCTCCATATACACTATGTGCTAATTGATGAGATGAGATTCATTGGACCAAAGCTCTTATCCAACATTGACTCTCGTCTTCAGGAAGCATTCCATTCCCATCAATCTTGCCCTTTTGGAGGCCACTCTATCATCCTCGTAGGTGACCTTGGTCAACTTCCACCTATTAAAGATATCCCCATGTATGTAGGAGCATCACGTGGAAACACACTTTGGCGTACCTTTGACACATTCATAACCCTCTCAACAGTTTTTCGTGAACAAGGAGATGACCCTTCTCAGATTCAGTTCCGCCAACTTCTCCTCAATCTTAGGAATGCAACACCAACTATTGCTGATTGGACCCTTCTTATGTCAAGGACATCCTCTTCCCTCTCTCAAACCGAGAACCGCGTATTTGATCAATCCACCCATTTGTTCTCAACTAACAATTTTGTTGCCTTACACAACAAACAAATGCTTAAACAACTAAATGTCCCAATTGCATTATGTTCTGCAGAAGTTAGGAAACAAACACTACTGCTTGCACCAGAAGATGAACAATTAGATATGGTCGTTCTCCTTGCCGTTGGTCAACAAGTTATGCTTACAACAAACCTTTGGGTTGTGGCAGGGCTTTTTTATGGGGCTCTTTGGCAAGTTGTTTTAATCTTGTACAACACCGCCACTACTCCACCTATGCTTCCTTTGTTTGTTGTTGTTGAATTTGTCAACTACAAAGGCCCACCATGGGATGCTTCTAACCCTACCTACATCCCTATCCTCCCTTTAACAAGAGGTTCTCATAGACAACTTCCCCTTCGCATGGCCCGGGGTTTAACAATCCACAAATCACAAGGAATGACCTTACATAAGGAAACAATCGACGTAGGAAACATTGATTGACAAGGGCTAACATTTACTGCAGTTTCAAGAGTTAGACAACTCACTGACCTATGCATAATGCCATCTTTTTCTTTTGTGTGCTATGCATGTATGAAGGATAGCCCTTCTGTCCAACGAAGAAAACAAGAAGAAACTTTAATTGCCTCTAGATCAATTCCACCACACGTTGCTTAACATAGTTGCTCACACATGCTTACACCCATGCATTGCTTCCCACACCCCTTCTCAGTTACACAGAAAATAATAAATGAACAACACCATAAAAACCAAATACTATCACTTTTCGCTTGCTAAATACCAAAACAAAACAACCTCGCCTTCTTCCCTCCCCACATCCACCCCCCTAAAAAACACTCTTGCACTCATGCATATATTTCTGTTCATTTGCTTCCAACATCTTAACTTCGTTTTGTTTCATCTACTTGAATCTACCATAACATTACACTTACAACATTCTTCTCTCTGCAATAGAACAAACAAAAAAAAGAACAACAAAATGTGCATTACACAAGTTTTCAACTTTTTTTCCTTTCATCTATGATGTGAATATGTTGTTGCTTTTCTTATTCGGTACTATAAAAAAAAATGTTAGAATAGCAATTCAATTACAAAAAAAAATGTGCCTTGCTTTACTCTATATTATTTGAACATGTTAAGCTTTCAATGGCTTTGTTTTCTCTCTTCCTAGCTCTTCAACAACAGACATGGACATGCAATACCTGAACACCCTTGCTGACTTTTGCAAGCAAATCAAGGAACAACAAGCATCGCTACAACAAATTGAAGCACGCTTCCAATCGACTTCAAACATCCCACTGAATCCGATTCACCCTACTATTAAGCTTCTCTCAGAAATAAGAGCCTTCCTTCAACGCATGATCCATATGCATGAAAGAGACACCATGCGCAAGATTCACAAAGACTTAGTATCCTGCCACCCTTGTCTTGCTCAATACATAAACATTACATGGTGTTGTTGTTGCCATAATCCCTCTTGCATTTATGACTAAAGCCTCTTCCTTGCTTGAAATTCCCTTTTCCCTCTCCTTACAACCCAGCAATCATTCTTCTTTGATTCCCACACGTTCTTTAGTTGCCATTACTACCCTTCACTTGTACGCACTACCTTGTCCATAACCTATGCTTTAATTGAATATATGTATTAGCCTTTTTCACACATGGAATGCACAAACATTGTACATATTACATGCTTCCACTACTACCACAGTACATGAACATTTATTATATTTCCCTTCTACTTGCATGTAATACACCTCTCTAAAGTATATACTCTATCAAACAAACGCTTCTTTTACAAATACAATGCAACAAACTCTATGTAAATAGAAACGGTGCACATTATACTAAGTTCTTAACTTCTGTTGTACAATTAATCCATTTATATATTTAGCTTCTACTTCTTGTTATTATACATATGTATATTCTTTTTCCCATGGAGTCCCTATACTTGGTTTCAAAGTAAATATGTTGTCCATTTGTTACTTCTACTCAATTTAGACTGTTTGGACATTAAATTGGTTTCAAATATTCGCAATCCCCATTTTGTTTCAAATACTCTCTTATGATCAGAGAAACAGTTCACACTATACTGTATGTACATATAAACAGTTCACAATATATACCATTAGAAGAAATTTGAGGTCTAAAATGGGCCTCCTAAGGAAAATAATAGAATAATAGTTATTAATTTTGGACGAAGAATGAAAAAACTACTTTTGTGTTCGTATTTTCGACATATCTCTTTGTGGTTTTACTCAAATTCTAAGCGAGAGAGCTCATTGGATGCAGAATTTACTTCCACATCCAACGAGTACCCACACTGCATACTTTTGACGGACCCTGCTACCCCAAAAACAAGAAATACCTGAAAAAATGTGATGATGACATCATCATCATGTTTTTTTAGGTATTTCTCGTTTTTGGGATAGAGGAGTCCGTCCAAAGTATGCAGTGTGGGTACTCGTTGGATGTGAAATTAAATTACGCATCCAATGAGCTCTCCTAATTGAAATTTGAGTAAAAAAATAGGGAGATATGTTGAAAATACGAACAAAAAAGTAGTTTTCTTTTATGACAAATATGTCAATTCAACCATTATGGTTGACTCATTTTATTGAAATTCTATTGGTTCTTGAATTCCAACTCACAAAATTGATTGTTGGCGCGTTTTCTTATAAGGCCCATTTTAGACCCCAAATTTCCTCTAATGTAAATTCTTAAGTTCTATTGTACATTTATCTTGTCTGTATATTTACCTTGTACTTCTTGACTTCATACCTATGTCTGTTTTTTTCCCCATCGTGTCCCTATACTTGGTTTGAAAGTAAATTTGTTGCCCATTTTTTAACTTCTACTACAAGTATACTATTTGTACATTCAGTTGGTTTCAAATATTTGCGATACTCAAATCGTTTCAAAATACTCCCCATAAGAGAGTATATGGTCTGTAAATAAATAACTGTTGCAATAGTTTGTTAGTCTCTTTTTTAATTTACTAGTACAGTTGCTTCATCTGTACTTGTCCTCTCCGATTCCCGCCAATGCAAGCTTCCTTTGTGGCATGCAAAGCATCCAACTCCAAACTAAAAGGTACTGTCCTATCTACTTTTCTGTCCATGCTATTTGAACATTTTATACAAGAAGAAACAAAAAAATTACTTTATTTTAGCCACCCTCCCCTTAATGGCAATAACATAATACTATATTTATATTATAGTTCATTGTTCTTGTGTTGTGTGCTACTCTGACAGGTTATCATATCATGGTGGGGAGAAGGAATCCATTGTTGCCCGGAGCAATAGCTTCTCTCGGTTAAAAAGCTGAACTGGGAATGATGACAAGGTACTTTCTCTCTTATTCGTTGATTCAAACTAAGGTTTGGACTCCATCCAATAGAATGCAATCCATCCTTGTTTAACTCAATAACTGATGTTTTTTTTTCTTTGAGGTTTGGACTCCATCCAACAGAATGCAATCCATCCTTGTTTAACTCAATAACTGATGTTGTTTTTTTTCTTCCTTGAAGGGTATTCAGAGATAAAAATTTCAAAGACCCACAGCAGGGAATGCTCACTCTCGAACGTCTTCATGCCGGGAAAGAATATTAAGCCTCGAGCAACATGTGTGATATTTGTTACTATTGTTTCTCTCTCTCTCTCTCTTGCTGCTTGCTAGAGTTTCTCACTACAACTAAATTCCAATCAGGGTTTTCCTTAATAGTTAGTAATTCAACTCTAATGTATAAAGCTCTGTGATTTTATGATTTTGATTTTTTGAGCTGGAAAAGCTCGGCTTTCATACATCTGTGAGCATATTAGGCACACATTTCTCACCATGGCTTGGGAGGTCTACACCCTCTTATAAACTTTAACCATTGCAGTTCAAGTACTCAAATTTGTTCTCATAGTGGTTCAAGTTGGCGTACTCCGAAGTTCATATCCCTCTATAGATTGGTAGATGGTAAAAATCCAATAGTTCACCTATGTGTGGGCTAATTGTTTTATATGAGCAATGTTCATTGTTGATTGATTCTGACTATTCCCAATTTGTCCAGATTTTGGGTTGTTTTCATCTCTGTAATGTGATTGAAACATCCCAACTTGTTAATAGTGACAGAGCATTTACATAGGTACAATGATATTGTAATTTTCTTGATTGTCATTTTAATACTGCATTATTTAATCTTTATTGTCATTATTTTTAGTAATTGCCACACTGTGTCTTTATTATCATTATCTTTAGTGATTGCCACATTGTGTATGGATTAGGAGTATCTTGTACCATATTATTCAAAGAGGAGGTCCAAAGAATCGAGTTGCTGGATGAAAGACTTGTGCAACTTACTTGTGGTAATTGATGGGGTTGGCATTTTCCTATTATGAAGGTTATTTAAAAAAAAATTCCTTGACAACTCCAGTCAGGGACATCTCCACTTTCAGGTACTAATTGTTCTATCTCTCTACTTGGCTCTTTTACTATATATTTATATGAATGTTGATCTTTTTGAACTGATATCCCATTCCCCTACTTCTGGAGTATTAGCCTCAAACCGGGTACAAATGTTATCAGGAAGACACATATTTTGAACTGTTCACCCAGCCATGGTAAAAATATTGTGACGACTATTCAAAGTGAATATCATACACATTAATATTGTGATGACTTTTATTTCTTGACATATGTTTTTCTGACTAACAGAGCAGACAGAGCACCAGCTGCGACAGCAGCATAAAAGAGTGTATTGGGTACTTGTGAAAGAAAATCATTGACTGCAGGTAATGCCATCTTTGTCAACGTAGCCGTAGCAGGTACTGCTACGGTCGCAATAAGCATTTCTCTTGCGTATGTTGGCATTACAACTGGTTTAGACAAGTATCGTAGTCGGACAAACCTGCGGAATTCCTCGCGATCGATTTTCTTATTTTGGCCTTTATCATAATCCTGCATTCAGTTAATGCAGAATGAAGAAATGTTTGGGTACATTTCTATTTGAAATATTTGATTTACACTAATAAAATATGCCGATAAAATACACCGACAACCAAGCCACAATTAAAAAAAAAAAACAAGAAAGCAATTGCCACCAGCATTGGTTTTTATTTAAAATTCATATTTCCAAATGGATTAATTACATACCTTTAACATTTTAACAACTTATTCCTTTGATGGAGAAGCCCAATTGGAGCCAGTGATCTCGTTGATTTTCCTGTTTCCATAGTTAAAAAGGAAAATGAAAAAATGAAAGGATCTTCCAAAATACAAATTGAAATTTGTCATTGCAAACTTATCTCCCACTTTTAGAAACTTACTTGACCACTTTAACTATGGCTTTGTGCAACTCTTCTGCTCCTGAAATCGCGTGAGAGTATGAAGATCTGGGTAAACTATCAAATATGGTGTCTATAATCTTATTCAGATATTCTTCTGGGATGTTGCCTGCGTTTACAATATAATGACTAAATAAATGATCATTTACGAAGTCAAACAATCTGATTTTAAATACAACCTACAAACTATAAAAGGAAAACTTGTCATATATCCAATGTGTATATGAGATCTATACGTTTTTTTTCCCAAACGGCTCTAGACTTGGCCCATGGCGTACTTGCGTGTGATAAATTAATTCTGAAACTTCCGACACAAAAATATAGTGTTGGCAGTAACGCACAGAATGCTAAACTTATATGATTCACAATTCTCCAACTTCCCTTAATTTAATGCCATATTAATTGCAATTCTTATAGCCATGAACACATAATATTTTGGGAGAGCTACCATTGCAAGAAAGAAATAGACGTTGCAACGAAAAATAATAATATGTTTTGAGAATTCCTAGCCATCGGATTATTCTAAACCCTTAGGCTTCATCAAAGGTCCCCATTCATTTATTTGAAGTTCAAGCTCTCTCACGTGGGCCACGCAGTCTACTCACGATTGTTTTCTCATTTTGGTTCCATTGATGAAGTGTATCTCACGCAAAAGATATTAGTAGAGGCCTTCACATTGGACTACATTTGTATTATTCCTGTGATTACTTGAATTTTAATTTTGGAAAAGACATAGGAAGTACAGGAAAGAATAGAGCGCTTTCAAATGCAGTGCAAGTATGGTATAGAGAAAATGGCATGAGACGTGGAAGGAAACAATAGAGCTCATTCAAATGCAACGCAAGAATAGTATCATAGAAAAAGACATGAGAAGTAGAAGGAAAGGATAGGTTACATTCAAATGCAATGCAAGTTCAACAACAACATCAACCAGACCAGATGTGTGGAAGATTAGACTGTACACCCTGCAAGTATATGGTTTTTGTTATTATATTGATATAGCAGTATAATTGATATCAATGTGTTATGTAAAGTTTAACAATGACCTAAATATTAAATTTTAACAAAACAAAGATGAAATAGAAATGATGGAACACACAATGGACATATTTATTTCCTTCTCATTATTAACAAGAAGCATATATAGGACTACACAACAACAAACCATGGGTCACTAATTCTAGGTAAGGTGACCAATCAATTCCTCAAGTAACCAAATGATTAATGCACTATTGACCATACTAGACCAGTGAGATTACAATTCTTAGCACACCCCCTTAATCTCAAGGGGGACAATATTCTCTGCAGTGTCAATGCCTAGGTGTTGTATTTGAAACTCAAATGCAAGTGTTCCCAATGGTTTGGTAAACATGTCCTCTAATTTATTCTTAGAGCCACAAAACCATAAAGCAATATCTCCATTATTGACTAACTCGCTAATGAAATGATATCAAGTTTCAATGTGTTTACTTTTTATATGAAAAACATTATTGCAGAACTATTGTCACAAAAGATAGGAGTTGGATCATTTTCTGTGTGTTCCATATCCTTTAAAAGTATTCTTATCCGAAGTGCATGGCAAGCTGCCGTGGGCATATGACATGGTGACAATAGGCTGTTTTTAAGATGCCCAAGATATTAGATTTGTACCCAAATGAAAAGCATAACCAGATGTGCTTTTCCTATCATCAATAGTACCTGCAAAATCATTGTTAGTGTACCCTATGGGAGTAATGTCTGGTGAATGAGTGTACCAAAGGACATATCCAAGTGTGCCTGCAACATATCTCAGAATTATATTTCCAACTTTTCGGTGAGAGTCTTTGGGAAACTCCATAAATATGAAAATGAGATTGGAAACATACATTAAATCAGGTCTAGTTGCAGTCAAATACATTAAACTACCTACCATTATTTTGTAGAATGTAGAGTTTACTCTTGGTGCATCATCATTTTTTGTTAACTTGGTGTCTACATCAATGGGATTTTTTGCTGGTTTACATTTATCCATTCTAAATCTCTGCAAAATATCTGTAGCATACTTATGCTGACATATGAAAATGCCTTGTTCACTTTGAGTAACTTCTAGACCAAGGAAGTACTTCATTAGACCTAGACCAGTCATCCCAAATTCCTTTTTCATGACTATCCTAAATTATTCAAGCATGAAATTTCCAGTATAATCATGTCATCAACATAAATACATACAATCAACATTTTACCTTGCTGATTTGTTTTTACATACAAAGTGGGCTCATTGCTGATACCGATGAACCCATTGTCGATGAGATAAGAGTCAATCCTACTGTAGAAGGCTCGTGGAACTTATTTTAGACCATACAATGTCTTTTTCAGTTTAAACATTTTTTGTTCTTGACCTTTGATAGTATATCCAAGCGGATGGTCTACATAGACCTATTCTTCAATAATATAGGCCATTGATAAACATGCCATTGATATTTTGTTGCAATGGCAAGTACAACTATGATTGTATCTATCCTTGCTACTAGAGCGAAGGTTTCATAATTATCCACACCATACTGTTGTTTAAATCCTTTGGAAACTAACCTTGATTTGTGATTTTCTAGCTCACGTTTTTCATTTAGTTTGGTCTTATAGACCCATATGACTCCAATAACGATTTAGTCTATTGGCATATCAACAAGATCCCAAGTTTGATTCCTTTTTCTATTGCATAAATATCTTCAATCATAGATTGTATCCACTATGCATCCTTTACTATTTCATAAAAATATGTGGGCTGACAAGAAAACATAGCATGCTGTAGTTTCTCATCAATAATAGGAGCCTTATAATATATCTCCCTCAAACTTTCGATTTTTTGGTTTTGTGATGGACTGTGTTGGCCCTAGGAAAAGTCAGATAGAATATGCCAAAATTTTGCTCGAAAAGATGAAGATTCCAGTCACACGATGGAATAATATGCAATGGGAGAAGCTGCGATATAAGAATATGCAACGGCAGAAGCTGCGATGGAAGAAACCATGACAGAAGGAACCACAACACAAGAGGAATAAAGCAAGTCAAAAAGCAGAGTTCAACTAATTTTGCGGGAAGAGTTAGTTGGACTAAAAGCTTGCTTTTAGTAATAAAGCATGATTGTATTTTGGGCCGATAGTGCCTATATTTAGAGATAACTGAATGTATTAAAATAGAAAGACATCCCGTCGACTTCCAGTTGAGAGTCAGTTGATTGTTGAATCAAGAATTGCAAAAGTGGAAAACCTTATAATAGCACCGATCCAAGCTGTGTGTGGGTTAAGTGACCTGAGAATATGGAGGGATTACATTGATAGATGTTGCAAAATACTAGTCATATGACAAACGACGATAGGGGGGAAATGGTTACAATGATGGAAGGCATCTATTGTATGTGTATTTCCTACATTTAACTCTATTCATGATAAAAAAGAAGAAAAGTTTGTTGAATTTTGTTGGTCCGAGTTGGTTTTGTACAAGACATTTTGTGACTTTTGAAAAGATATAGGTCACACATCTGATGAAATAGTACAGAATTGGAAAAATTTGCGATATGTACCTTGGCATGTTGATTGCAAACCTGTGCCTACAAATGCTCAAGTTGAATCCGACGAAGAAGAAGAACATCTAAATCCACAAAGAGATTCCAGGCAACATGAATGGGAGATCATATGTGGATTATATAAAAATCAATTTATAAATTATAATGAGTTTGAGATGCTTGGACATAGGGATATTGATCATATGAATGATTGGAACACTGCTTTTGTAGATGAGGAGACCTCCATACGTGCAATTCATTTCATCTCTGAAATGCAAAAATTGAAAAAGATTTCTACTAATCAACATCCAAAGTCTTACTTAGTTGATAGTTTGGGGGATAAGAAAATAATGGCATACAATGTTATCCTTGAGCATTATAGAACATGTGTTGATTCACTACGCATGATAATACAAGGAACTATCAGTACTGGAAAGTCATATTTGATTGGAGCCATTAAAAATACACTTGAAAATCTCTTGCATCCAGGGAAAAGTCCATTACTTCTTCTAGCTCCTATAGGGGTGGAACTTTCAACATATCCGCAACAACAGTTCATTATGCACTTCATATACCGATCAAAGCTGTTAATCCTTTACGAGGACCGAGTTTAATTAACTTACAAGAAGAATTAATGAATGTTAAATATATTTTTATCGATGAAATGAGTTTTATTAGAAAAAATCTATTAATCAAAATAGATTCAAGACTTCGCCAATCCTTCCCAGAAAATGATAATATACCTTTTGGTGGAAGATCAATTATATTGGTCGATGATTTGGGACAATTACCACCTGTCATGGATAAACCGATATATGCATAGGAAGGTATTGCAAAAGAATTGTGGAACACATTCACAACAGTTGTGACCCTCGATATTGTGTTTCGACAGAATGGACAAAAAAATGAACAAATAGCTTTTCATAATTTGTTAATGAATATTAGAGATGCAGTTCCAACATGAGAGGATTGGAAATTACTGATGACTCATACAGATACTTCCTTGGATGCTTCAATGAAAATGTAATTCGATAAGGCGATAGATTTTTTTGCGACAAATGATGATGTAAATTGTCATAAGAAGCGTTTAATAAGAGGCCTAAACTGTCCCATTGCGACTAGTATTGCTACATCTACAAGAAGCAACTATTCTACAGAAGGATATGAAGAAGGGTTGGAACTTGAATTACCGATAGCCATAGGAGCAAGGGAAATGTTGACATCAAACCTATGGATTGATGTAGGACTCGCTAATGGTGCTCTTGGAGTTATACAACAAATTGTATATAACCCTGGAAGTTCACCTCCAAAACCACCCACGTATGTTTTAATAAAATTTGATAATTATGTGGGGGTACCATGGGATGAATCGTTTCCTCAAGTTGTTCCTATTACAACTATCGAAAGAGGTAATAAAAAACAACTTCCTTTGAAACTCGCTTGGGGTTTAACAATCCATAAGTCACAAGGATTGACATTGAACAAAGTTACTATTAATATTGGAAAGTAAGAGAGGCAGGGTCTGACATTTACAACAATATCTCGAGTTAAAGATTTGGCAGGTCTACGATTTCAACCTCAATTCTCATATGATCGATATGAGAAGATGTCAAAACTACCAGGTGTGAAGATAAGAAAAGATGAAGAAGATAGATTGAGAATTATCATGATGTGAACCATATTTTCATTTATTTAATCCTTACAAAATTATTGTCTCTGTTTTCCAGTTTAACAATTTTTTCAATACTTAATACTTACATTGAGATAATCCTCATAATTCTATCTGTTTTTTCAACTTAACCTATTCCTTACAATGTGTATCAAACTCGAGTTTTGTATCACCGCCCACGATTGAAACCAGCCTAGATTCAAATCCTAGGATCTATCAAGCGTCGAGAGGGATCCAATCTCCCGAGGTGCAAACCTCTTCTAAGGTATTTCAATCAAGGAGGTTTTCACCTCGAGAGATTGGACCCTCTTAGCGCTTGATAGAGAATAGGATTTGGATCTAGGCTGGTATATATTTCTTTCAATGTTTAATGTATGAAATGGTAGATTGACATGTTTTATCTCCTATTCTCTTGGCATTTAATATTTTTTTAATCTCAACCCTCAAGATATGGATCATTCGATCTCTGTCTTATCCCATCTCACTCCTCCTCTAGTTACCAAATGCACATGTGTAAGTCCTTACCCTTTTGATCCTAGTGTAGTTAATATATTACAATATTATAGTGCCCCTTTGTTTCCTCCCATTTCACTATCATCTCAAGGCAATCTTCCATTTCATGCTCTGAATTGTAACAATACCCGCAAACCACACAGAGTTTTGTGCAAAGTTGTGCCACGTGACCAGTTTTTATGTAGTTGAAATGGGATGCTTCTCACCTCCACCAAATCCTCAACCTCTTCCTTGATATCCTCCTTGAAAACCACTACTCCTTCCTCCACTTGCATGTTCTTCCGCACTTTCTACACGATAGGAATATGCAATGCACTCTTTCATTAATTGTAATGCACAACAACAATTTACATCATGTCCCATTGATTTACAAATTTTACAAAAGGGGTGGTTATTGTTGTTTGGTACTTTTGTAATGTCAGGTAGCTGGAAGGATATGGCCCCATTATCTACAAATCACGTGACCATTCCGTCCAAGGTCCCACAGGAAATAGGTTTGGTGCACTAGTCGCTATATAATATCCAAGTGCAGGACACTCATTCCGATGACACCCTTTCATGCCGCATAGAGTGCACCATAAATTCTCATGCATTGCTTTCCCTTTTTCCATCTTTTAAATAATGCATCATCAGTGACAAGTTGAGACTACACCTACACCATACCTGCTAAAGTTCCCCCCAAGGGTAAACTCTAGTTACATATTAATTCCATAGAATCAGACTACATGCTAACTTTCTATGAGTAAGTGGCACCCAAATATGTGGGAGAATTTATACGATAAAACCATTGCTCTATGTTGTACAGTGTAAATTTGGAATGCCAATCTATCCAATAGATCTTAGATTGTTGATCATAATCCCATATTGTATCACTTGGATGTTACTTAATTTATTTAATCTCTATAATGCACCATGATTATGAGTTAGGTTTATGAAATTCTCTCAGGCATATATTTCTTTATTGATGTCAAGGTTCTATTTTCTCCTACCTAAGTTGTAGACTTGTATTTCATATACCTGGTTAGTGCATGATCCATGAGTGTAGTCTCCATATGCACTACTTATCCGCCTCATATACTAACCCATTTCATTGTCCAAACTACTTCACATGCAAACCAATGTTGATATGTGTCATCCCTTCTAGTCTCATGAAATATTGGACACCTGAGCATCAAATAATTTATTTACTCTACCGTATTTAACCTTTTATTTGGTGATCTTGATCCCATCCTTTCGTCTCTTATTTGGCGATCTTGCTCCTACTCTTCTCTATTGTAAAATATTTGTAACCTTTAATTCAAATGAACTTTGTTCCTTTTCTTCTAAAGTGTGTGTGTGTTTGAGGGGGGGAGTTAAAAAAGTGGGTTATACCAGGTGACCCCACCATATCCTTCTCTATTGGACTTATATGGTTCCTCAATATTCATATGATTAAACAATTCTTCCATCGCTAAAACATCCTCATCTTCTGCATATACTTGCATTATTGCATTGTCGACATTTATACTAGACCCAAAATCACTATCATTCATATTTAAGCCTTTAGAATCACAATTTATCCACTGAGTTTCTAAAACTATTATATCCCCTCTCTCTATCTCGCATCCCTCTCTGATGTACTCTCTACTATGCCACGTCTCTTTGCTAGCCTTTCTTTTTCTTCTTTTGTGCTCCCCTCTGGTGCAATACTCACTTTGATATACCCCCTGATATACTTATTTATCATTTAGGAAACCTAGTGTGTGATATCTTCACCCTTCTTCCTCAAATTCTCTATTCTTACCTTCCATTATGCATATTTCAACCCATTCATTCTTTCATGTCTTTTTTATCTTTTAATTTTCTATTGTTATGGGTCCATGTTTTACTAATTTTCTATCTCATCACCCTACCTTTTGTCCTTCCTCAACACCCCCCTGATGGAGGGGTTTTACGCTTCCATCCTATCAAGTTCCATGCGCATAATCCATTTTCACCAAATAGTATTATGATCCAAAGTGGGTTTTCTGCTAATAATCTTCTTCTAGGGTCATGTTCAAACTTCTTTTCCACGCAGCTAAATGACTCACTGTACTCAATATAAAATTCTACAATATGGCCTTCTTTACTCTATCAAACCAGAATTCTATAGCTCTCATCCACTTACTATCTAAAATTTTCAACCTATCAATTGCTGTTTGATCCCAAAGTATGGGTTCTTAACCCATGACAAAGAAAACACCTTCTTGATCCGAGATGTCCTTCAAGATACCATTCAATCATTAGCTGTTAACGATTTAATGTTAATGAAGAATTATCAACTTCCGAGATATTTTATTGACGATACCTTAAAATTGCAATGTTATGTGGTTCTCTTTAATTAACTATTAAGCTCATAAAAAACTTAAGCAAAATGCACGAAGAAAAATAGATCATGAGAGACATAAAACATCAATATCAAAACTCAAAGACATTAATAAAGGAGCTCACTAAGACCTCCCTGGCTATGTCTCCAGGTTTGACAATTTGTCGAACCAATTATTTAGATCTCCCAGTTGAGGCTGAATCCCAGGGGAGTTAAAAAAGTGGGTTATACCAGGTGACCCCACCATATCCTTCTCTATTGGACTTATATGGTTCCTCAATATTCATATGATTAAAAAATTCTTCAATCGCTAAAACATCCTCATCTTCTGCATATACTTGCACTATTGTATCGTCGACATTTATACTAGACCCAAAATCACTATCATTCACATTTAAGTCTTTAGAATCACAATTTCTCCATTGAGTCTCTACACTATTATATCCCCTCTCTCTATCTCGCATCCCTCTCTGATGTACTCTCAGACTATGCCACGTCTCTTTGCTAGCCTTTCTTCTGCTTCTTTTGTGCTCCCCTCTAGTGCACTACTCACTTTGATATAACCCATGATAAACTGATTTATCATTTAGGAAACCTAGTGTGTGAATGATCTTCACCCTTCTTCCTCAAATTCTCCATTCTTACCTTCCATTATGCATATTTCAACACATTCATTCTTTCATTTCTTTTTTCTCTTTTACTTTTCTATTGTTATGGGTCCATGTTTTACTAATTTTCTATCTCATCAGCCTACCTTTTGTCCTTCCCCAACACCCCCCTGATGGAGGGGTTTTATGCTTCCATCCTATCAAGTTCCATGCACATTAATCCATTTTCAACAAATATAATTTTGATCCAAAGTGGGTTTTCTGCCAATAATCTTCTTCTAGGGTCATGTTCAAACTTATTTTCCCTATAGCTAAATGACTCACTGTACTCAATATAAAATTCTACAATATAACCTTCTTTACTCTATCAAACTAGAAGTCTATAGCTCTCATCCACTTGCTATCTAAAATTTTCAACCTATCAATTTATTTTTGATCCCAAAGTATGGGTTCTTAACCCATTACAAAGCTCATAAAAAAACTTAAGCAAAATGCATGAAGAAAAATAGATCATGAGAGACATAAAACATCAATACCAAAACTCAAAGACATTGATAACGAATCTCACTTAGACCTCCCTCGCTACGTCTCAAGGTCCAAAAATTCATCGAACCAATTATTTAGATCTCCCAGTTGAGGCTAAATCCATCCTTTACAAATAGAAACAGTATCTCACATCAATATATAGACTTACCCAACATGGGGCTACAAAGCACAAGCAAGAAATCCTTGCTTCCTCTCCATGAAGCTATCCTAGCATCAATGAATCCCAATGATCTTTCATAACTTCAATGACTCTCTTACTCTCTCAACAAGCTATCCAATGGTTCTTGCCTCCTACCATGCAAATGACAAGGGTTTATATAGTTTGAATACCCTCCTTGAGCATGATTCACATGAATCCAATCTTAACCCCTCTCCACAAGCTATCCAATGGTTCTTGCCTCCTACCATGCAAATGACAAGGGTTTATATAGTTTGAATACCCTCCTTGAGCATGATTCACATGAATCCAATCTTAACCCCTATTGTTGGGCTAGTTACAACTTATTTTCCCATATAAGAAATGGTTAAGTCAAATTGCACATAATTGGGGTTTCACATGTTTTTAATCCCCTCAACATGGCATTACAACTTTCCCATACATTCGTTGGCCTTTTTAAATCATATAGTTAAAGACATAAAAGCCCACTTTTAAACCAAATAAAAGAACCATGAAAAAATGGTTGTAGTCACCCCAATATTCGTGGTCATTGTCATGTCAAATGGTGGGCATGAATTTAACACATGACTTTGTCTTTTATGTAGCCATACCATATAAACAACCTCATGGCATATGTGGTGGAATATTATAACTAGCATACCCCCCAAACGACGGAAATGAAATGCTGAAAAGAACTTCAGTATGTCTAAAATGAGTGAAAGTTGTGTTTATGTATATAATGTAAATTTATGTGTTGAAAGCAACTATAGTGAATATATGGAAATTATACTGCAAATATTAATAAGCAATAAATAGAAACCAATATAATCGATGGCAAATAAAATGAATGTCCACTAATTTGTCACAAGAGAAAGTATACATATGTAATATAATTAGAGTTATCAAGTTTGATTCTAATTATATTGCCAAGCAACATTGGTATTTTCATTTGGTATTGGGAGTGAAACGATTAAGGGATTCAATTTTAAGTGCGAGGGATAGAGAATGAAGGCGTTCCTATTCCTTTTTGTGAAGTGTGACATATGAAGTGTCTTTCGTCTTTGCATAGTGGTCAAAGGAGAACAATGGTGCAATTCACCTTCCTTCTAATGTTGTAGCGTGTGACATTGTCATAAACTTAGGAGGGCTAGATCTAGGGGTGTATACAATTTGCAGGACCACTCCAGGTGCACCATTCACTAGTCCTTATTGGACCTATAAAGATAACATTACTCGTTTACCCAAACTTAGCATTATTTCTTTTTCTAGTTGATG
Source organism: Pseudotsuga menziesii (assembly GCA_001517045.1). Taxonomy (NCBI): domain Eukaryota; kingdom Viridiplantae; phylum Streptophyta; class Pinopsida; order Pinales; family Pinaceae; genus Pseudotsuga; species Pseudotsuga menziesii. The sequence continues at coordinate 401,509 of LPNX010309439.1, read as the reverse complement.
GTGATGATCTTGATGTGCATTTGAACCATGGGTGAAATCTATAATAAATCGTGCAATAGGCATAACCAATGTTTGGAGCATGTGTTTGTTATGATCATTTGAAAAAACGATCACTACAAAGAGATGGATTGCTTTGTCAAAGTTTGAACGCTCCTCTATTGACAAGAATCTATTAGTCCTAGATAGAAGGAGGCTTGAGTCTTCCAAGGTTGGTGTAGTATTGTGCCAGGATGTTTGTCAATAGCTATTGGAAATGAAGTTGGGTGGCATCAGTGCCCCTTTGACAGAATAGTATTTTCAAAATGATGATAGTGGTAAAGTTTGACAACAAACACTTCCCCGGAGTTGCTCCTGCATATAGAGGGTTTTCCATCACATGTGGCAGTTGGACCAAATCACTGACAATAATGATTGGATGATTGTCGAATGAGCAATTGTTTTTCTCTAGAAAGCACTCACACAAGTGAATCTCAATATAAACAAAAAATTTAGGTCCTATGAAGCTCATCTCATCAATGAAAACGTATTGAATATGTTTAATCTCTTCTTAGAACATCAATATGGGTTGTCCATGCAAATGATTGATGTCCTTTAGAGGTAACCATATCCTTGCATGTTTGATAAACACTACAACACCACTAGGGGCGAGGAGCAGTAGTGGGATATGGCAAGAGGTTTCTTGAGATGATAATGCTTTTTTTATTGTGATTATAAGGTATGATTTACATGTTCCTTCAGTTCCTTGGATGATCATCCTCAATGGCTATTTAATGCATGCAATTCCTTGAATGTGCAATTTTTTATCCATTTACTTGTAGATGTGCTTATTGAGTTAAATAACTTGTATCAAAAGTTTCAAGATCATGTGGATGTTACTTCTATTGATATAATTCTGTTAATATATGGTTTTATTGAAATTACAAGTTCTTCATAAAATGGTTGGCTATTTTTAAACATTGTTAAAGTTTGGAAGTACAATATTCTAGTAAGCTTTTTTACGATCATCGAGCTTTCTAAGAGCCCCTTTTTTCATTAGGGATTTTGGATTCTATAAATATGGTTATGGGAAAGATCTTAACTTAGCCCTTTCTACGAGGGAGGTTTGGGTTAGCCATGCGAGGCATAATGCTCTGGGGTATTTTTTGCTTCCCTTTTTGAGTCAAAAGAACTAGAAGATGTTCAACCTTAGAGACTTGAGCTGACCTAGAGGGAAAAAAGAAATGGAGATTCAACAATTTCAAAACACTAGGATCGATTTATAATTTTAGACAATTTGTTTAATGGTTCCTTAACGATTCACTCTTGGGTTGAAACTGGAGGCCTCTCTAATTATCATCCTATTATCTTGGCCATTGAAAATCAAGAGCCAAATCATCCTCCTCCTTTTGATTTCAATCCAGATTGGCTGAAAGAAGAGGAATATAGGAAGATCATTCTATATTATTGGTCTCCTTTGCAAGAGGAACCTTCACGTTCCTTTATGTAGCAGTTTGTGGATAACCTCGCAAAGGTCAAGAAAGCTACCAATGTTTGGGAAAAAAGTTATAAAAAAAATCAACAGGTGTAGCTCAAAGAAGTCAAGGAAAAGATAGCATTCCTCTACTCCCAAAATATATCTAGAGTTTTTTTGAAAGAAGAATTAGATTCTCTTAAGGATTATTAGCTGGAAAAAAAGTGAGTTATGGCTAGGGAGGAATAACTTTGGAGATTAAATAATAGTGATATGTAGATATCTGAAGGAGATAACAACACCAAACACTTCCACATATTTTCCTCACATAAGAAGAATGTTAACACCATTTCAGATATTCAAGATGTCCAAGTAAACATAGTTCATTCCTTCTAGGAGAAAGCTTAGGATGAGGTTCCCTATTTTCGAGCCCTTTTCACAGAACCTGAAGAATGTCCTATTCATGAAATATGACATTTTATAAGGCTCTTCCCTAGGATTATTACAGAGGATATGAATCAAATACTAAATGGGGAGGCCTCGGAGGATAAATTGAATCATATTGTGTACTCGTTTCAGAAAGGAAAATGTCCTAGTCGAAATAGGTGTACAGTGGAATTTTTCCAAGGATTTTATGATCTTTTAAAAGTTGATTTACTGAAGGCAGTCCATAAATCTCAATGATCTAGTAAAGTTCTGGGTTCTATCAATTCTACTTTTATGGCCTTAATTTCGAAGAAACAAAGATATTCCTCTTTTTGATGTTTTATGACCAATCTCTTGCTGCAATGTAATATATAAGTTGATAGCAAAGGTTTGAAGCCGATATTAAGTGAAGTAATCTTGGAAGAACATACGGGTTTTTGTTTAATTTCCAAATTCATGATGTTATATCCTTGACCCAGGAATCTATTCATTCCATTAATAAGAAATAGTCTCAATGCTTTTGATTTAAAATTGACCCTCTATCCATTGCTTATGATTGAGTAACTTGTACCTTTATTTGCTTGTTGCTTATTCAAATTGGGATCTCTTTGGATTTTGTAAATTGGATCATGTGATGTATACAATCAACATCATTTGTAGTTATTATAAATGGGTCCCCTTCTTTTCTTATTCGGTCTTCTCAAGGACTTAGGCAAGGTTTCCCTCTTTCTGCTTGTGGCTAAGGCTTTAAGAAGATTGGTCCTAAATGCAAGGTCGTCTAGTGTTTTGAAATTAGTCAAGGTTCATATTCAAAAGAGCTCTCTCATATATTATTCGTAGATGATGTGCTTTTTCTAGGAGAAGGTTCTTTGGATAACCTTCAATCCATCTCAGAAATTCTTGAGCACTATAAAATGACAATATGTATATAAATAAATGTAGAAAAGTCCAGTCTCTCTTTCAATTTCATTTTTGATAACCTACAGGAAAGCATGAAGGAGGTTGTCTCCTTTCCAATGAAACCCCTCTATAAAGGATTCAAATATCTTGGTTTTTTTTGTTTTTTTGTTTTTTTTTCATTTTTCTTTTCTTTTCTGAAACTGAATTCATATTCCTTCAATGAATGGAAATGGCTATATAATAAGGTTGAGGTAGTGTTTTAATTCCACGCTAATCATTTTCTCTCTAGGGAAGGGCATTTGTTCTTTATAAAAGATTTTTTGCAAAGTAACCCAGTATATTGGGCTTCCATGGCTTACAGTCCTAAATGTATTATACCCAAGATAAGAAATAAGTGCTTCTCATTCTTTTGGACAACTAGAAAGTATACATCGGTTATCCCCTTAGTCAAATGGACACTTTGGAAAATCCAAAGGAGCTTAAAGGTTGGGGATTAAAGAATCATGTTTGATTTTGTCAATCCTTAGCTACAAAATCTCTCTAGAGGTTGGCTCATTATTCCTCTTCCCTGTGGGAAAGGGTTATGAACTGAAAAGATTTCCCAAACTCTTCTATTATCAAATGGTTCAGATAGACTGTAAAGTCTCACAAAAATAGATCTATTGGTTGGAAAGCTCTTGTTCAGGATTTTCCTCTAGTGGGTAGTTGGACAACATGGAAAATTAGAGATGGAAAGAATGGCCAAGTTGGAGAAGATCTATGGGTTGGGGCGGGGAACAATTATAATTTCTCAACTAAAACAATAGCTCAGTTAAGGAATCAAAGAATTGCAGTCTTAGCCAACGCTCAAACTCAAGCCCCCCAAGAATGGGGAAGAATAAGTTGGAAATCCTCAACAATCCTTGGGCTAAGTGGCAAAATAGTTGCAGATTGGAATCACTATGTGAACAAATTAGTAGAAATATTTATACATTTGAACCTTGATATTCTATACATCCTAGATTGCACCAATAACAATGTTTCAAGAGAATTCTCGGCCAAATCTGATTATGAGGCTTATTCAGAGGAGTCATTCAAAGGAAATAAGGAGTGAAGGTGGATTTCAATATGGGAACCCCCGATCCTTTAAAATAGAAAATATTCCTTTGGTTGGCCCTGAGTAATAAGCTTCTAAATTGGAATAATATACAAAAATGGGGTTGGAAAGGTCCGAGTTATTGTGATCTTTGTGGATCAGATGGAAAATCTATTTGTCATATATTCTCTTCCCGTCCTTATGCAATTTCAGTATGGGAATCCTCTTCAAAGAAACTTAAATTAAATTCCATTCGACTTCAGTACCCATTGGAACAGAGCATTCAAAATTGGTGGTAGGACTCTATGGTAGGTTATTATGCTGCATTTCCTTCTTCCTTTTTATGCGACATCTGGTCAGCTTGTAAATTCATTATCTTTCAAAATTGTTGGGTTCCACGAAAGTGACGATTTCTATTTTCTTGTAGTGGATGAATGAGCTTAAAGTAGAGCCAAATATTGTTAAAGCAAGAAATTTTCTTCCTCCTAGCATTAATAAAATATTCCCTTGGGATTTCTTTGACGGGGCCAGTTAGGGGGATCTACCTCTTGGTGGTGCAGGGCCGGTCCTATATCTTTTATATGCATGTAAATTTTGTATAATATTTTCTCCAAGATAATGCTCCAATAGTAAAGTGGAGCTCACAACACTATAGGTTGTTTTAAAGGTTGCTCTTAACAAGAATATCTCTCGCTTACATATTTTTTGGGACTTGAAAATGGTCATTTATTGGGATTTCAACATATTTCAGCTCCTCATCTTCAATTCCTTCTTTCAACAACCCATATTCAATTAGAGGCCTCTAAGATTCTTTTGCACATGTGTATCGAGAACTAAATTTAGAAGTGGATGGTTTGTCCAAATATACGCTGGCACTAGAGCCTGATCTACTGAAAACCCATGAGTTTAGGGATGGTTAAGTTAATACCATTGAGCAGGGGAGGCAGGTGCGGGAGGGGTCATCCTTGACCCTAGAGGACAAACAATAAAGACATTTGCGTGGGGATTGGGACATAATACCAACAATGAGTCAGAGTGGTTGGCTCTTCTTCAAGGACTGGAAATGGTAGATCGAGAAATCATCTCAATCATGTTGGTTTTTGGGGATTCTTGCCATGTTATCCTCAAGATGCAAACATGTTATTCAAGAAGCTCCATAAAATGCAGGAAGTACCATGGCAAGATCTCTCATTTACCTCTTCTCCCCAACATTTCCTACTACCACATTCTAAGAGAGAATAATGCTAAGGATGAAAATTTGGAAAATAGAGGCGCCTCTCTCCCCCAAGGTTCCATCTCCTTTAATGATTTGTATGTTTGTTTTAAACCTATCCCATAAGTTTTCCCTTGGGCCTTCTCCTTCACCCCCAGTTGGCCACAACATGTCAATGCTCCATTGTCCCTTCACTTTGGATTTAGCGCCGCCTCTTGGAAGTTCACGTAGCTCATGCCTGGATGCGTGGCCTCCCTTACCCTCCCTCCTTTTCAACCTGTCCCTCCTCTTTATTTCTATCCTTCCCCTCCTTCATTTCTCATCCTGATCCCATGCTTTTGTCTATCCCCTCACACGCGCAATGGCCTCTAGAAGGGATTCGAATACCCTTTGTCTTCCTCCTTTGCTTATGCATTTGATTTCCACTGGTTATGAGCTCTCTCCTGGTATTGAGTTTCATTTATCTCTATAGTATCTCTCTCGACCTCTTTTTGGGCAGTCTTTTTCCATGATTTCCCCGTTTCTGAGTTTCTCTTGACCTACCTTTACCCCACCTTTGGATTCTGTCATTGAAGAGCTTGTGAATCATTTCTCCTATTTGTTAGTGTGCTCTAAGGCAAAAATTGATTCCTTCGTGTTTCCAATAGAAGGCACCCTCTCTCTACTACTCTTTGGTGACATTATGGACATGCCTATTGTTTTACTTCACAAGATTACCTATAAATTCATGGTTCCAGCAGAAGGCACCCTCTCTCTATTGCTCTTGGGTGACATTGTAGACAGGCCTATTATTTTACCTCACAAGATTACCCATAATTTTAGTAGCAGTAATCTTCTCCATTTTGTTGGCATGGAGCGCAGAGGCATGGGTCCACTTCAGTGCAACGTCAAGGAAGGTTTCGACGACTTGAAAATAAACATCTAGCGTTTGGCAGACTTCGTGGCTGTAGGAGTTACTGATAATAGGGAGATGGAAAAAGATGTCAAGCAACTGGTGGATTATGTGCACTACATCTCCTATTAGACCAATTGCCATGACTCACGAATTGATGATCACGACAGGGACCTAAAAGAGTTGATGGGCACAATCGACCGCATCCAAGAAGACCTTCAAAAATTATTGCAGCTAAACCGGGGCAGTCATGTTCAAGATAATCATGGAGAAGCCGCTCAGAAAATGGATGAAGATTATGTCACCCAGCCTATGGGGTTTCCAGGAAAACCCAAATGAATTCCACCTAGTAGATGTTTTTTTGTATAGTTCTAAATCATTAGTTTGTTCAAATTTACACTACTATTGTTATAATTCAGAATATGAACTACTATAGCGGCATTAGAAGGCTCTCCCTTTGGCCTGCTTTTGTTTTATACTCTCTTTTCCAACTATCATCTTCCAACTGCTGTATTTTTGTACTGAATGGTTGTGCACAACCCCCTTAATATTCA
>LPNX010309439.1:366357-394297 GCA_001517045.1 Pseudotsuga menziesii | reverse complement strand
TTATATGTATATGTATATGTATATGTATATGTATATGTATATATGTATAAATACATATATATATATATATATATATATGTATATGTATATGTATATGTATAAATACATGTATATATATGTATATGTATATGTATATGGGTATATATATATATGGGTATATGTATATATATGTATATGTATATGTATATGTATATGTATATATACATATACACACACACACACACACACACACACACACACACATAGAGAGAGACAAAGATAGATTCGTATATATACAAAATGTTGGTGGTACGTGATGCAGAAATAGCTGCACCAGTGTGTGTGGATGTAAAAAACATTGACCAATAGCCACAAACATAAATTATTATTATAAAAATGTACTATCCTCCAAATCTATGAAGATGCACTGGTGCGCTAACATAGTCCATGCACCGGTGCACATTAGTAAAAATACATTGGTATCAAAATAGGTCGATGATTTTTTATTTAAATATTTTTTTTTCATGAAAAACCTTTTCCAGTGCATGGGAATGCGATAGAAGAATTGGTGCATTAAACATTACAATGCATTGGCATGGGAAAACCAATTTTTTTTATTTTCCTGTTATGACTCCCTGGCGTGTTATAGATAAAATGACGCACCATTGCATAACATAATCCAAAACACCGGATGATGATAAAAAACATGATAATTTTAAAAAATGAATGTGATGCTTGATATTAAACTAAGTGCACCCATTTAAATAATATACAACACACATTTTCGCACCACTACATCGAGCGAGCTAGAAAAAAAAATAATGACACATAAATGTTATTTTTGGCCTTTGTCAGTGATGGACACCTCCTAGGACCACCCAAGGATCGGTGCTGCATTTTGATAGCTACGCCCCCTGAACTTGGTTCCCCTTGATGTTTTGATTTCTCCCTCAATTTAATTAGTTGATGGAGTTGAAATTTTTGCACAAGTTTGGAAAATTTGATTCCGTGTATACGTGGAAACCATGCCTCCAAGGAAAGCAAGAGTTTATTGATTTATTTTATTCCCTTCTAATTTAAGTTTTTAGTAGATTAAAAATAAAAAATTTATTTTAATTTGCCATTTTTTATTTATTTATTTTTAAATCCATGCGGTGCGTTTTTTTTGTTCGACTCACACTGTTAGGATCGATGCACTGTGTGAAATCATAGAGCACATCGATAATGGTGCATGAACCTAAAATAGATGCACCACCAAACCTAAAAAAAACCATTTTTAAACATAATCGGTGCTATTTAAATATTTCGATGCACCGCCACCAGTGCCTTTGCATAATAAGAACCTTACATATTAAAAAAAATTATGCCCAAGACACCTTAATAAATAAAAAATTATTTTTCCTGTAGTTGTCAATGATATCAGTGCTCTTTATATATATGGATGCATTGTAGGCAATGCATCATGTTATGTAGAGCACCAATATCCTTGCAAATGAGTCATAATGTTTTGTGATTTTGTTGGTGTGCTCTTATTGATTTAATACACCAACCAAATAGAGAAAAAAAATTTGTTTTCCATGCTATTGGTGCTTTATATGGAATGACACACTGTGTATGGTGTGTATAACTATATACAATGCATCACAAATGTTAACACCCAAACCATGTAATATATTTTACAACACACCGATGCTCTCTTTTATATACCGATAGATTGATGCTAAGTATATATATTGATGCACCATTATCAATGTGACTTCATAATAAACAATGTAATACATACACACACAATGTTTTTGACCAGTGATTTGATTATATATGAATGCACCGATGCATACTTATATATAGAGCATCGAAATTATATAATTATAAAAAATGTGTTTTGATTTCCACGATGCAGTTAATAAATTTTCAAGCATTGTAGACAGTGAAATTTTGTTTGTTAAGCATGGTAGCAGTGCGATAAGTTTAGATAAGCACCACAGATGGTGCATGTCTTTTTTGTTTGTGCACCGGTGATCTTTGCAATATCTATTTTCTAATTTTTATAAATGTAAATGTACTTTAGTAATTTTATTTGTATATGCATATCTCTATGTATATGTTTCTGACGAAATTTATATGTGTTTAATCAGATATAAGAGTGACAAGAAAACTAGTAGGACTGACAATAGTAATAGGACAAACAATGGTGGTAGGACCTATAAAACATTGTACAAGAGTGGGATATTAGAGAGAGGGAGAGGAATTTTCTCCCTTGACCTATTAGCCCACAGATGAGAGAAGTCTTACAACGTTTCGGTCTCCAAAATTTTTAAGCGGAGGCTACATCTCCAAGGGGGTGTTCCTAGATGTTGTTGTAGTTGATTTGTCATTGTGATCAACGTTGGAAGGATTTTAGAGTGGGTCTTGATATGTGGTTCTATCCCACAGAAGAAAAGATATACTTCAACATAGGATTATCTAGGAGAGGAGAGTATTTGCCCCATTTTCCCAATTGCCCACCTAGATTTTTAGAATCCAGTTAGATGACATATGTAATGAGACATGTTAGTGAGGATGCCACTACCCCTGGTGACTTCCAGGTATCTAGTGGCCATTTACATATATCTTATTTTTGCGTAGAGGAGGCTAGGTGTCTCTCTTGTTTGGTCACAACAGTGGCCCATGACATGAGTGATGGGAAACACATTAGTTCACCCTTATTATATTATGTCGATTCTTTAGTGTAGATACCTAGATGCATTAGATGGTTTGCCATTTTTTGTGACAATTTTGTTTTCTCTGGATCGTTGTCATGATATGTTCGATGGCAAGACGATCATCTAGTTTTCTTTAGATTTATTTTCCTTGTTTTTTGAGAGGTTTCCAGTCACTCGATCCTCATTCCATAGCTAGTCTCGTAGGCCAATGACCAAGGTGTGTATACATATGTGGGGGAAGATGTTTTCCACGTGGGGCCAATTCGATTTCACTGACAAGATCACTTAGGATTCACTTGATTTGCTTTCCAGTGAGGATGATAAAATATTGGATATGGTACCATACCCATACATAGGTTTATATTGGCAAGGATGTCCCAACAACATATTTACCCTTGATGAGCCACCAGATGGTAGAGGTAATATTATATTTGTGTTTTGATTAATCTAGTTACATCTTATTGTCTACTTTAATGCATATGTAATTTATTATAACATTTTCTTTAAATTGTTTAATTAATTTGTCTAATTATTGTTCCCCACAATTTTGTAGATATCTATAGTTATGTTGGGGATGTGCCTCCCCAACCCAACAAGAACATGGAAGAGACACAAGAGATGCCACAGTTACAGAGACCTATCCTGTAACACATGCCTAATGCTAGATTTCCCCTGGAGGGGCCATACCATTTGTTTTGGTTGTTAGCTCAACAAGGAGTGCACCCTATTCGATCCAATGAGATCACAAGAGAAACAAACCTTATTCCATTTGGAGGAACCTCCCACATAATATGAAATTATTGATGTGTCATATGGTGTAGCTAGGATACTAGAGAGGTGGTGGCTAACTAAGAGTGATAGTTCCAATTCATATTATGAGGGTGGTTATCCTCCACCTCCTCCTTCTGCATAGGTCATTAGATTACCCTCTCCTCCACCATAGGTCATCTGCAACCACCCTCTCCTGCTCACCTAGTCAACCCACCATCGCTTGAGTGACCACTGTCTTCTCCTCACCCATTCATCTCACCACCTTCTCCTCCTCGCCCAATTGACCCACCAACCTCTCATCCTCCACGGGTCGATTGACCACCCTCTCCTCCATACTAAGTATACCAACCACCATATCCTTCTCACATAGTCCACCCACCACCACCTTCTACACCATTGGTCAGTTTGATAGATATGATAGCCACATAAGGCGGTACATATCCTCATGGAGAGATGTTTTAATTTATTTTTTTCTACATTTTTATCTAGGGGAGGTATTTATGCCTCTGACTCTATTGCTGAAGGTGTTGATTCCTCTTGCTCTATTGGTGGATATACTACTACCTTTGGCTCTGGTGGTATTGGACCCACTAGCTCATAACAATTATTAAGCACATGTATATATCTAACTTTTATATTTGACTTGAATTGTATGTTTGACATATATTATGATTTTGTTATTATTGTTCATATATATTATGCTTGTTTCATATCTAATTAACATTGATGTATATGAGTATCATGTTGATGCCATTCATGCATATTTATGCCTTTTCATGTTATGTTGATGTTGTTTCATTTATCAAATGTATTATAAAATGAATTGTAAGCCATGCCGATGTTAATGTATATCGTGTTGATGTTGTTCATGTATTTTTATGTATTTTTGATGTTATTGTTGATTGATGTTTCATTTATAAAATATTTAGTTTGACAAAATTAATTTTTATTTATTTGAAATAATCTAATTAAATTTATCTACTAAATTTGTTTTATTTTAAAAGAACCTTACTTTGTCATGAATTGATTGAAAATTCCATCTCCTTAGCAGTACATTAGTTCATTCATTGAACTTTGTTTAAACTTTCACTGAAACTTTAGCACATCATATCATGGCTTAAATGTACGTATATTTTTAAGTTTGGTTTCAGTGTGAATTTAATGTTCATTTAAAAGATTACGTGGAACAATAGTAACAAATTTGTTTAAAATGAATTCAATGTTTTTGCGTCATTTTTTTACTTTTTCTTTGTCTAATAAAATGTTCTCTTTATATTAAAAAAACATATGGGTTGAAGAATCAATAATTTGGCCATTGTCTTGTCATGATAAAGTTACAAATAATTTAAGTTATTATTGGATGTTACTATTCTAATTCCACTATTGTATTAACTCATGACAAGTCCTTGTTCTTTTGATAAGCATGCATTTTTAAAATGTGAATAAGAGATGTTGTTAATTATTTGATTGCAATATGATTGAAACATACAAAAAAATAGTAAAAATCATGTGAATTGTGTTATGCTTGTATATTAAGTCTCTAGTCATAGTCATATTTTTAATGGGAACACAAACCAACTTTTATATAGAACTTATTGCTTTTAAATTTAACTTGTAGATTTTGTAATGTTTGGGATTTACTTTTTTCCCACAAACATTGCATCTCTAATTCAAAATAAATAATGATTTTTTAATAAAATTCGACCCCTCTTCAAATGAAAACATAATGGTTAAAGCATTCTAAATATACAATAATTTTGATCAAAATTATATAAAACTTTTTGTATCAAAATATACACTAAAAAATATTTTAAATTTGCAAATTTTAGATCAAAATTATAAAATATTTGAGTTAGATAATTTTTATCGTTAGTTCCGTAAATTTTAATTCAAGTATATAAATACTGACATAATTGGAAAATTATCCCATAACATATTAATGTCTTGAATTATTTACCATTATACTTGGCATCTGTATTGATGATAGAAAATGAGTGAAATGAGCTACCAGTTGATTTTATGAGATCATGTTTTACAAATTTTGTTCTTACTCCACTAGAGAAGAAAACATATACTTTGGTAAAAGCTTCATCTCATTTTATGTTAGATATATTGCCAACCAACATCACAACATATGTATCTTTTTACTCTCTTGTAAATTTGACTATATTAATTCATAATAAGTTGAGCGAAATTTGGGCCAATTGACTCACAATGTTATTGGAATACAATCTTGATGTCAAACCCCTCAAAAATAATTTTTAAAGGAATATTCACCCATATCATGGGCTTACTATCCAAAATTTTGATAAGGATTCCATAATCTATTTTTCACTTTTGATATACAATATTTATGTCAAACCCCTCAAAAAGAAACTTTGTGAGAATATTCACCCATAATTTGTTAACATTGTGAATTCTTTTTATAGAATTCAAGTAGACCAAGGAGGCTATACAAACATCCAATATATATTGTGAATTCTATTGGTTCAAATTTCCAATAAATATTCTATTTTCTATTGTTGAAATCAAGTAGAGCAAGGACGCTATACAAATTTTGAATATAATATCTTGGATGCCCTTAACTATGCACATGGACTTCCTATCAAGTCCTTGCAAGTAGCAGTTGTAATTGATTATGATGAGAAAAGACCCTTCTTTGGAAAAATAAACTATAAATTATTGCATCCAAAAGAATAGAGAGAAAATGCTCTTGAGTACTTGTATCGTGATTATAATGGATTTCAGATGAGATTTAACAAGTGAGTAAATCTTGAGGAATTTGAAGAAGTGAAGATGATCCTTTTATTGGATAAGTCTTAAGAGAAGCCCTCAACATACTTAGTGTAAATCACTTTGTGTTGGTCCATATTTGATTACAAAGTACAATGGATTTAACAATTATATATTGTAATCTAAATGACAACATTAAGACCCATTCCATAATCAACTAGGAAACATTTAACATAATACTAACCAACTTGATATTGTATATTGAAGATACAATTGTAACACACTTTCATCAATATAAAACAAGAAATTAATGTAAATATTGAAATAAAATGTAATGATCAAATCAGATCAGATTGGCCATTAACTCCCTTTACTCAAATAATTTGAAACAAGTAGTGTGAACAAGGGGGTTTGTACTAATCAATTAAACAAGGATCAAGAAGGTAGGTCCAAACCCACAAAAGGGGAAAGGGTTGTGATAGCTCAGGTTCATATGCATAATGTACTAGGACCATTTGTGTTTCGAGCATCAACGAGGATGAAGCCTACTCCAAGGTTCCTGGGCACCCCAACATATGTAAACTAAAACCTTTCCTTGTCACTTCTTGGAAACCAATGGTGAGGGAAAAACGACTTAGGGAAACTTGTAGTCCTCCTAGACATGGTAATATATCATTAATAATATATTTTGTATGTTTAGAAAATTATTTGAAAGGCTGGAAGGTTTGCATAAGTAAAACTAGTTTGCACAAAAGGGTCCACTTCTAGGCCTCCCAAACAAATGAAGGAGGTTACAAATATTGAGTTTTAGACATGGAAAATATTCATTAACATGTTAATTAACACTCATAATAAAAATAAAGGAAATACGTTAAGTTTATGTTGACAAATGCAAATAATATGAAAATTAGTCAAATTTGCATTGAAATCTAGACAAGGTAGCATAAATTCATATGAAACTCAACCAAACTGATTCAAATTGCCACTAGAGGAGGCCAATATGAGTCTCATCGAAAGATCAATGATAGAACCCTTTGGCAGAAAACATCATTACAAGAAGAAAGAGACTAAGAATCCTTGGAAATTGGAAGGACAAACTTCTGAAATTATGCAGAAAGACTAGTACTTCTTTGGATAGGATATTAAATACTACAATTTCGCAACATTATTGGGTGAATTCCATCAATCCTCACCTAATACTTTAAAACAAATAAGGACACACCTCCCGACTGTGACTATGGGCACATCTCCCTAAGTCTGGGAAGCTAAAGCTCCCAATTCGAAAGTATAAATGTCAAGAGATGTGAGAGGTGTGCTAATGCATATTTTTATAGAAGAGAAATATTCTTTATCAAGCCTCCTTGGCCAATGCGCCCTCATGAGTTGGATAGTAAAGAGCTTGCTTTGTGCTTTTTCTTTGTTCTTGATTTTTCCTTCTTTTTCTGGCTTTGCTGCTTTTCCTTGCTTTTCCTGCTTTTTCTTGCTATGCTGATTTTGCCTTGCTTTTCCCTACTTTTCTTGCTTTTCTGGATTTTGTTTGCTTTATTCTTTTACCTTCTTTGTTTCTTTTGCTCACTTTTCTTGCTTTTTTCTGCCACACTTTCCATGCTTTTTCTACTTGCTTGCTTTGCACTGATTTTTCCTTGGCATGCCCTCCTTCCAACTTTATTCCCTTTTTGAAAACTTTCCAAAGTGATAGACCTTATCCCATGTCATAGTGTTCCCTCCTAGGCACCTCAACTTCACATTATCCAAATTAATTTATTTATGAGAAATAAAGAAATAAAATTAACTCGGGATTATTTACAAACTATGGTCTAAAAATTAATCCCAATGAATAAACTTTTTTTTCCTTAACCCATATGGATTTGATGGGTTAGGCATTGTTCAAGTAGCATCTAAGGAAGGGACATGTCATAAAACATGTGCAAACCACTATTCATTTCCATCACCTATATTATCTTCCTTTCTCGGCATGATAATATTGTTGTTCTAAAAAGATGTTTTGATTTTAGATCGTGTCTTCCTATGAACCACCAATCCCTACCTAACACATGTGGGTAAAATATAACATGGTTGTAGTGTTTTGGATAAACAAAAGGCTCCTTCTTTTCATCCTACTTATTTTTAGAGTTGATACATATCAACCCAATATCACAATATTCCCTTACATTATTTCGGTTGAAAGCATCCCACCATTTGCACCTAAAAATAACGCATTGGAAAGATGAGAAGTCCACTTGCATGATCTATTGTATCTTTTTGACTTAACCTATCTTCCCCTCTATTGTGTTTTGATCACAATGGCTAGCACGACTAGATTGGTCGAAATCGACCTCCACTCCATAGTCAAATGTGACACGTCCCTCATCAGTATTTTTAGTGTGAAAATGATGTCGATATGCCCACATGGATGGGAACAAATGCACCTAAAAATGTGAAGAATGGATGTAAATAAAAACATAATACTTGTTATAATTAAAACATGTATTATAAAATGAACAGTTTACACTAAGAGATTATTACAGAGGTGTTGCGCCCAATCCTTATGTTTGGTGCATCCTCTTTACCACATGGGTAATGACTATATGTGCCATATTTCTCTCTGATCTGGTTAGCCACCCAAGTATTGGGATAGATCGTTGCCATGTTTTATTTTAAATGACAAGGATAATGGATGCTTCAGCCATTCAACTGTCTAAATTCGTTCTTGTCATTGTCCAATTTCCTTCTCTTCTCTTCGTACAACACAACCCATAGTTGCATTACCACTGCATTGTAAAGAACAAATGTATTAATGGCATCAATTTTCGCATTCACTAATGTATTCATGAAATGAAAATGATTAGTATGAGATTAAAATATATTATTAATTTCACTGTAAACAATTACTCTATATAAAATTGACAAAATATAAATGACTAACTCTTTATCATGTGCCTTATTCTATTCATTTGGGAGAAGCTCCCCTTCCCTTTTGTTCTCATCTTGTTGGTCGTCCCAAACCACTTCTCCTGGTGTTTCATCGATTTGCTTGATGTATTCACTAGTGTGATAGAATGACTCATATACTATGTACCCCTTCGGCATAGACCCCTTGGGGTTTTCACTCTATATAACAAATCCCTTCAAAATTTTCATGTACCTCTCCAGGAAGAACATACAACAACATGAGACTGCCCCAGCTAATTCAACCTCATAAATTAGGTGAGTTAGAAGATGGACCTATAAGTCCATGAAACTTGTAGGCAATTACTTATCAAACATACAAACAATATTAGTGATCTCTTAATGCCATCATTCAATGCTAGCCATGTGAATATCCTTTAATACAATCCAACGTACAAATGTAGATAATTTATATATGGATTGTCGTAGATCTCGGGGGAAGTCATGGTTGGCACAACCACGCACGAGCAAAGGATAATGACACTATAAAATAAACACTTAAGAAATTATTTTGCATAAAACTATGAATGCACAACATATTATTACATAAACTACAGAAAAATAATCATGTATTTGACATACATACCTCAGAAGGTTCAAATGGTCATGCTATTTCAACCCCACCAATTCTCCTTCTACTATGAAGTGATGCCATAGAGTTGACCCATACAATGAAGGCGTCTTTACACTCAATACAACATCCTTTGCCAAAGAAAGATAATATTTCTTCAATATCCATGGGACATCACCTTCTTTAAAAGACCAAGAGGTTCCAACCTTTCCTCTACTTTCATTTCTGGGCCAATGTTTCCTTTTAGTTTTCAAAGAAATAAGATCTCTCCTAACAACCATTGTGTCAATTATTTTAAATGATATGTGCCTTCATAAAGAAGAATATTTTTTTTGATTATATGCGTGGGATCCAGTAAGTGGGAAATCTTGATATGCTCCTAATATGGAATATCATAAAACACATATTTATTTTTCATCCCAACGGGAATTTTCTCAACTCGCATAAAAAATTCAGGATCATCGAACATAGGTTCCCCATTTGAATTGAAAACTTATTCAATTTCCTTCTCCTTTTCTATATCATATACCCTGAGCCAATGTGCCATTGCCATTATTTTAGGTCTTTTTTTCTCTTTGGTTTACAATTGAAAGAAGATGATGCTCTTCTATAAGGGTGGTCATTTAGAAGGAACACCTCAGAGAAATCATACACCATATTTTGTAGGTGGTCGGACCACTTAGCCTTTATTGAAGGTCCACAACATTTACATCCATGATACCCTTTTGTTAGAAGACTTTTGATGTAGGTGGTTCTACTAACTTAGAACCTAACTATTCCTGGGAAGGCTGATTCGAATTGGTTTACTAGTTCAATGGGGTGATAAGAGTCAGTATTCTGGTTCAGGTTGGCATCATAAGGTATGCTTTCTTTCTTATTTTTACTTTGTTCATAATAGAAGTTATCTTTTCTCATTGCCTCTTCAAGGGTCTTTGGATTATCAAATTCAATTATGTCCTTGAAACTAGTAGGAAAGTAGCTCAAAAACCTCTGTATCTTAGGTTTTTCGTCGATTATATACAATACATATCTTAATAAACTTAAAAATTTGCTACTTAACTCTTTCATAGACATTGATCCTAGTCTAAGTTCATAAAACTCTTTAGCTCTTTCTTCATAATACTGTTCAGATAAGAATTTCCTTTTGAAGTATTTCTTAAAGATTCTCCAGGTTAGATATTTTTCTTTTAGGTTTTTAACTCTTTTTATGTCCTTCCACCAAATGTCAACATTTCCGGTTAGGTTTTAGATAGCCATCCGGGCTTTCAATCTATCTGAGTAGTTATAAATCTGAAAGTACTTTTTCATACCTGATAGCCAAGCCTCTACTTCCTCACCCTTTTCCACTTCTCCATTAAACAAATGAGGTTTTATCTTTTTAATTTCTCCTGAGATTTCTTCATAAGGTTTATACTTCCTCTTTCTACGACCATTGTTGCTATCACTACTTTCACTAGAGTATTTATACTTTTCTTTGTGCAACCTTACTTTAATTCCTGAAGAAGATTTACTTTCACTATTAGAAAATTTTAATTTCTTACCCTTACATTTGTATGATACTGTTCCAGATTCAATTTCATGCTTCTTTATTTTATCCTTGCCTTCGTTGTGTATTTTATCTAGTAATATTTGATTTAGTTCCTCCTGAGCTCTTAAAATTATTTCGTTATCTTCCTTTACAGTTTGTAATTCAGTTCTTAAATATTTTACTGTTTGAAACAGCTCTGAAGGTTGATTATTTAATTCCACATATATGTTATCTGGATTATTGTGGTGGGATCCATCTTCAACAGATGATTAAACTCCTTCCATTTCCTGCAAAATACAATTTTATATTTATGTATAGAAATAGTTTTAAAACATGATCAATATTTTTGTTTTTCTTCCGAGTTAAGCCAATATTCAGGCCTAGTGTTTGGAACCTTGCTCTGATACCACATGTAACATCTCCAAATTTCATAAACACAAATTTTTTTATTTCAATGTCTAGCTGCAATTACATGATGTAAATAATTCCATACTAACCCCTTCATATATCATTTATCTCGGGTTAGCGTTTTTAACTCAAGAATACCTAGTTACGACACTTTAAGAAAAATGCAACTGACTAGTTTAATTGTTGTTAAGTCGTAAATGTTTATTCAACGTTAGTCAAAGTTGGTGTAATTTCTAGTTATGTTTTTGAGTACTTGTTAACCCCATTAAGATGCTAGGAGGATGGGTTTATGGTCTTACGTAGCTCTGAAGCTAACACATAAAACCACTTATTTATTGCAGGTGCTTTGAGGAGGAGGTCTTGCCTTACTAAGGAAACCTCTAAAGGGTCTAAACTAAGACACACAAGAAGGGCCCCAACCATCCTATGCAAAACAACTACCCCTAAGCAAAAAGCTATGCACTTGTCTTAAACCATAATTCTTCATACCAAGCATAAAGAACTATATATGATAACATTCATGGGAAATTCAATGGTTTCATACTATAGAGTTTGGGTTTTGTTAAGATTAACCACCAGATGGCATTTAATAGGGCCACATGATGTCCCTACTGTCTCCAGCTGGAAAGCACTTGTATCACCTCATAAACCCTAAGGGTTTAATGTTCCTTATTTTTCGTTATTGGTCTTGTCGTTGCATTATTTGGTTTCTGCACATTGTAGTGAAGGGGAGAGAGAGCCGAGGCTCTTGGCCTCTAGGATCTCGAACTTCTCTTGGCTCCAAAATTTGTAAAAGAAAATGCTCCAATGTTGCTGTAATGGGTTTTCTCCTTGACCCATCATGTTTGTTTCGTTCGGCGTTAGGGCCGTGAGCTAGTCTGCAAGACCGTCATTGCCACCATCGACGCTTATGCGTAAGGTAAATTATTTCTATTTTTGTTAATGTTATTTATTGTTTTTTCATATACTTTTCAAGACTATCGTTTGACCTCTATGTTAATTGCTTTATAGGAGTTTCTTGTTGGGGTTGTTGCATTTAAAATGGAGTTCAGTCTCCGTGGTGATGGTGCATGGTGTGGTAAGACCTGACACCCCACATTACTTGCTCTTTGTGGCTCCATTGGTTGTGGTTCAGCGGATCTAAGACTGGGCCATCACTCTCATGGTTGGAGTCATTTTATACATTTCCTTCTAATGAAAAATTTGGTAAACCTTCTGGTTGTTCGGCCCTATGACATTTTGTTTTTATAAAAGCAATCTCCCTTCGATCGTGGAGATTGAAGGGGAACATTAATTATTTTTTTGTTAAATTTGGGCTATCACAGAGCTTTGTAAGACACAATGTTTATGGTTTGATAGGGCCATTTCTACCGAGGTTATGGCCCTACAAATTTAATTCCGCTGGTCGTAATAAGATATTTAACTTTTGGTTATAATGTGTTGTTGTTTCTGGCATTATGATTTAATACTGTAAGTCCTATTTTAGAAAATATCTTAGGTCCATGAGGCCAGTATACCATCATATTTGCTTATTCTATAACGTTTACTCTATGAAATGTATAACCTGGCATAAGCAGGTTAAGTTGGGTACTTTTGTTATATTCTTTTCCTTCATAGTTTTGGAAGCTTCTTTGTAAATTTATACTTTGTTTATTAATGGTTTTTGATTCAGTTTATATGAGAATTTCGACTGGTGATTAAGCTACAACTTATTTGGTAAATAATTAATTACTTGCAGACAGACTTTCCCTTATGGGATTCAAACTTTTGATTTAAATAGTTTAGTGGTTTTGGAAATTTTAATGAGCCGTTTTGTCACTGTGTGAAGAAAATCGATGGATAGTTTAGGCTTTCCTCTATTTGGATTTTGTTAATGTTAAGTAGATTTAAACTTGGGTTTTGACTGAATAGCCTCTGCAGGCTTTGATTCAACAACCTATGTAAAAATATACGATATTAAAATTGTTATATATGTTGTGAATTCTTGCAAGGGTTTTGTTATACTATGGTTTAAAAATGATTTATAAAAGGAAACCCTATCTTATTTCTTGGAAATGTTTTCAAGTTTATCAGCTATAATATAACTGTTTTGTTGAATACTAGAAGATTTTATGAGTATAGATCATTAATTGTCATCCTTTACTATAGATATGCATATAATATTTGATAAGATCCTGTAGAGTTCTTAATCGATTCATGTGTAAGTATTTGCTTGAGTCCTTTAACCCTAGTTTGACTTCTAAGGAAGCTTTAAGCCTTCGGCTGAAAACGATGATGTTCTTTTAAAATATAAAAGATTTCAAATATAAGATAATATTAGTAGGAACATATGATTCTAACTCTGTTCCTATAACTCATTGTTGGACAGAGTGCTTTGTAATAGAAATTAGTGCATTACCCTAATAAGCCTATCAACAATATTTAGGTGATAAAGAGTTTACTTGTTAGAAGTTTCGAACCTTCGTTGAAAACTTGGAAATATTAACTGGTTATAAGAACTATCTTAAATTAAAAAATTAGATGAATATATTTCATTGTTTACTTAACAATAATCTATGGATATAAAGGAATGGAACTTAAAGAAAAAAAACATAATAAATTCAGAACAACTATTTATGATATTATATATAAATATGAACAAAGAAATTTTATGGTAATATATAGTCTTCCATTTAACTTTATGAAAAGAAATCCGTAACATTCCTTATACAAAATTACACAGAAAATATGACCCTCCTATCCTATTCTAATTCAGTAATGATTACTTAATTTAAAGAATTCCTTAACATTCCTAAACCTGCAAATATAGATATGAAATATTTTTTCACAGATAATAAACAAAACATCTTAGAACTAGGAAAATTGCAGAAGGGGGGACAAACACGAAAAGAAGATTGTTCCTCCCAACCATCTCCTGAAAGCATCCAAGATCACTTGCTTTAGGACCCCCAACCTTTTCACTGAACCACTATGACGAAGATGCTGTGTAACGGCTCACACATAAATCTCTGCAACTTAGAAATTCACTAGTAGAATTAACTCTCAACAATTTCACTTTAGCTATCCCTTCATTGAATTCCTCTTGTGTGCCTAACTTTTCGGTTTGTACCAATTCACAAGGGTCTAATTACTTGGAATAGAATTTAATGAGCCTCCTACTCAATTCGATGGTATTTATAAGATTTACCAGGTCTTTGGGTCAGTTTTGAAATTAAATAAACCACATGCTCAGTTCCTATTCTCAGGGAACATGACCACAATTTTAGGGATTTTGCCTCTTGCAACAACTAGAAAGTGAAATGCTAGTGCTGCCACTTGTCATTTGTCCTTCTATAATTGCTCATTCCTCCTAGTGGGTCAGTGAACACTCTTCAATAGTCTTCTTTGGATAGGTGTCTCTTCATTTAATTATTTAAATAAATAAAATATTCAATTACAGTCATCCTTGACCATCCTTGGTCATAAAAAACTTTACAATAACTTTTAACATAATATTTTCTCAAATAAACAAAAATATTAATTTTTGAGTTCTAGGTGGGTTACAATATTGAAGTTATGGATGGTAGAGATAAATTTAAGAAACTCATTAAGTCATAACTTATGCAAGGGTTCGGATTGATGGCTAGCCAACGTAGGGGTAAGTTTGCAGCAAGGGGTAGTAGTAGCTTCCATCATGGAGAGACACATAAGCAAATTATTTTTGTGGACTTTGATGATTTGTTGTATGGATTTAGACACAATAAGGCAGATTTGAACTCATCAAGGAACAATAAACAATCCACAAGTATGGAGGAGAGCAAGGAGTCACCAAGTTCTGTGGGTGGTGAAGTAGAAAAATATTACATCAAGAGGATCGAAAGTCACTCCCAATTGAATTTTCAAAAGATGAGGAAACATAATTAGAATAATCAACCCATAGTTAGCTACCTTAGACATTAATTAATCCGTTTTTGTCTTATTTGCCTAGTTTCCATATTCCACCTTATGCAAGTTGTCCTCCACATGTCCAAAGTGGTCAAACTTGCTAAAATTGAGTCATGGAGTGCTTGGGAAACCTCTTGGAATCAATTCTGGTTTATTCCTGGCCTTCCTAGCGCATGTCTGCTTTTTCTGCTTTATTGCTTGCTTTTGCTGAGTTTTAAGGAAATTGGGAAAGTTTGACTAGGTGAAGTTAACTTGTTTTCTGTCCTCATCATCCTCCACTATTTTATCCTAATAAAAGCATGTATTATTTGTCCTTCCATCACCTATTAGATGGCCTAATTGATTTTTCCAATTCATGAGCTCCTAGACATATTTGGAAGCTGCTTTATGCACATATGGGGGATTTGCTTAGATTTAGTAAGCCTGCTTTTGACCAATTCGAATGGCATCCCAATGCATTCGAATCTCTCATGTAACTATTTATTGTGGCAGCCTATGACTTCACAGGGTTGGCTATTGTACACTTATTAAATACAGATTAGTGTTCTGCTCCATATTCAGTCTCCTTTGTGTGTAATTTGCATGTGTAATTGGCAATTTTTGTGAGTGTAATTGTTCTAACACCTAGGTTCAATTTCCACATGGTATCAGAGCCTTTGTAGATCGATTTCTCTCCTTCCAATTTGTTATTGCAGGTTTGACATCATTGAATGGGAGCATTTTGCTGACTGAAGGGACAATTTCTGAGCTATGGATCAATCTCAGAAGATCATCTTGACTCCATTTAACTTCTTTGAATGGAAAGCAAAGATGGATATACTGTTGAGAGTGAAAGGCCTCTATAGAGTGACTATGGAAATAGAAGCAGAGCCCAATGTAGCTGCAGAGAAAATTAAATGGCACAACAGGAGGGATGAGGCCTATGGTCTCCTGTGTCTGAGCATATCCAGAGACCTCCTTTTCCATCTTGATGGATTAACATCAGCAACTGAAGTATGGGAGAAGCTTGTTGAGATTTTTGGTAAGACAGATGAGATGAGGGGACACCAAATCGAAAATGAATTGATCTCCTTGAGTCCCAACAACTTTGAATCTCTGCAACTCTACTTTTCCAAGTTCAAAGCCCTTGTTTTGTAGCTAAAATAGTGTGGAATTGAAAAGAAGGAGGAGCAACTGGTTTTGGCCATACTCTCGAAGATTGGCCCTGACTATTTAGTGTTTTTCTCGACCTTCCATGCCACAAATTTGACAGCTCGAGCCTGGAAAATGCCTAGCCTTGTAGATTTCATGGAATCTCTCAGACAAGAACAAGATAAATTGGTGATGATGGGCACCATCAAACCCTCCAAAGACCAATCTCTAGTTACTGGAGATTCGAGGGTGGATTCAGAAGATAAGAATAAATCTAAGAAGCCACCTGAGCAAAAGAGAGACAAGAACAAGTCTCCATAGGATCCCCAAGGTTCCAAGAAGAATCCCTAGAAGAAGAAGAACAAAGGAGAAATGAGCAAGTGTGCATATTGCAGTAAGGGCAATCATCCTGAAAGCTCCTGCATGAAGAAGCAAATTGACATGCTAACCCAAATCCTGGAGAAGAATGGCATCTCCCTTCCTGATAGCTCAAAGAGAGGGAAGGAGGATCAAATTTAGAAGACAAAGAGAGAGTTCATGCATTGGTTGCTGGAACATCAAGCTCACCTAGTTTCATCATTGATTCTGGAGCTTCAAGACATATGGTTTCGACCAAGGAGGAATTCACCTCACTTGACATGTCGAAAGGTCCACCAATAGTACTGGGAGATGACTCTCTCACTGAAATTTTGGGTAAAGGGAGGATTGATCTTGACCATGGTAAGTTCAACAATGTATTGTATGTTCCAGGTCTTGCCTTTAACCTCTTATCAGTGTATCAGATGACCCACATAGGGTCTCCAAAGAAGGTCATATTCTCCCCTGATGAAGTTGATATCATAGAGATCTCAAGTGGTAAATTCATTGCAAAATGAGTTGCAAATCACACTTCGAAGGTATACATGTTCTCACACTTCCTACCCTACTCAAACCCCTTTGCTCTTCTGATTCATGCTAATGAGGCAAGCAAGCTTTGGCATGAAAGATTTGGCCATTTTAACTATAAGTATCTTTCTGATCTTAGTGAAAAATAAATGGTCATAGGGTTACCCAAGATTAAGTTTTCCAAAGGAGTCTGTCAAGGTTGCATCTTAGGAAAAGACCCAGAGCATAAATTTGAGAAAGCTAGTCATGAGAGAACCTCTGCACCTCTTGAGTTGACCCATAGTGATGTTGCTAGCCCATTTCCTCATATGTCAATGAGTCAGGCCAAATATGCATTGAAATTCATAGATGACTTTTCCAGGTTCTGCTGGGTTTGCTTCCTGAAACACAAGTCTGAAGTTTTTGGCCTCTTCAAAGTCTTTAAGGCTTTGGTTGAAAACTAGTCTGGGAGGAAACTCAAGGTCCTCATATCTGACAATGGTGGTGAGTATGTCAAGTCTGAGTTCATTCAATATTGTGCAGATGCAGGTATTCAGATGCAGCATTCTATCCCTTACACACCATAGCAAAATGGTGTTGCTGAGAGGAAGAATAGATCACTGAAAGAGATGGTAACCTGCATGATGGAGGCTAAGAATTTGCCACCAAAGTTTTGAGCTAAAGCTATAAACTGTGCAGCCTATATCCAGAATAGGGTGCCTCATAAAAATCTTGATGGTATGACTCCTTTCGAAGCATGGAGTGGGCATAAGCTAGATGTGACCCATTTCAGGATTTTTGGCTTAAGGGCTTGGGCTAGAATTCCAACAGAAAAGAAGAAGGCTTTGCAGCCCCAAATCCAAGAGTGTCTATTTGTTGGGTACTCTAAAGATTCAAAAGGGTACAATTTGATAAATTTGAGCACAGAAAAAGCCTTCATTGAAAGGAGTGTTCAGTTCCAAGAAGATCTTTTAGCAGCAGTGGAAGTTGGAGAATCCTCTTCACCACCAGAACCATTGAATGTAAGTGAAGAGATAGTTGAGTTTCCTGATTCTGATATGTCTGATAATGATGATTTAATTGCAGATCATAACATTCCTACAAGACCAAAATGGGCAGAAAATACCATTCATGCGGCTGGAGAACTAGCTGGAAATCCTAGTGATCCTAGGAGGACTAGATCTCAGTTTGAGAGTGCTCTGTGTATGAAAGACCCTTTGTTTGCAAAGAAATATTCTATCTGATGGTTGAATCATACCCACAAACATATGAAGATGCAGTACATGATCCAATATAGCAAACAACCATGAAAGAAGAGTTTAGCTCACTCCAGGAGAACAACACTTGGGAGCTGGTTGATCTTCCCCCAGGGAGGAAGCTAGTTTAATGTCAGTGGGTTTACAAAACCAAGTTTGCTGCTAATGGTTCACCTTTGAAATATAAGGAAATATTGGTGGCCAAGGGATACTCACAGGTACATGGAATAGACTACAATGAGACCTTTACACTAGTGGCAAAGATGGACTCCATCAGGCTAGCCTTAGCCATTGCAGCTTCGAAGCAGTGGGAGGTACATCACATGGATGTGAAGTGTGCTTTCCTAAATGGAGATCTTACTGAAGATATTTACATGCAGCAGCCTCAAGGCTTTCCTACTAATCCATATCTTGTGTGCAGGCTAAAGAAATCACTGTATGGGCTTAAGCAAGCCCCAAGGGCTTGGTATGCCAAGATTGATGGCTTTTTGCTGTCATTGAGTTTTGTTTGATGCAAGTCTGATCCTAATGTTTATTTGAATCTGATTCATGGTTCTTTGATGATTATTGTCTTGTATGTAGATGACCTTCTCATTACAGGAAGCTCAAAGGATGAAATTGCCTCCTTGAAGGATGCAATGAACCATGCATTTTCTATGACTGATTTGGGGTTATTGAGCCAATTATTGGGTCTCGAGATTGATCAAACCAAACATGGACTAAAAGGAAATCAGTACAAGTATGCTTTGGATTTTCTGAACAGGTTCAATATGAAATATTTCAAGCCAAGCAAGACCCCCTTCCTTTCAGGAGTTAAGCTTGAAGAAGCAGGTTCTTCTCCTATGGTAAATAATACACTGTATAGGCAACTGATTGGGTGTTTGCTGTACCTTACACATACTCGACCTGATATTTATTATGCAGCAAGTGTGGCTTCAAGATACATGGATCAGCCTCATGAGATCCATTGGAGAGTATCCAAAAGGATCCTTAACTTTGTTCGGGGAACAAGGACTCATGGGATCTTCTACAAAGATAAATCTGATATTGATTTGATTGGGTTTACTGATAGTGATTGGGCAGGTGACAACACAGATCAAAAGTCAACATCAGGATATGTGTTCATGCTTTCTGAAGGACCAATCAGCTGGTAAAGCAAGAAACAGAGTGCCATTGCACTCTCATCTACAGAAGCAGAGTATAGAGGAGTTGTAAATGCAGCAACTCAATGTTTATGGTTGCAGGGGTCACTTGCTGAGTGTGGCTTCGAATTAGACTAATAAACTACTATCTATTGTGATAATCAGAGTACCATTTGAATTTGCAATGATCCAGTTTAGAGAGAGAGAACCAAACACATTGAGATCCATATGCACTACATCGGATAGCTTGTGCATGATGGCACCATTCACCTACTCTTCTGTTCATCTTCAGAACAAGTAGCAGACATCTTCACCAAAGTTTTTTGTGAGAAGACATTCAGCAATATAAAATCACTACTGGAGAATGCTGATCATGCTGTGAAGCATAATTGATGAAAATATTTTCAAATTTTGTTTTACTGTCCATGTTTAAGGGAGGCTTTTTCCCACTGGGTTTTTGCCTCTTTCCTTAGTTAAATGGACATGTAGTATGTAAAGGGTGACTAAGCCTTGTTGCTAGGCCCTTTAATTTTCTGATATTTTACTCATAAGTCAGGCTTAAGGGGGGGTGTTAGAATAATCAACCCATAGTTAGCTACCTTAGACATTAATTAATCCATTTTTGTCTTATTTTCCTAGTTTCCATATTCCACCTTATGCAAGTTGTCCTCCACATGTCCAAAGTGGTCAAACTTGCTAAAAATAAGTCATGGAGTGCTTGGGAAACCTCTTGGAATAAATTCTACTTTATTCCTGGCCTTCCTAGCGCGTGTCTGCTTTTTCTGCTTTATTGCCTGCTTTTGCCGAGTTTTAAGGCAATTGGGAAAGTTTGACTAGGTGAAGTTAACTTGTTTTTTGTCCTCATCATCCTCCACTATTTTATCCTAATAAAATCATGTATGAGTTTTCCTTCCATCACCTATTATCTTGCCAAATTTATTTTTCCAATTCATGAGCTCCTAGACAGATTTGGAAGCTGCTTTATGCACCTATGGGGGATTTGCTTAGATTTAGTAAGCCTGCTTTTGACCAATTCGAATGGAATCCCAATGCATTCAAATATCTCATGTAATTATTTATTGTGGTAGCCTATGACTTCACAGGGTTGGCTATTGTACACTTATTCAATACAGATTAGTGTTCTGCTCCATATTCAGTCTCCTTTGTGTGTAATTTGCATGTGTAATTGGCAATTTTTGTGAGTGTAATTGTTCTAACACCTGGGTTCAATTTCCATTGAAACATCACATAAGAATGAATAAGAGTACCTTGAAACTATTGAATATCATTCCAAGGCACATTATACTATGGACATGTACCAAAGGGAATCTACTGATGGATGCTTGAACTATGAAGGAGTACCTACTCATGGGTGCTCATAAATCTATGTTGGTGGCATAGAGATAATATTTGAAAATGTTGCTGCAAGACAAATCTCTCATGAGCATAAATATGAAGACATTGTAGCAGCTAATGAAGAACCAAGGTCAACTCCCCCATCAACACTTGAGCTTCAAGAAGTTGATCAAATCAAGAAGAAAGAAAAAGAGGAGGTTCATTCCCACGAACCATCCTTCATACTTCATTGAAGGGTCTTTGAATACAAGTGAAATGAATATCCATGAGGCCCTTAGCAAACTCCATGACACTAAAGCATTGGTATCAACTTCTTGTTGAAAATTTTCTTCATTGGAGGAACCATCCTTCCTTGAAGACATGGAGAAGATTCAGAGAGTAAATGTACACAATTGAACTTAATTTCATGTCTTTTATTTTTGATAGAAACATTTTGGTTGATATTAATGAATGGTTACATGAAGCATACTTGAATAATAATGAGGATATTCATAATCTCAAAACTCAAAATAAGCAACGTCTTAATATGTTGCAAGATACTTGTTCTTCCTCCCATGTTTCAAATTGTCATATGGTAGATTGCTTGGAGAATTTTCATGACATGAGGGATCATGAGAGACATGGAAAATTGCAGGTTCTTGATGTGTGTTGAAGATCATCTTGATGAGATCCAATCACTTGTTGTTGTGGAAGAGGAACTTGAGTTTCCTCTTGAAAGTGGTTACACACTTTTTGGAGAAGTGCATGATTCCGCTACCTTGGAACCAACCTATGAGGAAAGTTTTGCATTTTTGAGGGAGGTGCATGTTCCTACCCCTATGGGTCCTTCACATGATGAAAATTTTGCACTTTCTAATCCTTTGGGTGAGTTGGTTCTTTCTCCTACATCCTACACTTCCACATTTTGCAGCATTCATCCTAACGAAGTATGGGTGAAAGGTTTCTTTTTGATGGTGCCACATGAGGAGTATGGGATTCCTATATCTCCTTTCGATGATGTAATGAATAGAGTTCCATATTATTTACATTTGCAACATCATCCTTTGTTACATTAGGATGATGCACATCTACATGGATGCACCTATGATGTTCGCTTGATTCACTTGGAGACTCGTTATTTTCCTTGCTCCTTACATAATCCATTTGATGTTGGAGGAATTTCATCCCACACTTGGGTGAAGAGATATATGATTGAAGAAAATTATTATTGGCAGCAACATCCTTTGTTATTTCATGATGATATACATATTCATGGGTGTATTGATGAGACTTCTTTGAGCCACTTGAAGTCTTCACATTTTCTTTGCTCCTTATTTGGTTCAAATTTTGGTGGAGGTTCTTCATTCACTTCTTGGATGAAATAATACATGGATGATCATTATTTTGATGAATATTACATTCTTTTGGAGTAGCACCTTGTTATAGCTGATTTTACCACACATGGTGAATCACACTTTTATGGCCTTCCTTGTCCCTATGCAGACTCCTTAGACCCCATGGACCATTTTTGTTCCTTTGATGTTTCCTTGATCATCTCTAAAAACATGTAAAAGTTTCCATACGTGACTTTTAAATCCTTTATCGCGTATATATGCGGGTTTGACCCCTAAAACCGCGTACACCAGGATGTGTGCAAAAGGCCAAATTCTTTTGGAGTTTTCCTTGATGTGGATCCGACTCACTTTTCTCCTGGCCGTCCATATGCCTTGAGATCGCTCGGATTCGACCTTTCATTACCCCATTGAAGAGCTATATAAGGAACCCTTTGGATGCATTGAAGGCATGAGGAATTGAGAACAAGAGAACTATAGTCCATTGTTGCCGAAACTTGTGCTTGAGTCTGCATCCCCTTTGTCCATTGGAGCACTTTTGTGTTCTTCCCAAGCTTACATTTTGCTTGTGAGCTTGCTATTGAGAGATGGAGGATTGAAGTGGTGGAGGCCCAAGTAGGGGACTCGGTTTCTCCAATTCGCAGACGTGCCGAGAGAGGTTGTATTCATTATAATCTTTGATTTTATATTAATAGACATATCTTTTCCTATCCAATAATGTGTGTTTGAATGAATATTTTATCCATGAATGATTTCAAATGCTTATATCTTATTGATTATATATGCTAGAGTAGAGATAACACAATTATATATAGTATGCTTGTCTTGTTTATTGAATGCCGAGGAAGCAATTTATCAATTCAAGCTGAAGTTGGAAATCTCAACGGGGATCTACATCAACCGTCTAGAATAAGGTACGAATCGAGATCCTTTAGTGTTAGTTGTTTGGTTTCTCTTGCATATAGGAAAGGATTGATTTCTAGAGTTAAGCTATTTGTTGTGGTACCCCAAGCCATAGGAATTTCTCTCCGTAATAGAATTGGTGACTCTGCTGGGGAATAAGTGGAGGACATCCCCAAGAATTCTCTCAGCAGAGTCACCAATTCTGTTACAGAGAGAAATTCCTATGGCTTGGGGTACCACAACAGATATCTTAACTCCAGAAATCAATCCTTTCCTATATGCAAGAGAAACCAAAAAACTAACACTAAAGGATATCGATTCATACCTTATTCTGGACGGTTGATGTAGATCCCCGTTGAGCTTTCCAAATTTAGCTTGAATTGATAAATTGCTTCCTCAACATTCAATAAACAAGACAAGCATACTATATATAATTGTGTTAGCTCTACTCTAGCATATATAACCAATAACATATAAACATTTGAAATCATTCATGGATAAAATATTCATTTAAACACACATTATTGGAAAAGAAAAGATATTTCTATTAATATAAAATCAGAGATTGTAATGAATACAACCTCTGTCGGCACGTCTGCGAATTGGAGAAACCGAGTCCCCCACTTGGGCCTCCACCACTTCAATCCTCCATCTCTTGATAGCAATCTCACAAGCAAACGATAAGATTGAGAAGAACACAAAAGTGCTCCAAGGGACAAAGGGGATGCAGACTCAAGCACAAGTTCTGACAACAATGGACTATAGTTCTCTTGCTCTCAATTCCTCATGCCTTCAATGTATCCAAAGGGTTCCTTATATAGCTCTTCAATGGGGTAATGAAAGGTCGAATCTGAGCGATCTCAAGGCATATGGAAGGCCAGGAGACAAGTGAGTCGGATCCACATCAAGGAAAACTCCAAAAGAATTTGGCCTATTGCACACATCCTGATGTATGCGGTTTTAGGGGTCAAACCCATGTATATACGTGATAAAGGGTTTAAAAGTCGCGTATGGAAACTTTTACATGTTTTTAGGGATGATCAAGGAAACATCAAAGGAACAAAAATGGTCCATGGGGTCTAAGGAGTCTGCATAGGGACAGGGAAGGCCATAAAAGTGTGATTCACCATGTGTGGTAAAATCAGCTATAACAGATGCCCCCTAATGTGTGAGGTCAGAGGGGTCATACGAAAACTGAAATACATTATAAGTCCATCCTAGAAATGAAGTGATGAAGAACCCGGTGGAAGAACCAACCATCCAATCAACACTACACAATGATACAACTCTGCATATAACTGCAAATACATATAGCAGTCCCGGATACATAATAGTACAATGGCCATGAATAGGCATGATACAATATGACATATGTGGTCATCGCCACGTACAATATACATAGATCAGAATCTCCATGATGAATATATACAAAGGATCATGATCTCCATAAAGACTGAAGATATATAATAGATCAAGATCTTCATAATGGCTGGAAATGTCTGACATATACTGGAATCAAGTCACGAGAGCTGAAATCTCATGAATGCTGGCACCATCAAGGAGATAGCATATATGAGATGACACCAATATGGAAGGTCTTCTACACACACCACTACGAGTACATGTCCTACTATGTGAATAGAGGTGTCGAGGTCGAACATAGTAGTCCATCGTCTGATTACCGGTCATTGATGTATACCATTAATAGATGCGAGATCACCCACCGATAATGAAAATGGGAATCAAGGTACTAGAGTGCAAACTAACAAGTGTGAATAAATGTGTTGAGGTCGAACACTTGAGAGAATCCATCGATCATGGGACATTGATGTATTACCAAAAAACTGTCGATGGCGAGAGAACCTGCCACTGATGACTGCAAGTCTCAAGGCACTCAAAGATGACTCTAGATTCCTATCCCAGAATAAATGATCTGAAGTCGATGGGATGAAATCCGCTGGAAGGAGGGCATTAAGGCATCTCCCATCATCCAACATGAGGTACTCAGCAAAGCTGTATGATGTGGAAGGACTTGATCATAATGTGCACGAACCAGTAACTATACCGGGAATGGCCGACATGCAAAGTCAAGATAACTGAGGAATCGTCGATTTAGGTTTCAACTTCCTTCGAACAAGAGAATAATGGTGAATGGTGACTGAATATAGGTAGCATAGACTCGATATGAAAAACTGGGACATCTCTGCAACACAGGAGGCATTGGAAGAGGCTCCATAGGGACTAGAAGCTTAACCAGTAGGTGGAGATAAACTCAGATAAACGAGTACAGCTCCTAAAGTCAAACTATTTACCCAACCAATGGGTGTGATATACAATGCTATGTTCGAAGGAAGTTGAAACATGAGTCGGCCATTCCTTAGTTATCTTGACTTTGGAGTTTTCCTTGATGTGGATCCGACTCACTTGTCTCTTGGCCTTCCATATGCCTTGAGATCGCTCAGATTCGACCTTTCATTACCCCATTGAAGAAATATATAAAGAACCCTTGGGGGCAGGAAAATTCAACCCCATGTGGCATGGTCCTTACGTGGTTAAACATGTGTTAGAGAAGGGTGCTTATGAGCTAGTAGATTATGAGGGGATAGCCTTGGCAGAGCCTAGAAATGGGCTCTATCTTAAAAAGTACTATGCATGATTTTCAACCAGGGATGACTATTGTATATTATTGTACAGTATTTTTGCATAGTTAGGTCTTTGTTATGGTGATCAGATTTGTTGATTAGCTTCCGTTTCTTATGGAAGATGTCAAGGGAGTCTTCCATCTATATAGGATTTGCAGATGGTGCAAGCCGTCACACTCAACACTCAGCCTCTACTGCTTGGGTGATTTATATTCCTACGGGTCAGGTATTTGTCTTCAGGAGGCGTATGTTTATGACCCTCTTCAAATAATGTTGCTGAATATAGGGCCGTTATCGAGCTTCTATGGGATGCCATTTTACATGGTGTTCTCTCTCTTGAGGTACGTCTTGATTCGGAGTTAGTAGTGTCACAGCTTAATGGCTTGTATCATGTTATAGATCCAACATTATTATGGAGATTCTTACGTGTGAGATTGTTAGAATGACAATTTGAAAACATAACATACATACATGTTCCAAGAATTTATAATCAAGTTGCTGACTCATATGCTAACTACGTGTTAGATTGGCATTTGTTTCATAGACAATAAGCTCATCACAAACATACATTTTTACACATGTAAATAAATAAACCGATCATCATAAAAGTTTTTCATTAAAACATCCAAAATATGGTAATACATAGTGTCATAATACAAAAATGGGGCTCTCGAGCCACCAAAATATAAATACACAGTAGTACAAAATGTATCACTCCCAAGCATCTAAGCCTGTGGAGGAGGAGGAGGGTTCTGATTGTGGAATGTCACAATGGCTCTAGCTAGTCATCTAAATAACCACACCCATGCTCGTGGCACACCCACCACTTGACGCTGCATGGCCTCAGGCAGGTCCTCGACCTGCGCCATGGGTACCCTATGTGTTAGCCTCACGAAGTTGGTATGAATGCTTTGGAGCATCCGCTTTGCATCCACACCCGTAATGTCATCTCCTCTTCCCCTCCGTCTATGACGAGGGAAGCCTTCAGGCTGTCGTGGTCCTACATCTACATATATATGATAGGATGTCATGCAAAAACATGTCTTTTTTATTCCATATATCAAAAAACACAAAAAAATTAAATAACTCAAAATTTTTAAAAAGAGGGTTGAGATTCGTTACCAATGTCACCGTATGCCGATCCTGGTGGTAATGGCATGTCGAGGTCTCCCCAAAAATCTATCCCCACATAGGGGTAATCATCGATGGCAACTATCTTCCGTCGCCACCATGGAAAGAAGGGTGAATCCACGGACCTGGGTAACACTTTTTGGCAAGCGCATTTCGGCAAAAATAGAAAAATGCACCTCGGTCAAGGGCTTGTTAAGCCCTCGACTGAGGTCTTAATATCTCGACCGAGGTTTTATCAAGCCCTCGACCGAGGTATCTAAATACCTTGGTCAAGGTATTTAAATACCTCGACCGAGGTATCTAAATACCTCGGTCAAGGTATTTAAATACCTCGACCGAGGTATTGCAGGCTTTACAAACCCTCGGTCGAGGTATTTAAATACCTCGACCGAGGTATTTAGATACCTCGGTTGAGGTTCATACCTCGGTCGAGGGCTTAAAAAAACAGACTTAGCCCACATTCAAACAAATGGAAAATTTCCTGTGCCTTGCAGAGGTGTAAACCCTGCCATTCCTAGCACATAACTGAGCGGAGTTGATACCGATAGATTCACCAACGAATCTTCTATCCATTTAGGTATCATACATGCATTTTTGCATTCATATGATATTTATTTTG
>LPNX010309439.1:303746-366256 GCA_001517045.1 Pseudotsuga menziesii | reverse complement strand
ATGCGTTTTGAGGGCTTCTATCTAGCACATGAGTAAAAAATCAGGTTTTCATCACCAAATTTGGCCAAAAAGTGTTACCCATCTTCATGGAATCACCCAGAAATCAGCTGGATAGGGGTTGGACACCCTACCTCCACCTAGTCTGCGCATCGCATCTGCCCAATGTTGTTGGGCCAGATCTCGTACCTCGTGAAGAGGAACGTCAACTCTAGGGTTCAATCCTGGAACACGCTCAAAGAAAAACGTGCTCAGTATGCTACTGAAACCGAAGTTTCATACTCTGCCCATCTTTCACTCACTGAGCTAGTGTTTAATGTTGCCCAGTAGTGCAGTGCTCCAATCGTACACAGTGGGTCTCATGCACTCCACTGCATAGAACATCAGAGGTTGTGAGGCTTGGTGGAGTGAAGCTAGCCCTGCTATCCTGCTCAGTGTCAGTAGTATGGCCTTTAGGCCTAGCACCTGTATGGAGTTAGTTGGGATCTGACTCCCGACCTTCTCTGTGTCCGGATAACAATACACGACTATGTACTCATCGATGGTGAGGCCAACTCCGGGCCCGCGAGATCGTAGGTTCACCACTTCCCCCCGTCGGGAAAGTCCAGTAATAAAGTATATGTCCTCCACTTCTATGGTGAGGGACATCTCATCGATCTGGAAATACTCTTAGTTAGGATCCCAATAGTCTACTAGCATCTGCGGCAGTCTTGGTTTGGCTCTTAAGCCACCAAGACACCAAAATTTGTAGAGCCCACATGCACGAAGAGCCTGTTGTGCCATTAGACCACCACGTATTGCTTCTTCTACATCCTTGTGCTCACGTTCTCTCCATTCTAGAACCATCCTGCATGTTTAAATCAAGTTTGGGTCATTAGAAATCCTTAAAAAACTTGACCGCGGTTGCATACATGACTGTTTGCTAAACAACTGCATATGTATGCGACTTTGAGGGTTTTTTCTGCGTATATCAAGCCCTATACGTGGGAAAATCCTCTATTTCTACGTGGGTCGAGGCACACACTTTAGGGTGTCCTAGAAATCCAAATTGACCATGGAAAATTGAAAATTTTACATGAAAATGAAAGAGCAGGGCATGGGAAATTACCTGGAAAAAATGGTGGCGGATTCCGTCGGCTGGATCTCCCAGAATTCGCATTTGAAGTTCTGAGCTCAATTGGGTAAAAATTTCAAATGTTATATAATGTTTTGAATTTTTTACTATTTATAGAATTTTTTCAAAATTTTGAAAATTTTTACCCCCTTTTCTATAGTTTGGACCGTTTCTAATCCTTTTGGACTGTTTTTTGACTAATATATGATGTAGAAGACCGTTTTGAGCGGCTTTTGACCATTGTTTTGACCCATTCGTGCTGATTTCAGGTATCATGTCTAAACTGGCATATAGGTTAGGTTTCACCACCATTTGCATTTTGCATGACCTTATGACTGTTTCATCATAACCGTAGGTACGAACCCATTCTATCTTGTCACAAAACCTTCTTGCTGTTTTAGAAGTGGCATGATTTGAATGGTAGAGCTTGACCTTACATGGGTACCCTAGTTAGCTCCTTATTTGCATTTGGTGCCCATGTCGACAATTTTGTCTTTTAGGGTGTGGGAGTCCGTTGTATAGTATTTCCATGACATTTTGCAAGAGCCTTATACTCCTCTTGATCTTTTGCTGGCCTATTTCCCCCGGACTCCCTTATGTCAAGTTGTAATTGCATTATCATGAGCTTTGCCTGCCTTATTGAGCCTTATGCCGGCTCCCTTGACTTTGAGTATCAACCATATAGCCCGAGCTTGTCTCATGTCTAGCCATGCAGAGCCATTTTATATATCCTTTGCAGCTTGATTCCCTATTTTTACTGGGAGGGGACTTTCCCCCAAGTGTCACTATCCTACACATGTATCCTTGCATTGAGCATAGGTACGTTCCACTGCTTGGAACTAGTTTGTTTGCCCATTTGACACTCATCTCCTCCCAGTCTGTAACTTTAAAGCAATTTTATTCTTTTTCAAGCTTTTCGAATATTTGAAAAATTCCAAAAAAAAATTAAAAAACCAAAAAGCCAGACAAGGAAAGATGTTATCTTTGGCAGTAGTCGAGTCATGTCACCTTCGAACAGAGCACTGTATATCACATCCATTGGTTGGGTTAATAGTTTGAATTTAGAAGCTATACTCGTTTATCTGAGTTTATCTCCACCGACTGGTTAAGCTTCCGGTCCCTATGGAGCCTTTGCCGATGCCTCTTATGTCACAGAGATGTCCCAGTTTTGCATATCAAGTCTATGCTTCCTATATTCAGTCACCATTCACTATTATGCTCTTGTTCGAAGGAAGTTGAAACCTAAGTCGACCATTCCTCAGTTATCTTGACTTTGCATGTCAAGCATTCCCGGTACAGTTACTGGTTCATGCACCTTATGATCGAGTCCTTCCAAATCATACAACTTTGCTGAGTACCTCGTGTTGGATGATGGGGGATGCCTTAATGCCCTCCTTCCAGCAGATTTCATCCCATCGACTTCAGATCATTTATTCTGGGATAGGAATCTAGAGTCATCTTTGAGTGCCTTGAGACTTGTAGTCATCAGTGGCAGGTTCTCTCGCCATCGACAGTTTTTTGGGAATACATCAATGTCCCTTGATCGATGGATTGTCTCAAGTGTTCGACCTCAACACATTTATTCACACTTGTTAGTTTGCACTATAGTACCTTGATTCCCATTTTCATTATCGGTGGGTGATCTCGCATCTGTTAACGGTATACATCAATGACCGATAATCAGACGATGGACTACTATGTTCGACCTCGACACCTCTATTCACATAGTAGGACATGTACTCGTAGCGGTGTGTGTAGAAGACCTTCCATATTGGTGGAATCTCAAATATGCTACCTCCTTGATCGTGCCAGTGTTCATGAGATTTCAGCTCTCGTGACTTGATTCCAGTATATGTCAGACATTTATAGCCATTATGGCGATCTTGATTTGTTATATATCTTTAGTCTTGATGGAGATCATGATCCTTTGTATATCTTCATCATGGAGATTCTGATATATGTATATTGTACGTGGTGATGACCACATATGTCATATTGTATCATGCCTATTCATGGCCATTGTACTATAATGTATCCGGGACTGCTATATGTATTTGCAGTTATATGCAGAGTTGTATCATTGTATAGTGCTGATTGGATGGCTGGTTCTTCCACTCGGTTCTTCATCACTTCATTTCTGGGATGGACTTATAATGTATTTCGACCATCGTATGACACCTCTGACCTCACACAGTAGGGGGCATCTGTTATAGCTGATTTTACCACACATGGTGAATCACACTTTTATGGTATTCCCTGTCCCTATGCAGACTCCTTAGACCCCATGGACCATTTTTGTTCCTTTAATGTTTTCTTGATAATCCCTAAAAACATGTAAAAGTTTCCATACGCGACTTTTAAACCCTTTATCG
This sequence comes from Pseudotsuga menziesii, assembly GCA_001517045.1. Taxonomy (NCBI): domain Eukaryota; kingdom Viridiplantae; phylum Streptophyta; class Pinopsida; order Pinales; family Pinaceae; genus Pseudotsuga; species Pseudotsuga menziesii. The sequence continues at coordinate 362,773 of LPNX010309439.1, read as the reverse complement.
TGTATATATGTGAGTTTGACCCCTAAAACCGTGTACATCGGGATGTGTGGAAAAGGCCAAATTCTTTTGGAGTTTTCCTTGATGTAGATCCGACTCACTTGTATCCTAGCCTTCCATATGCCTTGAGATCACTCGGATTCGACCTTTCATTACCCCATTGAAGAGCTATATAAGGAACCCTTTGGATACATTGAAGGCATGAGGAATTGAGAGCAAGAGAACTATAGTCCATTGTTGCCAGAACTTGTGCTTGAGTCTGCATCCCCTTTGTCCCTTGGAGCACTTTTGTGTTCTTCCTAAGCTTACCTTTTTCTTGTGAGCTTGCTATCGAGAGATGGAGGATTGAAGTGGTGGAGGCCCAAGTGGGGGACTCGGTTTCTCCGATTCGCAGACGTGCCGACAGAGGTTGTATTCATTGTAATCTCTGATTTTATATTAATAGAAATATCTTTTCCTGTCCAATAATGTGTGTTTGAATGGATATTTTATCCATGAATGATTTCAAATGCTTATATGTTATTGATTATATATGCTAGAGTAGAGCTAACACAATTATATATAGTATGCTTGTCTTGTTTATTGAATGTTGAGGAATCAATTTATCAATTCAAGCTGAAGTTGGAAAGCTCAACGGGGATCTACATCAATCGTCCAGAATAAGGTATGAATCGAGATCCTTTAGTGTTAGTTGTTTGGTTTCTCTTGCATATAGGAAAGGATTGATTTCTAGAGTTAAGCTGTCTGTTGTGGTACCCCAAGCCATAGGAATTTCTCTCCATAACACGCCTCAAACTGACCTCTATAAGTTTGTAGCTTTGCCTTTTTCACCGTTTCATCTCCTTTATAAATACTCTGAACCTTGTCCCATATCGATTTTGCTGAGCTACACTGTATAAACTTTGTAAATTTTGAGTCTTCTAGAATACTTAGTATTGCATTTTTATCCTTTACATTGCATTCAAAAACTTTTTATCAGCAACATCACTTGGAGGAGTATCTAGAAATTTATAACCATTTACAAATGGCAACAATATATCAGTTCCTAGTGACTGTATGAAGGCCTCCTCCTTATAATCCAAAAGGAATAGTTAGACCCATCAAAACATGATGCTTGATTTGTTGAGAGACCTTCTTGTCTATCCATATTTGTGTAGAAATATAGATTGCACAATTATCTTTCCTTTCAGTGGTTAGACTGTCTCTAAAGGAACCTGCTCCAATACCAATTGATGGACATCAAGTGATATTGAGAGGGTAGGATGAATAAGTATCATACACTTTTTATCATTTCAAACATTATTTATACCATGTAGTCTTTCATTAATGAATAAACCATGAATCATAAGCAATTTCTAATATAAAGAACACTGCACAAAGATATATAGATAAATATTTATATACAAATAATCTTCTTATTACAACTCATATTAGGAGACACCAACTGCCAAAATAGGTGTGAGCACCAACTCATTATTTTGCTGACACAAATAAGACAGGAACACCAATCCCTTATAAGAACCAACTTGTTGTTTTACATGCACCATAATGGGAGGACACTAATCCTCTTATGAGCACTAGATCATATCAACACGCAACAACTTGCACAGTCAATCACCCACCTAATTTCTAGGCACCAACTTATGGAAGACACCAATCTTCTGTCCTTGCCTCATCCTACCACTCATAAATAAATTTCTTGTTGCACACCTCAATAAAAAATCCACTCAACTCTTTCTTCTTGGTTTCCTGCTATTGAACAAACTTTGCTTCAAGTTTCCAACTTTTCCTAGTATACTTCAGTATAAATGCTCGTTGCTCAAATGCTCCTTAGGATTCCCTTGCAAATGCTTCTTATATCTCTACGCGAATGATCCTTTTGTGTGACTGCTCCCTATATACTTGTGTGTCTGTGTGACTACTTCGTGTATTTCAACATCTCTTGTTTTCTCGCACACTTTCTCAAGCCATACTATCTTTGATTTCCCTGAGCACTTCATCTGGTCCTCGAAGCTTGCAAATTCAGAATATTAGTCTATTTGTGCACACAAGCCTATCAAAACACTTCAATTTCTCTCTTATTTATACTAATGCTACTAAATTAATGTGTCCATAATTTGGAGTTCCTTTAAGTCAGTGATGCCCCTTCTTCCTTTCATTTTGGTCAGACAAGTGCCATGATTTGGTGGGAGTTTTTCCCGAAAGTGTCGTGACTTGATGGGACTTGTGCACATGTATACCATTATTTTGTATACTTATTCAAACTGACATTAAGACTTTAATACCATCACCAAGTTCAATAATTTGTTTGACATTTGGTCAGAATTCCGAAGACTCGTGCACATATCTTCTACATACACCTTTAAACCGGATATGATGTTGGCACAATATTAGAACTACCCAGGTCCATACAACAACATACCAAAAAGCACCCAAGATACCGGCCTGAAAGGGTGTTATCCCTATCAGAAACACCCACAGAGAAGGTGAGATATACTCGATGTACTTATGGGGACTGTAGGAATCAAGTTTCTGTAGCAAGGAAGGGGACCATTGACATAATACACAACTATAACTTCACCAGATCAGTAACTTCGATAGATATTACTCCATTCAGCTACAACATTTAATCATAAATACAACCGATTATATATATTCATTCATTCACTTCTTCATTCATCACATGTATTTATCGATTGATGCATTAGTAAACATGAAGCATAATAAATACACACATCATAGACATTTGACACTGGAGATTTTAACATGGAAACTCAAGACGAGAAAACCCACAAAAGCGTTCGTTATTATTAAGATTTGCAATAAGAAATATTATGTCTACACATACAACCAACAAACCTCCCTTCGACAACCCATACAATAGATGTGCGCACACAAACTGCATATCAACAATACAACCTTGAGACTCTCTGATAATTTAACTTCGACAAAACCAGAACATTACATTGACTTACAACAGGATGCAGGACTATTTTTCTATATCTATATTACCCCCAAAATCCCATTACAATACATATTTATAAGCTATTCATGGCCTTTTTACCTCACGCCCACTACTTGCTCCTAAAAATGTAAGTGGACAACTTCATTAACCTTCTAACCAGCCTTTTGGCTGGACTTCGTCAAAATAGTCCAGCTTCCTTAAATCTTGGTCACTTCTTCAGAGCTGTCTTCTTTGTCAAATCACTTTGTCGCAACCCCATTCACACTTTGACCACTTCTTCAAAACTGGTACCCAAAAATTTCAAAAAACTTCTTAGGGCCAACAATTGCACAGTTTTTTCTATATACTTCTTCAAACCAGCTTAAAGAATTCAATGCCATCACCAGTTTCAATAATCTCTTTGACATTAATGACTTGACACAAATCTCAACAAATTTTTATGGAGCATGATTGCTGTTATACCAAAACTCACAGGCGTGAATCTCCCACACAAACACCAAATTTAGGATCCATGAGAAGGGGTTAACCCATGTCATGAAACTCATGGGTATCACTAGACACAAATGCCAACAATCCCCCCCCCCCAACATTACCCAAGTGAGTTTCAAACTCGAAACATGTCGCTCTGATACCATTTTATAGAGCATGATTTCCGTTAGACCAAAACTTGTAGGCGTTAATCTTAGATACAACCGCCAAAGTTAGGATCCACGAGAGGGGGGGGGGGGGTTTACCCATGTCGCGAAACTCACAAGGAGTGTTGGACACAAATGCCAACACATGACCACTTATGGCAATCTCAAACTCAAATTACACGCACATTTCCACAACCCCACAAAGTATTTGATGATGTGGCCTTTACTACACTCTAATGGACATGATTACCATCATTATGTATTCATGCAATATAGAATACGCATTGGAATTAGATGATAGAATCGATACAACTCTATGTTATATTTCAATTAATACTATTAGGTTATATTGGTAAAGCAATTGTATTACACTATATTATAAGAAAGGATATGGAAGTTGTTGAATAAAATATGAATAACAGAGTATGAATTTACATATCATTTATTTAGGAATAAAGTTGTATGCATTTTAAGTCAATAATGTTGATTTCTCAATTTTATTATATGTATGAAAATCACTTAGTGGAAAAATAACAATCATATAGAGATATATTAACAAGTTCCATGTAGTGTTAGCATTATTGTCCATATGTCCATGAAGTAGTAAATCGTGCTAAATTTAAGATCAATTTCCTTCCCTTTTAGGGCACATTTGGTTATTGATGAATTAGATTATAAGGGTTCGTTATTATCTTTTCTTTCCTCTCTCAACCCTTCACACTTAGAGTAGAATAAAAAACATAATAAATCCAAAATCCATTCTTTAAAAAACAATGCAAAAAGAACTATAAGACAAGTGAAATGAGTTGCAAAGTTGCTTAGCACCTTCCTCTTAAAAGTAGTTTAGTAAGAAGAGTAGCTCATAATATTAGTGGGTCCTTCTTCAACTACAATCAAACATAGTAGTTGGCACATTAGTATGTTGGTTGGTCTAATTAGGTAGCTTGTCTCTTAGTGGATATTAGTGAGGGTGTTTATTGGTTAGTGGGTCAGTGGTGAGGGTCTTAGTATGTAGTGATTGGAATTATTCTAGGCTATGAATGTACCAGAAGAGAGCTTAAACAACGATCCATCCAAACATTGAAATGAAAAATAATTAGTGAAAACACACCATGAGTTCACTCTAAATTGGATAATTGCTATAGTGAGGGAATAGATGTATTACTTCATTAACATATATACAAAGAGAAATTAAACTAAAAGAAAGTTTAATTTGCAATTTACTTTAAATTTTGTTTAATTAAATAACTTAAAATCTAAAATGTATCTTATTTATTTATTTATTTTATATTATATTTTAAATATTTAAAAATATAACTTTTGTTTTATAGTATGTAACCATATTTGTTTTTAAATTAATTGCTAAGATATCATTGATCACCATTTGCTAAGTGCTAAAACTTAAAACTGTAAGGTCAAAGGAGTATTCCCAAGCTAATGTCACATCTTCTTTGTTAAAATCAAAGGAGTATTCCCAATATATTGTCTCATCTTCCTTATCATAATTGAGCAAAGTTCTTATAACATTAATTTTTTTTAACTATCATTTTCCTTATCATAATTGAGCAAAGTTCTTATAACATTAATTTTTTTTTACTATCTTATTAGTTGTAATTTTATATTTTATTTAAATATATAAGATTTAAAATAATTTTATATCAAAAAGTAAATAAAGTAGAAGTCTAAAAATTCCATGATTCAATGTTGTCAAAAACTATTGGGCATGACAGAGTTTGTTAATATTAGAATTTTAATTTTTTTTCCATGATTCAATGTTGTCCGAAACTATTGGGCATTACAGAGTTTGATAATACTAGAATTTTAAACAAAATTGCAGATTTTTTCTAAAATCTAGTCGAAAAAAATTTCTAGTTTTTTCATTGTAGATGTTTTGACTACGTCCTAGATATAAATATAGAATCATTAATTTTATTTTTATGGAAATTGTATTTTAAATTTGAATTTTTAAAATAAAAATACTAATTTTAATATATAATTTAAACAATTTTATATAAAACATAAATAATATATAAAATCATTATTATTATTTTTTCAAATAAAAATTGTGTTTCAAATTTAAAATTTTTAAATAAAAATTATAATTCCAATTATGAAAAATGTGATTAATTTTTATAATTTAATATTTATATTTTTTAACCTTTTCTTTATTTTATATTACATTAATTTGAGAGGTAGTTTATCCGTATAGCGTTTTTAAAACATCGATGAAACGTTTTTTAAACATCAGTGAAAAGGTGAAGCTATGGGATAGAAGGTGCCATTTGGTTTCATAAATTAATGAGGTGTATATAGTTAAATGCAATTCAAGTATAATGAGAATCAAAAAACAATTTATTAAAAAATGATATAATGGTTGTCATGTTACTTTATCTGAAGTGAAGTGGTTGCATTAAAGAGGTGTATTTTACAACCCAAGTGGGGAAGAGATGTGTAACTTCTATGTTCATTTTAGAGTTGACATATGTATTATTTTGCCAAGTGTTAAGAGCCCAAGGGAGCCCAAGGTCCCAGATTGAATGGAGAGGTGTCCATGGCCAAAGGATTGCTCATCTTTGTAAAAGATTAAATGAATTATAAATAAGTTATTTAAAATAGAAAATGAATCCATTTTGGGCAAAAAAGACTTAAGACATAGATGACCATTTATTGTATTTATACATAACAATGACAATATTTTGAAATATGATTAATTTTTTTTAAATGCAAGGATAAATATACTTGATTATAGTTTATATTATAAATATATTAAAAAGTGGTTTAAGTTTTAATCATTATTATTAGTTGTTATAAAGATAATAACAATTTTCATTAGGATGATAGGTTTTTAGACGTTATTTTATTTTTGATCGAGTAAGCAAAATTAAACTAAATTTAACAGAGTATACAAGCTAAATTCATATTATAATCATGGTATATTGTTATACTTAAATGCACTTTAATTAAAATTTAAATAAACTTAAATTACATAAATAAATAAGTAGAAAATTAATTTAACTTATACTTTATTTATTTAAGAATTTATGAACATTTTGATAACAACCATTTTCATATCAAAATACTAATATTTTAACTATTGAAAGTACATATCACATAATGTAACATCCATTCTATGATAGTGAGGCCGTTCCACTACTTATTATCAGATGAGGCCTAGACTTTATTTCTTGAAATACATATTTCTGACTAACAGAGCAGACAGAGCAGCAGCCGCGGCAGCTGCATAAAAGACTGTATTGGGTACTTCCCACACAGAATGCTAAACTTATATGATTCACGATTCTGAAACTTCCCTTAATTTAATGGCATATTAATTGCAATTCTTATAGCCATGAACACAGAATAATAAATTAATTCTGAAACTTCCCACACAGAATGCTAAACTTATATGATTCACGATTCTCCAACTTCCCTTAATTTAATGGCATATTAATTGCAATTCTTATAGCCATGAACACAGAATATTTTGGGAGAGCTACCATTGCAAGAAAGAAATAAACGTTGCAACGAAAAATAATAATATGTTTTGAGAATGCCTAGCCATCAGATTATTCTAAACCCTTAGGCTTCATCAAAGGTCCCCATTCATTTATTTGAAGTTCAAGTTCTCTCACGTGGGCCACGTAGTCTACTCACGGCTGTTTTCTCATTTTGGTTCCATTGATGAAGTGTATCTCACGCAAAAGATATTAGCAGAGGTCTTCACATTGGACGACATTTGTATTATTCCTGTGATTACTTGAATTTTAATTTTGGAAAAGACATAGGAAGTACAGGAAAGAATAGAGCGCTTTCAAATGCAGTGCAAGTATGGTATAGAGAAAATGGCATGAGACGTGGAAGGAAACTATAGAGCTGATTNTTTGGAAAAGACATAGGAAGTACAGGAAAGAATAGAGCGCTTTCAAATGCAGTGCAAGTATGGTATAGAGAAAATGGCATGAGACGTGGAAGGAAACTATACAGCTGATTCAAATGCAACGCAAGAATAGTATCACAGAAAAAGACATGAGAAGTAGAAGGAAAGGATAGAGTACATTCAAATGCAATGCAAGTTCAACAACAACATCGACCAGACCAGACAGATGTGTGGAAGATTAGACTGTACACCCTGCAAGTATATGGTTTTTGTTATTATATTGATATCAATGTGTTATATGGTTTTTGTTATTATATTGATATCAATGTGTTATGTAAAGTTTAACAATGACCTAAATATTAAAGTTAACAAAACAAAGATGAAATAGAAATGATGGAACACATAATGGATATATTTATTTCCTTCTCATTATTAACCATAAGCATATATAGGATTACATAACAACATGGGTCACTAATTCTAGGGAAGGTGACCAATCAATTCCTCAACTAACCAACTGATTAATGCACGATTGACCATACTAGACCAGTGAGATTACAATTCTTAACACACCTAGTTAATCTCAAGGGGGACAATATTCTCAGCACTGTCAATGCCTAGGTGTTGTCTTTGAAACTCAAATGCAAGTGTTCCCAATGGTTTGGTAAACATCTCCTCTAATATCTCCTTAGAGCCACAAAATAGTAAAGCAATATCTCCATTATTGACTAAATGATATCAAGTTTCAATGTGTTTACTTTTTATATGAAAAACATTATTGCAGAACTATTGTCACAAAATATAGGAGTTGGATCATTTTCTATGTGTTCCATATCCTTTAAAAGTATTCTTATCCAAAGTGCATGGCAAGCTAATGTGGGCATATGACATGGTGACAATAAGCTGTTTTTGAGATGCCCAAGATATTAGATTTGTACCCAAATGAAAAGCATAACCAGATTTGCTTTTCCTATCATCAATAGCACCTGCAAAATCATTGTTAGTGTACCCTATGGGAGTAATGTATGGTGAATGAGTGTACCAAAGGACATATCCAAGTGTGCCTGCAACATATCTCGGAATTATATTTCCAACTTTCCAGTGAGAGTCTTTGGGAAACTCCATAGATATGAAAATGAGACTGGAAACATACATTAAATCAGGTCTAGTTGCAGTCAAATACATTAAACTGCCTACCATTATTTTGTAGAATGTAGAGTTTACTCTTGGTGCATCATCATATTTTGTTAACTTGGTGCCTACATCAATGGGATTTTTTGTTGGTTTACATTTATCCATTCTAAATCTCTGCAAAATATCTGTAGCATACTTATGCTGACATATGAAAATGCCTTGTTCACTTTGAGTAACTTCCAGACCAAGGAAGTACTTCATCAGACTTAGATCAGTCATCCCAAATTCCTTTTTCATGACTATCCTAAATTATTCAAGCATCAAATTTCGAGTATAATCATGTCATCAACATAAATACATACAATCAACATTTTACCTTGTTGATTTGTTTTTACATATAGAGTGGGCTCATTGCTAATACCGATGAACCCATTGTTGATAAGAGTCAATCCTACTGTACAAGGCTTGTGGAACTTATTTTAGACCATACAATGTCTTTTTCAGTTTAAACACTTTGTGTTCTTGACCTTTGATAGTATATCCAGGTGGATGGTCTACATAGACCTATTCTTCAATAATATAGGCCATTGATAAACATGCCATTGATATTTTGTTGCAATGGCAAGTACAACTATGATGGTATTTATTCTTGCTACTAGAGCGAAGGTTTCATAATTATCCACACCCTACTGTTGTTTATATCCTTTGGAAACTAACCTTGATTTGTGATTTTCTAGCTCACCTTTTTCATTCAGTTTGGTCTTATAGACCCATATGACTGCAATAATGATTTAGTCTATTGGCATATCAACAAGATCCCAAGTTTGATTCTTTTTTCTATTGCATAAATATCTTCAATCATTGCTTGTACCCATTGTGCATCCTTTACTGTTTCATAAAAAGATGTGGGATGACAAGAAAACATAGCATGCTGTAGTTTCTCATCAATAATAGGAGTCTTCTAATATATCTCCCTCAAACTTCCAATTTTCTGGTTATGTGATGGGCTGTGTTGGCCCTAGGAAAAGTCAGATAGAATCTGCCAAAATTCTACTCGAAAAGATGAAGATTTCGGTCGCACAATGGAAGAATATGCAACGGGAGAAGCTGCGATAGAAGAATATGCAATGGAAGAAGCTGCGATGGAAGCAACCATGACAGAAGGAACCACAACACAAGAGGAATAAAGCAAGTCAAAAAGCAGAGTTTGACTAATTTTGCGGAAAGAGTTAGTTGGACTAAAAGCTTGCTTTTAGTAATAAAGCATGATTGTATTTTGAGTCGATAGTGCCTATCTTTAGAGATAACTGAATGTATTAAAATAGAAAGAAATCCCGTCGACTTCCAGTTGAGAGTCAGTTGATTGTTTAATCAAGAATTGTAAAAGCAGAAAAGATTATAAAAGCACCGACCCAAGCGGTGTGCGGGTTGATCATTAGAATGGGTTGGATACCAATAATAGAGAGGGTGTCTTAGTCAGAGCATCGATCCAGGCTGTGCGTAGATCGAAAATTCAAAGAGAGAGAGACCAAAACAAGAGAGAATGAGACGATATATGAATGTATGAATTGTAAAGAAGATAAAAAGAAAATTCTACAAGCTAAGCGCACAAAGCAAAGGTGACAAACCAATTCTCATGCCAGATGAAGAGCACCTTTGTGGTCTGGATGGGTTTTCATGTTATATCTTGTCTCTGTGTGTTTTAATGTTTATGTTGTGTCAAATGTATGTTTAATATAAATAAGCCTATCTGAATGTGTCACACAAATTTAATGGTGAAGGAACTTATGTATGTGTCGCACCTATACCGAGTTAGAATATGTTAATGCTTTATGATTATGTTGTCATATATGTCGATGGAATGGTATATGGTTATATTAAATGAATGTATGAGAAACTGTAATGTCCCTACTTGGAATTTTGGAGAAAATTACAAATTCGGCAAATTCAAGCTTGACTAGTCATGACTGTAGGGGGTTCCAACTTACTTCAAATGCTCTCAAATTTTAAATGTAAGGGTATGGTGAGTCTTAAAACGTCCAAAAATGGTATATGGACACTTTCTATCAGACTTTTAAACCTCTTCAACCTTGTTTGGGGTTAAGGAGAAACAATGCAAGTTTACATAGGAAATTGTGGTCAAATTCCCCCAAAGGTGAAAGTAGAATTGGCTTCCCAACTCAAGCACAACCCTCCCAAATTTGTGAACAGAGTATAAGGATTGTTATCATACATAATGGGATGTCATTACACATGGTTATTATCTATGTAAACTAATTATAAAGTGCAAAATTAACATGAACACTTACAGGGAAATTGCTTATGGGGAAATTGCATAACTAGCTTGATTTTGACATATGAAAGGTAGAGTTAAAGGTTCATATTAGGATGTGAAATATAGAGACCATATAAAAAATACAAATTGCTTCCCAAAATGTATTAAACACTAGAGGAATCCCTTCATACAATTCTGGTATACAACTCATTCAGTATTGGAGTTAAATACATGAAATCTAATGATTTAATAGTATGGAATTGCAAGAGTTTCACATATGGATTTATTGGATTTTGACCCACAGAGCATAGGTACATGAAATTAAAGAGTAACACATAATATATAGATATAACAACATCATAAAACTAATATAAAACCACTCATTCAAATATGATATAAGACTACTTCAATATTGAAGCCAAATCCATGAAACTAGTGTTGGAGTAGGGTCCCGCAGCTACAGAAGAAGCTACTAGTTTTGGTGGAGAGATAAGTTTTGGCGGAAAGAGGACAAGGCAGAGCTATGACGCCGTAGCACGTTTCCAGCTAGAGAGCAGAGCCGGAAACCATGACTTTTGGGATAGAAAAGTCAAGAAGGCAACGGTACCCGAGCGGCTGAGAGAAGAAAGCTCAACCACTGCATTGAAGGCAGCAGCGGAAGACAGGAGGGCTCAGCGACCCTCAGAAAGAAGAAGGAGCAACGAGGCTCAAGCATTGAAGGCGAAGGACAGAAGAGAGAAGCGGTGCATAGTACCCATGATCAGTGCCGGGAAGCATGGAATACTGCAGAGAGCTGTGGTGTGATGGGAAGCAGCTACCTCAAGGACAGAGAGGACCGACTGTCACTATTTAGGGTTTGGGTTTACTGTTGGGACAGGCCCACAGTGTTGTAATGGAGAGACCTTCGGGCCACCTATAAAAGCTTGCATTTTGTATTGTAAATGGTTAGCTAATCAGTCGGTTAGCCAGTTTGTTGGCTCGTAGAATGAGTCGTTAATTGGCCAGTAGACTCAGGGGTCAGTCGGACAGACTGTGTTGTAACGATCCAGACACTTAGCTTGTCTGTGAGTCATTTGAGTCTGTATGTAACCATCTATAGAGAGGAAAGAGAGGGAAGGATATATGGAAAGAAAGGCAATATAGAGATAGAAATAGGCCAGAGATCTAGAAGAGATCTCGCGCTGCATATGCAGTGCAACAGACTGTGCTAACTTCCCTCAAGTTATATAATAGAAGCACAGTTTGGTGGACGTAGCTCCCATCCTGGGGGTGAACCACGTTAAATCTGCGTGTTATGTGTTGCATGAATGTGATTGTATTTGCTTATGGTTACTGGTTATTATGCATGTAATGTTAGTTGCAGTAAGTGAATGTATGTATTGTTCAGCGCATGATAATGCAAGAAGATAGAGATAAGTTGAAGTATTTTAGTAAGCTGTTTAAAGACTCCTTTACGTCTATTTCTAATGACCATTTAATCACAATATAACTTCTGGAAAGTAGAGTTACGCACGGTGACACAGTCAACGCTAAGAGCACAAAGTCGTAGAGGTAGGATATCGCAGAGAGGCGATATCGCACCGGCAGAGGAGCTGCGGTGCGCGAGACTGCGAGCTGAGGGCTTAGCGTTGAGGAGAGGTTGGGTGTCTCATGGTGCGCGGAGATGCGATACGGTTGGAGATATTGTGAGTAAGTGGAAGTTGCGTGGCGTGGGAAGAATCCGTACGACTTGCGCGTGGATAAGAATCGCACGGCCAAAAGGGCTGTGAGTAGAAGGGGATGTGCGATGCGCAGATATAGCTGACCTCGTGACTCACAGGAGTAAGGGAAAGAAAAGTAGGATGCGCAGAACCTGGTCCAAGACACTTGAGTCTTGGCCAACCCATTAGATTCACTTCGGGTGAGACTTTAGATCGCTTCGCGGTCTGTTGTCGAAAGGGCCAATGAGTTAGGGGTGTTGTTGATTGATTATAGTAAACTTGGGTCTGCCCATGCAATCAACAAATGGTTCCGTTGCCGGTTTAAACGACTGGGAGTCAATGTTCTGTTGGCATACTACTAGAGAAGAGTTTCACCAGTGGCTGGATTCAGACTTAAGGGAGTTCGCCAAGAAAGAGAATAGGAGTCCGAGACTAAGCACAGAGGCCTGGTTAGAAAATCATATCGCTTCAGACATACACGCTATATTTTTTGTAACCTATGGAAATGAGCTATTCGACTGGTTATCCAAGTTGACAGATAGGAACACATTCAAGAAGAAAAGACACATTCACCGGAGTGGATTCAGACCGTGCAGAACCTTGACAATCCGATTACGAGAGCAGTGGACTTCTGGCTTACCAGTGTGCTAGAAGGCTACGTTACAGAATTTGCAGTTGACCAGAGAAAGAGCTTCAGCGCAGCTGAACGATACTTCTTCAGAGGATATCGCGGTAAGTACCTAAGATCTCTAAACTTGTCCCTTAAGAGGCTACTATATGAAAAAGGAACAATGGATCTAGTCTCAGATGAATAAGTAAATATAGTAATGTCACAAGAGTTTGAAAGTGATTTTGATGACATTGGACGGACACGTAGTGGAAAGAAGTATAAATTAGATTTTAGTTCTCCTGTATTTGAAGACAGTTCAGACAGTATTAGACAACAGAGCCCTAGTACCACAGAAGAACCAGAGGGGGGTATCCCTTACCACCCCTATACTCCTCAGAAACAGACAGGGACTCAGAATAACCCTGTAGGTACTCCATCTACTAGCTCACAGTCAGTACCTACTCCCGCTACAGCACCTTCACCTACACCGCTGAGTGGTAGTACCCTAGTCAGTCAGAACCCACCACAGAGAAATAGAATGGGAGACGACATGAAGCTGCCTATTTTTAAAGGTACAGGAGCAGAAGATCCGGAACAACATTGGTTCCTATGCGAAGCTATGTGGACCATTAAAACAATCAACGATGATAACCTTAAACTTGTACAGTTGGTCACCACACTCAGAGACGGAGCCTTGACATGGTACATAAAGTATACTACATTACCCAAGACGCTTGCCTAGGTCAAGAACACCATGATTAAAGAATTTAAGAAACCTAAGTTTGAGTCTCAGTGCATTACAAAGCTTAAGGATATTAAGCAGCTACCATCAGAGTCAGTATGGGACTTTGACCAGAAATTCAAAGCCCTTATAGACCAAGTAAGTTTTGAGTTTGCGCCGGAGCAGCATAAGGAATGGTTTATTGCAACACTGCTCCCTCATATCAGAATGCCACTAATGCAGCAGAAACTTACTACTCAAGATGAAGCGCTGGAGATGGCAATGAAACTAGAGGCTTCACCTTTAGCAGAAACCAGTACAGGCATGACAACCCTGCAGAACCAGTTGGCCAACCTTACGTTACAGATACATGAACTTAAAAAAGGGAAAGAGGTTATGCAGGACATATGGTGCGTAAAGTGTAGAACACAGGGCCATAGTAAAGACAATTGTCCAGTCTTTGTAGAATATTTAGCGTCAGGGGCTCCTAACCCCTTACCACGAATGCAAGGGCCATGGTGTGAAATATGTAAAACACAAGTACATCCACCTCAGCAATTCCCTTTGCTTCAAAAGTATGTACAAACACCTAAAAACATATATTGTATCTTCTGTAAATTTGTCGGGCATGATCAACAAGATTGCCGAGCTTATGATCTCATGTCAGAAAGAACACAGGATGTGTACAGAGTCCAAGCAGACACATAGGGTCCAGCAACAGGACCACAGCCGGATCAGACTTATGGAGGCCGTGGAGGAGGATTCAGAGCACGAGGCCGTGGAGGAGGCTTCACACGAGGGGAAGGTTTTGGCCAAGGTCGCGGACCAGTCACTTGTTATAATTGTGGAATCACAGGACACTATGCTAGGGACTGTCAAAACGCTACTACTACTTGTAACTACTGCAAATCTTATGATCGTACCATAGAAGAGTGCCCTATTTTGATAGCTAAGATTAGAGACCCTAAGCTCATAGCACACTGGAACATCCAACTTATTGCTGCTGAGCCTAAGGAGCCAGAACCAGCAGTTAACATTGTGACTCGGAGCGGTGCTTCCACCAGAGGCACATCGCAGGAGACCGGAAAGAACACAAGCCAGGGGTGGGTGCGCAGAGCTCCTACTAAAGCAACAACACTCGACCTACAGAAGAATAAAGAGACCTTTCAGGAAGCTAAGGCTTCCTTTGATGAACTTACACCATCAGGACCGCAGGTACCACTGCCTAGGGGCGTGCCGCAGCAAGTACCTTGTAGCGATAGCCCTGAGCAGGCACAGCAGGCTACCACATCGGGAATATGTGATGAGGATGAATAAATAGGAAGTGTACAAGCCTTCCTGCATAGCTGCTTGAAACTCCCGAGAAATGATAAAGCTGTCGGAGAGCTACAACGTATGATAGATCAGTGTCAGCAACCTTCTCTCCCGGGCAGTGCACACCGCGCTGTCCATAATATTACAAGACATGCAAGGACAGGAAGAGAGATGAAATTCACAGCCCAGATCGATGAGTTTGAAATGGATGAGGTTGTCTTAGACCTAGGATCAGAGGTGAATGTTCTAACTAAGCAGACATGGGAACAGATGGGTAGCCCTCAGTTAGCCCTATCACCTATCCACCCGAGATTAGCTAATCAGCAGTGAGTATCACCATTGGGTCGACTACCGCAGGTGCCAGTTGATATCGACGGAGTTTGTACTTTCATGGATTTCGAGGTTATAGAAATCATTGGTGACAGTCGACCATATCCAGCACTATTGAGTATTGATTGGGAAATTGGAAGCAAAGCTGTCATTGACCTAAACAAAAGACAAATGACCTTTGAGGATGCGCAGATCCGGGTCATCGCACCGCTGGATCCTTACCAAGGGCCTAGATATATTGAACCCATCCGAGCAGAGGAAGAGGCATATAACATCGATAGTCTCTACCAGATGACTGTGAACTAGAATGACTACATCAATCCAACCACAGAAGGGCATATTAGTTGGCGATGCGATAGCTCATGCGCATCGGATTCGGATGTTGGTCTAGAAAACTGGCAGAACAGACTTTACAAAGTCTCATCGCGCAGATGTGCGTTTATAAGTAAGTCACTGCGATGGATTGGTGCCGAGATCGCTGAGACTCCATCATATCATGGTTTGACGGATATCCAGGATTTTTTTGAACAGATTGAGCAACTAAATCCTCATGACCAGAGGTTCGCAGCTATAGACCTTGCAGTTCGAGCCACACCTACGAGATGGTGGTATGCTCATAAAGAGAATATCGCATCATGGGATAATATAAAAAGACTGATGGTGATCAGATTTTCTAACGACAAGAAGTATGTTCAGCAGAAGTACACAAGAGAAACTGACCCCAGGATACACCTTCAGACATGTGAACAGAACTGGTTGGACATTCCAGAGGATGAATGGGTTCACAGATTCATTCACACATTGGACACAGTTCCAAGGAATTGGTATACAGAGACTGAGCTGCGCAAGGGAACAACCACATGGCCGCTTATGACAGACAGCTTCCTACTCACCTTTGCGTTTGAATCAGAACATCCAAGTGTTGCTTAGGCCCTAGACATAATCAAGACAAATATTTTTGAGCATCGCACCATCTCAGTACCAGTCCAACCTGAGTGGACTACCCAGCTAGAAGAGGCGTTGGAATGCTATAATTTTATATCAGAATCAGAGTAGGCGGATTAGGATCCTTGCAATACCAACATTCCCAAATCAGAAGGCACTCGCAATGTGGAGGGACCACAGTTAGAGATTCCAGCGATCACTGAGCCTATCAAGATTAAAAAGATCAATATTGGCACATATGCAGAACCTAAGTTTGCCTCTATTGGAGACTACTGGAATAATGAAACAGTCGGCCAGATTGCAGATCTGTTACATGACTATCAGGACCTATTTCCCACCAAGTTCACAGAGATGAAGTTAATAGTTGGAGATCTGGGAGTCACGAGGATACCATTAAAGGAGGATTCTAGACCAGTTAAGGAGCGCCCATATAGATTGAATCCGCGCTACAAAGAAAAAGTAAAGGACGAAATTGATAAAATGCTAGCAGCAGGCATCATTGAGCCAGTAGAGGAAAGCGAATGGGTTAGCCCTATGGTAGTGCAAGAGAAGAAAACAAAAGGGGACATCAGGATCTGTGTTGATCTGTGAAAACTCAACGATGCATCACTTCATGATCCATTTCCAACACCGTTCACTGATGAAGTACTAGACAACATGGGAGGACAGGAGGTCTACTCCTTCACCGACGGGTTTTCAGGCTACCATCAGATCAGAATACATCCAGAAGACCGATCCAAGACCACCTTTGCAACAGAATGGGGCTCGTTCCAGTTTACGGTAATGCCCTTTGGTCTTAAGAATGCACCAGCTATATTTTCTAGAGTAGTAGTTGCTGTATTTAAAGAATACATTCATAAGTTCTTAGAAGGATATTTCGATGACTGGACTGTATTTGGGTTAATTGACAAGCACATAGGCGATCTAAGATTGATGTTAGAGAAATGTAGGCAGTACCATATTTCTCTAAACTTGAAAAAATGTATATTTTGTGCACCATTTGGTATTTTGTTGGGCCACATTGTTTGCAGACAAGGCTTGATGGTAGACCCCGCCAAGATCGCTATCATTGTAAACCTTCCAGCACCCAACTCAGTCAAGCAACTGAGGACAGTACTTGGTCATACCGGGTACTACAGAAATTTCATCAAGGGTTACGCAAAAATTACAGCGCCGATGGAGAAATTGCTCAAGAAGGATGTAAAATTCCTATGGAACGAGGAATGCCAGCAGAGTCTAGACATACTTAAGGAGAATCCTGGTACAGGTGGCTCGAGGATGAGCCACAAGTAAGTGTTAGGGGACTGTTGGAGCAGGGTCCCGCAGCTACAGAAGAAGCTGCTAGTTTTTGCGGAGAGATAAGTTTTGGCGGAAAGAGGACAAGGCAGAGCTACGACGCCGTAGCACGTTTCCAGCTGGAGAGCAGAGCTGGAAACCATGACTTTTGGGATAGAAAAGTCAAGAAGGAAACAATACCCGAGCGGCCGAGAGAAGAAAGCTCAACCACTGCATTGAAGGCAGTGGCGGAAGACAGGAGGGCTCAGCGACCCTCATAAAGAAGAAGGAGCAACAAGGCTCAAGCATTGAAGGCGAAGGACAGAAGAGAGAAGCGGTGCATAGTACCCATGATCAGTGCCGGGAAGCATGGAAGACTGCAGAGAGATGTGGTGTGACGGGAGGCAGCTACCTCAAGGACAGAGAGGACCGACTGTCACTATTTAGGGTTTGGGTTTACTGTTGGGACAGGCCCACAGTGTTGTAATGGAGAGACCTTCGGGCCACCTATAAAAGCTTGCATTTTGTATTGTAAAGGTTTAGCTAATCAGTCGGTTAGCCAGTTGGTTGGCTCGTAGAATGAGTCGTTAATTGGCCAGTAAACTCAGGGGTCAGTCGGACAGACTGTGTTGTAACGATCCAGACACTTAGCTTGTCTGTGAGTCATTTGAGTCTGTATGTAACCATCTACAGAGAGGAAAGAGAGGGAAGGATATATGGAAAGAAAGGCAATATAGAGATAGAAATAGGCCAGAGATCTAGAAGAGATCTCGCGCTGCATATGCAGTGCAACAGACTGTGCTAACTTCCCTCAAGTTATATAATAGAAGCACAGTTTGGTGGATGTAGCTCCCATCCTGGGGGTGAACCACGTTAAATCTGCGTGTTATGTGTTGCATGAATGTGATTGTATTTTCTTATGGTTACTGGTTATTATGCATGTAATGTTAGTTGCAGTAAGTGAATGTATGTATTGTTCAGCTCATGATAATGAAAGAAGATAGAGATAAGTTGAAGTATTTTAGTAAGTTGTTTAAAGACTCCTTTACATCTGTTTCTAATGACCATTTAATCACAATATAACTTCTGGAAAGTAGAGTTACGCACGGTGACACAGTCAATGCTAAGAGCGCAAAGTCGTAGAGGTAGGATATCGCAGAGAGGCGATATCGCACCGGCAGAGGAGCTGCGGTGCGCGAGACTTCGAGCTGAGGGCTTAGCGTTGAGGAGAGGTCGGGTGTCTCGTGATGCGCGGAGATGCGATACGGTTGGAGATATTGTGAGTAAGTGGAAGTTGCGCAGCGTGGGAAGAATCCGTGCGACTTGTGCGTGGATAAGAATCGCATGGCCAAAAGGGCTGTGAGTAGAAGGGGATGTGCGATGCGCAGATATAGCTGACCTTGTGACTCACAGGAGTAAGGGAAATAAAAGTAGGATGCGCAGAACCTGGTCCAAGACACTTGAGTCTTGGCCAACCCATTAGATTCACTTCGGGTGAGACTTCAGATCGCCTCGCGGTCTGTCATTGAAAGGGCCAGTGAGTTAGGGGTGTTTTTGATTGATTATAGTAAACCCGGGTCTGCCCATGCAATCAACAACTAGTTATTCAAGAGAATGGGAATGCAAGCCTTTCACACTGGAGTTTCTTGAATTTTGAGCTACAGAACACATGGTCATGCAATTACAGAGTTATAAATAATTTATGGCTTCCCCATAATCATGAAACTTATAGAAAATCCCTCATACAAATATGATATACAACTCTTTCCAAAATGGAAGCCAAACACATGAAAACTAGTCATTCAAGAGCATGGGAATGCAAGCCTTTCATACATGGATTTATGAGATTTAGAATTACATAGAATATGGATATAGGATCACATAGCCATACATCACATACCCAACATTGGGAATCAAATATCCTTAACAAAGTGCAAGCACCACTCCAACAAGTGTGCCATCAACATGAGCGTGTGGGGGAATGGAGAAGAAGGAACGAAAGAATAGGGAGATAGATGAGAATTCGATTGTATGGAACTTCAAACTGAAACTAAAACACCTTCATTAATATCCAATTAAAGTTCTGAATGGACCCTGCATCAACCAACTTGGAAAGGAATCCAACTCCCTCGAAATTGGTTCACAAGGAGGGAGAGTGAACACTCACCGTGCAATGGACAAGCAAAATATCTCTAAAAGGACAAAGAAAAATTAAAAAATGATCAAAATATATTCTCCTTCCTCATGAAATCCTTTTATTAACTTCATGAGGCCTCCTAAGGTCTAATTTACTGCCATGAGCTTCCTCCAACTTATCTTAGTGGTTTAGTAACTCTCATGACACTTGTCTTCCTCTTCATGCTCCAATTATTTCCCCATTCGAATGGATGCATCTAACTCCAAAATTAGACCTATTGGTGCTTATTTTTAGCCATTCCATGTCATATTTTTCATATGTAAGCAATCATATCTGAATTTGTCATACTTGTCATAGAATCTTTCATCATTTGTTGTCATAGAGTGCATGGAATCTCCTTCCAAGCGGCACACATTGTCTTCTAGTCTCTTCTTCTTCCATGGGAGTTACTCTCCTTTACTAATTTGAATTCCTTGGATCATTATATGACATTGGACACCACATCACCATCCAATAACTTTACATTACCCATGTGCTCGAAGTTGGATGAATATCATGCCAAGTGTGCGAGGAATCTAGTCACCCAAAGGCTCCACAAGCTTCCAAGTGTCTTCATGAACCCATGCCACCTTATTTGATTAGAATTTATCATTTATGTAACCCATTTAAATGTGAATATGGTAAAATAAATTCCTTTTGTGTCCCATAACCCCTTATTGCAAAATTTATGTCTCCATCTCAACCCATGGAACTAGTAGGTTGGTGAAACGTTATTTACAAATAGTCTTATTTGGAAATTATTTAATTGGGGACATGACAGTCCTCCCCACTTAATATTGCTTGTCCTTAATAAATTCCAAGTTTGTATGCTACAAAATTTGTTCATATTCCCAAGTAGCATCCTCATTTGGTAGTCCTTCCTTTGCACCAAGTGCTCTCTTATGGTTCTGCTCATTAATTTTCTTTAGCTGCAATTTGAGTAGTGGCACTCGTGTACTGCAATTTTGTGTTCCCAAAAGTAAATAGATGTGGATTGTGCATATTGATATATCCTGTAATATCACCACTAACATCAAAATGATTAATCAAATCCATAAAAACCAAATTTGCACAAATAATATTTACCTCCATATTTTGGAATCCTTTTATAAACTTTCACCGCTTTTTGCTTATGTGTAATTCTTTGAAGTCGGTACTGAGTTACCAAAATTTGAGTTTCTTAATATCCCAATAAAATTTTAGAGAGTAACCACCATGCTTGTTTCTGCACTACTCTGATTACAATTATCTTCTCAAGTGGTGACTAAATCTTTAATGCTTCTTGTTGCCCCCACAATTGAAACCAATGAGACCAAAAATGATCCCAAGGTCCCATATGATCATGATACATGCATGGCATGAAATGTCTATGATGAAATTACATGAACACCAAGCATGTGACAAGTGAATATATATCTCAAAAGGTCTCCCACATAGGAAACTGGAACACTGCTCTGCAAAGATGAACTTAAACAACTGAAGGTTAGTTTGCTTTCTCAAACCAACAATTGAACTACTAATCCAAGTGAGATGAAACCAAGCAATTCCAGGGTACCATTTATTGTATTGGACCCTTCCAAACATCATGAATACAAAATATATATAATGAAAGTACATAACAACATTATACAAATGCACATCAAGAAGGTACCTCATTAAAGAATCATGAATTTCTGAACCTATTGATCTATAGGAAAATGAGAGAAATTGTGAAGTGGATTATGCAGTGGAATATCAAGAACAATGTACACTGAACAAGACAAATTTGATAAGAATTGATCAGTAAATTACAACATTAATCTTCATTAAGGGTGTGTGCAAGAAGTTGAGGGACCTTTTAGATGCAATGGTGGAGTGAAGTCAATCACTCTTGATCCAAAAAAAAAGAAATCATCCCAAGCAATCCTGAACCTGCCAAGCCTAGTCCCAAGGCTGCCAACAGGCATGCCAATTAGGATAGTAAACCAAATCACAACTCCATTTTATTTAATCAAATCACACCTCTGTTTTAGTGAACAAAATCGCGCGCATGATTTTGTTCACTAAAACGGAGGCGTGATTTGGAAATCCTGTTTTTTTTAAATAGGCCGAGCGCGTCTTTTTCGCCTCATCGCACGAACGCATTTTTGGGTGTGCCAAAGCCATCCATCTCCACCTTTGGATAAATCTCCTATTTGTGAGGTATTTTCCTCATTTCTTTTCATTTTTTTTTCTCTTTGTTCATCAATTTATTTTCCCTAAATTGAAAAATTAAACCAAAATAAATTAAATTATGGCCAATGGAAACAAAAACCCCAATGGAATTGGCCAATGGAAACAAGAACCCCAATGTAATTGGCCAATTGAAACCAATTCCCCAATTTAATCATAAAAATTAAATAATTTTGATTATTTACCAAAATTCATACCCAAAATTCCCATGCCCAATGGAAACCAAAACCCCAATTAACTAAAAAAAAATGAATTTCACTATTTTCATATGCATATTCACAAGGATACTTGTGAATCCATACCAAAATCCACAAATATGCAAAGTTTCTCAAGCACATTGCAAGTTTGAATAAGTAATTTACATGCTCAATGTAAACCAAAACCCCAATTAACTCATAAAAAGCAAACGAACTTCACTATTGTGAATCCAAACCAAATATAACAAATATGCAAAGTTTGTCAATTATGTTGCAAGCTTGCATACAACTAAAAAAAAATCAAGCAGAATTCATATATTCCCCTAAAATACATAAACAAACATGGTAAATCCCTTTCCTTTATCCGAAATATCGAATTTTCTCTTCCAAGAACATAAATGAACACCTTATAGTTTTGATGAAACTTCCCAATCCAAGTGTTAAAATAAGGTATAGAAGCTTCCCATTCTTTTAACAAATATTTTGTCTTGAATGAAGGGTACTTTTTGGTTAAGGTCAAGACAACAAAGTTCAACAATAGACTCTATGAACGTGAAGATACATAGGTAGGTTGATGTATTTGATTAAACATGCCAATCACATACTATCATACATGATATAATCCAGTGGAACCCTTGCAACCATAAAATCCATAAAGATCTGCTAAATAGACTTTGGAGTCCAAAAAACATCACACTACAACAAATAATTACATATCTAACAAAATCGTTGCCTATACTGGGATTTTATTCATCAATAGCACATTATCTCTCCTATTCTAGATCTAGTTGTTGCCTCTACCCGCAATGTGGGAGCTAGTCCTGCATGTTGATGTATATGTAACTTCGGAATGTATTCTTCTATGTATCTTATGTATTGTAACGCGATGTTTATTCCAGGATGTTTCTATTATGTATTTGAGTCATATTGTCATACCCCAATGTTTCGATCGGGAGGATTAATAATGTAAACAAGTCTTATCAAGTCATTAGGTAAGTCCCCATAGTTTCGGGGCACTTGAGTTATTATACACTAATTAAGGTGTAGGCTCGAGTAGTAATTGTTAGGTTGAGCCTACGTGTCAAAATGCAATTCAAATGAACGGAAGAATATAAATAGAGAGTGAGAGTCTCTCTATTTATCACTTGTGAAATACATCACTTGCCCTCTCAAGTGTGGCGCACTAGTGGAGAAGGAAATATACTGGGACAAGAAGACTACTGCTGTTGGAGTGCATCTTTCTGTTTTGGGGTTTTACATCTTGTGGTGATACTATCTTAGAGGAAGTTGCGGGGTTTTCTCCATTTATGGTTTCCCCGATCAAAACTCTTTGTGTCTTTTGTCTCTTGTGATGTGCTTATGTTATTGCTGTGCTTGTTATTCTCTCAGTGAAAAGATCCTAACATAATGCTAGCTTAAATGATGAAAAACTAACACTGCAAAGGCAATTGTCAGCACCTCACAATTTCGATGAAACTTCATAATCCAAGCCTTAAAAGAAGCCAGAGGAGCTTCGCAATCAACATATGCACTCAAGAAACTTTATGTACACATGCATACTTAAAAAATGGAATTAATACTTGAATTTAGGACATAAATATGAAATGAAAAAATGTTAAATGTTAATTGTTTACTGTAAAATTCAAGATCAATTTTTAAATTTACATGATAGATTTAGTTTATATGTTGTTATTTGTCGTACATTAGATATACAGTTTTCAGTGCTTAGATATGTCATTATATCATGTGTTTATATTTCTAATGATATTTTATTTGTATTTATGATTGCAGTGGCTACTATGGATAACAATGTGGAGATACTGAGGTTTATTGATCATTTGAGAGAGATTGGTTCTGCTTGGAGGGGTGGAGATGATCTCCGCCGCTCCTTGTCAAATTATTTGTTGTCTATTGTTGATACGATCGCAATATTGAATGATGCTTTGTATAGCATCACATATTACAGGGAGAGGAAAAGACAACATTATGCTGATGGGTTAAATTACAATGAGGTAAAAAAGCTCAAAATAACAAAACAACACATCTATTCATTGTTTAGACTGCCTGGGACGGATGACATTCCGGAGATAAACATGCCACATATTTCTATTGAGTGGTGCACCTTTCCACCCATCAGAGACAATTGGATGGATAGGTGGTACATGGTTTTTGACATTCCCCCTCATAACAATAGGGAAGTACCGATGTACTTCCTCCAAAAATTGTATGCAGAGTTTGTGATGGGGAAACATGTCAACTATTTTGACATGTTGGGCTTCCAGCGAGTTGGTAGGGGGATGCCCCAACATCGACCCCATGCTAGGAATAGAGATGCCAATCCACAGATACCTGCACCCCATCCCAGCTACTGAGGGAAGCATCCCTCTTGCACATGACATGGTTTCCCATACACATGAGGCATTTTTTACTCTAGCTGAAATGGTATCTCGACACACGAACATGCCCTCTTCCTCTGCTGGTGTACAACCACCAGCTTTTGGTGGTGGAGGGACATCTATTGGTGGGGATAGATCGACATCCCATGTGCCTCAAAGAAAGACACATGTCTGCACATCGTGCAGGGGACCTTGTTATGGTCCTGGACCAAGACATGGTAATGCTACGATGACTGGTGTTCAGGTAAGGACATTATTTTAAAACTCTGTTATTGTTCAATTTTTATTTTTTCCATACTATATGTAACATATAAAAGATTCGTAATGTATGCAATATTTACTCTTGTAGAAGATTGATTCCTCTCACGGAGGTGGTATTGCACCCGGTGTGGTTACCCGAGGCCCAAACAACCACCCTTGAGGTAATATTTAAACACTTGTCATTTTGTTATTACATATAATTTTGTTAATGCATGTGTTAGTCTTGATTAATTTATTAAATTGTCTAATATTTACAATTTTTTGAAGTTGCAGGAACCCCACTTAGAATGTGATGCTGGAGACGTTGATATTAACGACATAGTCCAAAGTGGAATTTACGATTACTTGAAGAATGTAAGTACATGGGTTATGACTGAATCTTGTTTGAATTATTTGAATTTCTTACTGTACACTCCTTTATAGTTCGCTAATATTTATAATTTTTAAACATGAAAATGTTATTAGCATCTGAAGAGGGGCAAGAAATTGATGGAAGCGGCCACTCCCATGGGGGAGATATGTCCCAGGCAGGGGTAAGTATATTACAAAATGTTAGTTTTTCAGTACATATTATTCCATCCATTCAAATCCATGTCTAACTATGGTAACACTTTATGATTGCAGACATCATCACAGATCCCTGAACCGGCTCTTTGGTTTGGATCTCCCAGTAGTCCAAACATAGATAAAGGGGTTGTTTAAACCAGACAACCCTCTTCCTTGAACAGAGCAGGTGTGCATGAGGATCAACCTACTCATCCCATGGTAATGTACACACTTCAAATGGTAGTTGTTGGTTAGCTATGAATTCACTTCACAAGTGTTTTTTCTTAATGTTATTTTCACATGTTTACAACATCAGGATGTAGAGTCATCCGTGCCAGACCTTAGTGGGATTGTTGATGTTGCGGTCAATGCTGCATCTACAATAGGGATAAGTCACACTGAGGTACATCTACTTGAATATTTGTAATTGTACATTTCATTTGTATTGTTTCTGGACATGCACGAGATCTAACTATTTAATCATTTGGTGAATGTAGCCACACCCTAGTCCATTAGTGCACCCAACCGAGGTTGATGTTCAACCTACGGCTCCTCTTACTACTGAAAAGTCCCAGTGGAATCCCCTAGAAATGGTCTTTTCGGTGAGATGTTCATTTTTTACATAATTGATTAGTACTTTCTCATTCATGTACATGTTGATAATTCTTGAGATAATTGACATATTTCTTTTATTTGCAGAGAAGCATTGCAGAGAGGCTCTCTGCAAGGAGGAGGACACCAGAGGAACCTATACCCTTGACACTAGAGGAACCTATACCCCCGATGGATGCAGTGAGTCTTTGTTTTATTTACAATTGAGTCATATTTTAAAATTTCAAACTTTGTTATTGATGGACAATACTAGTTCAGTTACCTCATCAAGAAATATTGTCATTGATTTGCAGTTTCCAGAGATGCACAGTGGTCGTAGACAGAGCCGAAAAGCATCAGGGTCCAGGAAAAACAAGAGAAAGTTAGATTTTTGATGTGTTAGTCTAGGACAAATATGTATTTTTATGTGCAATTTGGAGTTAGCATATAGGGGCGCAGTCCAGGACAGATGTACTTTTGTTTGCACATGTACATCAAATATGTTTTTGATACATGTACATTGACAGGCCATAGATAGGCCTTCTATTTTTGTATTATAACTTTCATGATATAAAAAATATTTCATATCAAGGCTCTTGAGATCTTCATGGTTCAGTCTTTTAAGTGTGATTATACACGTGTGGCCAATAATGTTTCTATGTGTAATGTTCCCAAGTTTTTATAGATTTTACGATTGCATGGAGATATCAGTTATAAATTTGAGAACAATGCACAATTACAATATTATGTAATGACAAAAATGTACATTTTAATTGTTTTTTACCACGATCCAATTGCATATACAATGTTATATTAACAATGTCAAATTGTATTCGCAAAGATGGAACATACCTAATACACATAATCACCCAGCACGGCTAAGCAACTGATCCAACTTGGTGGAATACAAAAGCACCTTACCCACATAACAACCTAACAAACTTTTAAAGGATGCACGAAGTTGACACACCTAAGTGATGCACCTGTGTGGTCTACATAAACAAAATTAGTGTTTGGCATGATGTATTTCATCTAATGAATACATGGGATACACATCAAACCTAAAAGTATCCAAGTATTAGACACGTATTATAAGGTTGATTCAAAATAATGGTTATGACTATATCCTGCACATTATGTATGTCCTGCACATTATTTTATCATTTTGTTAATGTACATGGCATTTGATGAATGGCCTCAAGTAACAACTTTGAAAGAGATGAAAGTTATGTGTGATTTTATTATAGTTTAAATTGATTGGAGAAGTACTATTCTGAATCTTGTTTTATAAATTCATGTTTATGGAGTATTATTCGAAGCATTCGTAGAGTGAAGATATATATATTTTGTAATAATGGCGTAATAGGTTGGCCACTTGTTTCTAAACATAAACATGTTCCATTGAGTGGTTACTGATGTAATGGCATTGTCTCTTCCTGCATTTCATCGTACAAATGCTCACATCTCTTGGATGAGGGGAAGATCTACAATCACCTTCAAGCTGACCTTTATGTGAAAAAATTTTACATTCACTTACTGAGCAAAACCCTAGTTTCCAAAATTGACAAAAAACAAATGATCCCTTGTCCATGGACCTAGAGTAGAGGGCCACTCTAGCACTATCCCGATGTACTGAATCCAATGGAGCTGAAGGTTCATTGATCTGAGCAATGGTCATCAATCTATGGAACGTTGAATCCCACCTCCTACAGGCTTTTAGGGACACCTATTGAATCCCTAACTGGGGAATAGAGTAGAAACCGTGCATCAAAAAGGGCTTTCGACGGGTCGTGCAAACTTGTTTAGGTAGGTTCCATGTGGGAACGCTAGCCACATGTTCACGGTCAAGGAATTTTCAAAGTCGACCCCTATGTGCAGAAATTGGACATTCACTTACTAAGCAAAACCCTAGTTTCCAAAATTGACCGAAAAAATGATCTGTTGTCCATGGACCCAGATTAGAGGGCCACCCTAGCACTATCCCGATGTCTTGAATCCAACAGACCAGATGGTTTGTCGATTTGAGCAACGGTCATGATTCTATGGCACATTGAATCCCACCTCCTACAGGCTTTCAGGGACACCTGTTGAATCCCTACCTAGGGCATAGAATGGAAACCGTGCATAAAAAATGGCTTCCAGTGGGTCGTGCAAGCGTGTTTAGGAATGTGTTATGTGGGAACCCTAGCCACACCTTCACGGTCGATCAATATTTGAATTTGACCCCCATGTGCAAAAATTTCACATTCACTTACTAAGCAAAACCCTAGTTTCCAAAATTGGCCAAACAATTAGTCTCTTATCCATGGAACCAGATTAGAGGGCCACCCTAGCATTATCCCGATGTCCTGAATCCAACGGAACCAACGGTTCGTCGATCCGAGCAATGGTCATGATTCTATGGCACGTTGAATCCCACCTCCTACAGGATTTCAGGGACACTTGTTGAATCCCTACCCAGGGCATAGAATGGAAATCATGCATAAAAAAGGGCTTTTGGTGGGTCGTAAAAGCGTGTTTAGGAATGTATTATGTGGGAACACTAGCCACACCTTCACGGTCGAGAAATATGTGAAATTGACTCCCATGTGCAAAAATTTCATATTCACTTACTGAGCAAAACCCTAGTTTCCAAAATTGACCCAAAAAATGGTCTCTTGTCCATGGAACCAGATTAGAGGGCCACCCTAGCACTATACCGGTGTCCTAAATCCAACGGATTTGATGGTTCATTGATTCGAGCAATGGTCATGATTCTATGGCACGTTGAATCCACATCCTACAGGCTTCCAAGGACACTTGTTGAATCCTTACCTGGGGCATAGAATGGAAACCGTGCATAAAAAGGGCTTCCTGTGGGTCGTGCAAGCATGTTTAGGCATGTGTTATGTGGGAACGCTAGCCACACCTTCACGGTCGAGAAACATGCGAATTTGACCCCCATGTGTGAAAATTTCACATTCACTTACTGAGCAAAACCCTAGTTTCCAAAATTGACCAAAAAAATGGTCTCTTGTCCATGGAACCAGATTAGAGGGTCACCCTAGCACTATCCTGATGTCCTAAATCCAACGGAGCCTATGGTTTGTCTATCTGAGCAACGGTCATGATTCTATGGCATGTTGAATCCCACCTCCTATAGGCTTTCAGGGACACCTATTGAATCCCTACCCGGGGCATAGAATGGAAACCATGCATCAAAAAGGCCTTCCGGTGGGTCGTGCAAGAGTGTTTAGGAATGTGTTATGTGGGAAAGCTAGCCACACCTTCACAGCCGAGAAATATGTGAATTTGACCCCCATGTGCGAAAATTTCACATTCACTTACTGAGCAAAACCCTAGTTTCCAAAATTGACCAAAAAAATGGTCTGTTATCCATGGAACCAGATTATAGGGCCTCCTTAGCACTATCCCGATGTCCTGAATCCAATAGATCCAATGGTTCGTTGATCCAAGCAATGACCATCATTCTATCGTACGTTGAATCCCACCTCCTACAAGCTTTCAGGGACACCTATTGAATCCTTACCCAGGAGAAACAAATTATCAGAGTGAAGGAGATAATTATCGGATTCAAGGAGATGTCCTTATAGGATCAACTTCGAGATTCAAGGAAAATGCAATAGACATATTCCAGATAGAGTGGTAGATAATGGTCTTGGGCTATAAGGCATGAGTCATCTAAGTATCAATATAATACAACAAATCCATTGTAGAAGTCTATTGAATTTATCAATATATCAAGCGCTCAATGTATCAAACTGCAAATAATCAATGAGACCATGAAACCAAAATATCTGACTACCACATACCTGACTACCTACCAATGGGCATTTGACTAGACCACTAGGATCACCTCTAATAGCAACGATATCCTTTAGCCTCTCGTGCTCGGAGTAAGGCAACAAGTATCGTGAATTTGATGAGTTCTTGTTTGGCATTGTTTGCTGCTGGAGGTTTGTGCCAATAACTAAGTTTGTATAATGGTATACAATTTGACTTGGTCTATAATCTTCAAATACATAACCTTTTTTCTTTCGTGCGTGGGAAACCTGTGTCAAATATTCCCCTTTGATAACCATTGACCCAATTGGAAAATCATTGCCCTCGAAGTCACTTAATGATACAATGAGGGTCAGCTTCCCATCCAAGCAATGTGCCAGCCAGTAGTCAGTGTGCCATGCATTGTCTCTCGGGGCAACCACTGCGTATATGTGCCCTGCATAAAATAAAGTGCAGACCTAGGAGTCAGGTAACTAAACACAACTAGTCATTAAACATTTCAAAGTGATCAACATAATAGTCAAACTTGGTTGTATGAGATCTGAAATGTGGTCATAGTCAGGTGAAATAATTGACTGGCATTCCTCCAACTGGGATAATTCTGAAGTTATTTGTCAGCCAATGGGGAGTGATACATGATCCCAATCTGTGGATTCACAGTTGTCCCATTCACCACTGCTAGATGGATAACAAAAACAAGAGAGTTTTCTTTTCCACATTTCAACTATAGAATTGTCTGACGTCCTAACTGAATGGAATGCACAAGTTCCTTGGACAGTCTTGCACTCATATATGTGTGATCGATGTACATCTACCACCTCTTAAAAATATCTATGTACATGTGCTTTTTGAGATGATTGGTCTTCTTGCCTTCTACCTCCCTGCCCCATCACTGAAGAACACCATGCAACAATGGTATTTGCATCTCGGATGAGCGAAATAGTTGTGAATTTCATCTCTTGCCTACGTAATGCAGTCTTGATGCATGCACCTGTTCCATCATGTTCCCCTTTTCTGTGTCCGGTCTCAAAATAGTTCCAAATATGTGGCACCTTGTGCCTCTTGTGGAGAATACACAGCCATTGGAAGACACGGGAATTTTTGAATTGCCTTGCACAACCATCAGACCAAATCCAATGTTGTTCCATCTGTATATTGTTATCCTCCAAGTGTTTGTAGAATAATTGAAAGCTATGTTGTACAAAATCCAAGTCATGACACCTGTCATCACTTATGTAAAAGTGACAC
Organism: Pseudotsuga menziesii; assembly: GCA_001517045.1. Lineage (NCBI taxonomy): Eukaryota > Viridiplantae > Streptophyta > Pinopsida > Pinales > Pinaceae > Pseudotsuga > Pseudotsuga menziesii. Next base: position 331,586 of record LPNX010309439.1, on the reverse strand, counting down.
TCCTTCAATATAACCCTGTTCTCTCCAATACTTTCTGCCCCATGTCTATAGGTGATATGGACCATTATGCTGACCTGTTCTGAGTGATAATATTGACTATGATTCTCATTTTGTGATTGAAGAGTGTAGTTTTCTACAAAATTGACCACTGATAATATAGTTCCAATAGGAAATGTATCCCTGCACGCTCTAAACTGCTCATCTTGCCAACGAGCCACATGTACATGATTTACATACTGTTGTGTCTTTTCAAAGAATTCCTCCATGAAGTTGCATACTAGTACCTGGTAGATCAACATTAAAGATGCACAGATCAATAGGTTGTTACATATATGAAGTAGCAATAGATATCAATAGGAAAAAATACTATTCAGGAACTTGTTGCTAACCTGAGAGGTGACCAATTGTATTTTTTTCCTTTCATTCCTTCCACCAATATCATACGTGACATATTTAAATGACTGCAAGTGCACTTCATGTATACCAAGTTCATGCTCATCAATGACATGTATGCATTTGTCCAAAAATGCCATTCCACCACACTGTTGGGTATACTGGGCAGACTCGGGTTTACTATAATCAACCAACAACACCCCTAGCTCATTGGCCCTTTTGGCGACAGACTGCAAAGTGGCCTGAAGTCTCACCCGAAGTGACTCTAATGGGTTGGCCAAGGACTCAAGTGTCTTGGACCAGGTTCTGTGGCGATCCTACTTGCAACTTGCAACGCTTCTAGCTGTGGGGTTTCTTTCTCTGCGCGTCGCGCGATCTTCTGCTTGCGTCGCGCGACCTCCTAGTCTCGCAGCTCTTCTAGCCGTGGGATATTCCTTTATACCATCATGCGGTCTTTCTCTATGTCGTGCACTTTCCCTAACTCGCAATATCTCTGGCCTTATCGCATCACCGCGCACCGTGCGACACGCAGCTCCTGCCCAACGCTAAGTCCTCCACCAGTGGTATCGTGCATCGCAGCTCCTCTGCCGATGCGGTATCATCTCTCTGTGATATTCTACCTCCGTGGTTTAGCACACTTAGCGTTGCTCGTGTCGATGTGCAAGACTTAACATACAAGGCTATTCGATACTGCAACTAGTGACTATTTCACGCAAAGCATAAATGAACCATATACAACATGCCAAATACTTTGACTTAAGTTTATCCTTCTATATTGCTGTGAACTTACCAACACATTCATTCATTAAACTGTAAACAAATCCCATGAAATGACTGAGAACTGCATAAGTAAACATAACACATAAACCAATCACATAACACTTGATTTTAACGTGGTTCACCTCCAGGATGGAAGTTACGTCCACAGAACTGTGTTTTTCTTATAGCTCAGGGGAAGGTAAAACACAGTTCTACTGCACCGCATATGCAGCTCAAGATCTTCTCTCCTACAATATACTCTTCCCTCTTTGTCAATCCCTGTGGATCGTTACATGCATACTCAATAAGCCAGCTATTGGTCACAGTAAGATTGCTACTGCTAATAACAGAACCAGAGCTTGACTTTTACAACTGTCTAACAATCTACAAACAACTAACAACTGGGCAACCCGCTAATGTCCAACCCTTTACAATACAAAATGTATTCCTTTATAGGCAACCCGAAGGTCTTGCCATTACAACACTGTGGTCCTGTCCCAACAGTAACCCAAAACCCTAACTAGTGACAGTCGGCCATATCTGTACTTGAGGTAGCCGCTTTTCGTCACACCACAGCTATCTGCAGTTTTCCATGCTTCCCGGCACTGATCATGGGTACTATGCACCGCTTCTCTTTTCTGTCCTTCGTCTTCAATGCTTCAGCCTCGTTTCTCCTTCTCCTTTATGAGGGTCGCTGAGCCCTCCTGTCTTTCACTGCTGCCTTCAATGCAGTGGGTGAGCTCTCTCTTCTTGGCCGCTCAGGTACCATTGCCTCTCTTGACTTTTCTATCTTAAAAGTCATGGTTTCCGGTTCTTCTCTCCAGCTGGAAACGTGCTACGGCGTCGTAGCTCTGTCTTATCTTCTTTTTGCCAAAACTTATCTCTCCGCCAAACTAGCAGCTTCTTCTGTAGCTGCGGGACCCTGCTCCAACAGTCCCCTAACACTTACTTGTGGCTCGTCCCCGAGCCACTATCAGCGGGCTTCTCCTGCTGTAGCTTTGCCTTGGCTTCCTGCGAAGTCCTCTGCAACTTGTCCCGAACTCCTGCGACTTCCTTCTCCATTACTTCGACACGCTCTTGATAGTTTCTGTAACTTGGTTCGCTGGGCTCTCTTATCCTTCCTACTCGATGTCATGGTCTCGCTCTCTTCGCTCCTGAAACCTTTTAAGAGCCTTCTAGTGTTTGAAAGGTTTTTCACAGATATCCTTTCCTCTTTATCTGGGTTAGCACTTTTATCACAAGGAAAATCTGTATATTCCAGCCTTCTCAAACATTTCATTCAGTCTGGAGCCTTGTATATGAAAGAGATACAAACCATGAATTCCGTTCCGAGAATAAGCCTTTGTCTACGTTCTGGAATTCCACCGACTGCTGGGTTTGTTTTCTTCTTCCACTTCTCTTCTCTTCGCGGTGCTCCAGGTACACATGCTGCCTCTGATCGTCATATTTTCGTTTCATTGCCTCTGCAATCTCTTGTGCTTTTATTAGCTGATCAGATAGGTTGGCGACCCTTTCCCGTTGATTTCTTTTTCTCATTTTTACTTTCCACCTAGCGGGAGATTTCTTCTCATCATTCTTCTGCTCTTCTTTCTTATCTTCAGTGGTCGACTCAGCGTTCTTCTTCTCGTTAGCAGAGACTTTGGTGACAAATTCTACTTCTGGCGCTTGATTCTTCATCCTTAGCGGCTGTCTGACTTGTGCTGCACTTAATTTCACAACCCTGGGCATCATCGTCATGGCGGACCTACGGCCACCAGGGTCGAAGCATTTTGTCATGTCTTCTAGAGGTTCGTCCTTGAACAGAACCCTCTTAGTACAAAACGGTGAATGTGCAATGGCTGCAACTTCTGAAAATCACAGCACTCTGTAACCAACCTTAGCTCTTCACAGGGAATTCTTAACAATGCACTCTACAGCTCTTAGTTTTTCTGAAAACGTAACCGTCCCAATTGAATACTTTCTGCTTTTATGCCCGATACGATAATCCCGGACGCAACGGTCATCTAGACTGAACCCATCAGTCGTCATCAATGCCTGGACAAGACCACACCCGTCCTCCAATCCTTAATAAATGAGGAAATCCGATCGAATTTCCCTCGAAGCGTGTATGCACAGGCACCGGTCTCGTCGGAGATTTGCCAAATCTGGAAAAATTTATTATACTGCTGCCAAATCTACGGTAAGATATACCGATCATTACCTCATTAACTACCTGTCAGATGCTGACTTGACTGGCTCTTTGTCAGTTGCAAAACTGAGTACGTGGCACGGGGAAACATCGCACTGCCGCGATGCGACTCCGCATCACCCGCGTAAAACAATACTATTTTTTTTTTTTTTTTACGAACCGACCTGATGCGATTCCTCATACTTAGAATAATACCTGCCGGTGTAGAATGGTTCCCGATGCGATGCCTCCTTTCAACTACACTGGACATCTGTACCACCATAAACTGGCTAAGCTAGGGCTGAGAGGCAGGGTGGCTATCACTATAAAGCTTAAGCTTACTGCCATTAATCCATGTGGGCAGAAGCTCCCCATTCAACTGCCTGAGCTGAATGGCACCTCCCTCCGTGACTTGCTGTATCTGATATGGCCTCAGCCAATGCGTCTTGAAATTTCCTGGAAACTTAATGAATTTGCTGTCATAGAGGAGCACTAGGTCTCCGATATGGAAAGTCTTACTCTTAATGTGTCTATCATGCCAAGCTTTTTCTCGTGCCTTCTGCACTTTCTGATGGAATCCGGCGATGAATCTGTCTTCTTCTAAGGCAAGCAGCTATGCTAGCCTTTCCTCCACTGTGTCTGTATTAGTCATCCTGGTAATCTGGGTGATTCTTAAGCTGGGAAGAATATACTCCATAGGCATAACAACCTCCTGTCCATACACCAAGCTGAAAGGTGTGTGTCCCGTAAGTTTCTTGCATGTGGTCCTGTACGCCCATAATACAGCGTTAACTCTGAGGTCCCAATCATTCCTTTGGCTATTGCAGATCTTAGTAAGAGCATTTTCTAAAATCTTATTAAAGGCCTCCACCGTACTGTTAGCCTGTAGGTGGTAGGGAGTGCTCTTATGGTGCTGAATCTGGAATTATTCTGTCAATGCCTCAATAGTGCTGTTCAAGAAATGTGTGCCTTGATCACTCATCAAAATTACTGGGCATCCAAATCTACTGATGATGTTTTCAAAAAGGAACTGTGCGGCTGTAGTAGCATCACAATTTCTTACTGCTTTGGCCTCTGCCCATCTAGTGAGGTACTCTATTCCAGTGATAATATATCTTGCACCAGTGTGCTTTCCTGGTGGGTTGATAGGACCCACAAAATCTATAGCCCATTTGTCAAATGCGCGCAGCGTGACCTGTGGTCGCAGTGGCATTTCATCGCGTCGTGAGGGTTTTCCTATCCTTTGGAAGATATCACAGCATCTACAAAAGTCCTTGGTGTCCTTATGCAACGTAGGCCACCATAATCCTGCCTCCAGGATTTTCTGCACAGTCGGCTTTCCTGAGAAATGACCTCCTGCAGTTCCTGAATGTGCCTCTCTAATAATAGCGTCTTTTTCATGCGGCATCACACATCTACGCAGAACTTCATCCGGACCTAACTTGTATAGGTGTCCTGCGATAAGGGTGAAGTCTGCTGCTTTAACAACCAACTGCTTCTTTTGCTGCTTAGTAAACTCATCAGGTGCTACTCCTGTAGTGAGAAATTGAATAATATCAGCGTAGTACTCATCTGCGATCTGGATAGAAAACAACGGTGCATCTGGCAGATTGTCATCTAGGTTACTTGGCTCTTCTCCCGAGTCTATCCGCGACAGATGATCAGGTCTGGCATTCAGTCTGCCTGGTTTCACGATGATTTCAAAATCATACTCCTGAAAGAGGAGTAACCATCTACATATTCTCCCCCCTAACACTGGCTTATTGACCAAATACTTCAAGGTGGAATGGTCAGTGAACATCTTAAACGAAGCACCCAATAGGTAGTGCCTGAACTTCTGCAGCGCGTACACCATAGCTAGTCCTTCTCTTTCTGTTGTGGTGTAGTTCTTTTCTGCTGTCGAGAGCTTTCTACTGGAATATGCGATGGGGTGGTCAATATCTCCTTCTCCTGGTTGTGTTAAAACAACCCCTAATGCGATGCCAGACGCATCCACATGTACATGAAATGGCTTAGTCCAGTCTGGAAATACTAAGATGGGTGCTGTAACCATCTTCTCCTTGAGTGTGTCTAGACTCTGCTGACATTCCTCATTCCATAGAAATTTTACATCTTTCTTTAGCAATTTATCCATTGGTGCTGTAATCTTTGAGTAGCCCTTGATGAAATTTTTGGAGTACCCAGTATGACCAAGTACTGTCCTTAGTTGCTTGACTGAGTTGGGTGCTGGAAGATTTACAATGATGGCGATATTCGTGGGATCTACCATCAAGCCTTGTATGCAAACAATGTGACCCAACAAAATACCAAATGGTGCACAAAATATACATTTCTTCAAGTTTAGAGAAATCTGGTACTGCCTACATTTCTCTAACATCAGTCTTAAGTCTCCTATATGCTTGTCGATTAGTCCAAATACAGTCCAATCATCAAAATATACTTCTAAGAATTTATGAATGTATTCTTTAAATACAGCAACTACTACTCTATAAAATATAGCTGGTGCATTCTTAAGACCAAAGGGCATTACCGTATACTGGAACGAACCCCATTCTGTTGCAAAGGTGGTCTTGGATCGATCTTCTGGATGTATTCTGATCTGATGGTAGCTTCAAAAGCCATCAGTGAAGGAGTAGAACTCTTGTCCTCCCACGTTGTCTAATACCTCATCAGTGAACGATGTCAGAAATGGATCATGAAGCGATGCATCGTTGAGCTTGCGCAGATCGACACAGATCCTGAGGTCTCCTTTTGTTTTCTTTTCTTGTACGACCATGGGGCTAACCCATTCACTTTCTTCTACCGGCTCAATGATGCCTATTGCTATCATCTTATCGATTTTGTCCTTTACTTTTTCTTTGTAGCGCGGATTCAATCTATATGGGCGCTGCTTGACTGGTCTAGCATCCTCCTTCAATGGTATCCTCATAACTCCCAGGTCTCCAACTATTCCCTTCATCTCTGTGAACTTGGTGGGAAATAGGTCCTGATAGTCATGTAGCAAATCTGCAATCTGTCCGACTATTTCATCGTTCCAATAGTCTCCAATAGAGGCAAACTTAGGTTCTGCGTCTGTGCCAATATTGATCTTTTTAATCTTGATGGGTTCGGTGATTGCTGGAATCTCTAACTGTGGTCCCCCAACATCGCGATTCCCTTCTGACTCCGAAATGTTGGTGTTGCAAGGATCCTCATCCTCATCCTTATCTTCATTGTCTGGCTTTGCTGCGAAATTATAGCACTCAAGCGCGTCTTGCAACTGGATGGCCCACTCAGGTTGAGCCTGCACTGAGATGGTACAGTCCTCAAATGTCTTGATCTTGATTATGTCTAGGGCCTGAGCAATACTTGGATGTTCTGATTCAAACGCGAAGGTGAGTAGGAAACTGTCTATCATAAGTGACCATGTAGTCGTCCCCTTGCGCAACTTGGTCTCTGTGTACCAGTTCCTTGGAACTGTGTCCAATGTGTGAATGAATCTATGAACCCATTCATCCTCGGGAATGTCTGACCAGTTCTGTTCACATGTCTAAATGTGTGCCCTGGGATCAGTTTCACCTGTGTACTTCTGCTAGAAATACTCTTTGTTGACAGAGAATCTGATCGCCATCAGTATTTTAATATCATCCCATGATGCGATATTCTCTTTATGCGCATACCACCATCTTGCAGGTGTGGCTCGCACTGCAAGGTCCATAGCTGCGATCCTCTGCTCGTAAGGAATCTGTTGCTCAAACTGCTCAAGGAAGTCCTGGATATCTGTCAGACCATGATATGATGGAATCTCAGTGATCTCTACGCCAATCCATCGCAGTGACTTACTCATAAACGCACATCTGTGCACTGAGACTTCGTAAAGTCTGTTCTGCCAGTTCTCTAGACCAACATCGGAATCCGATGCGCATGAACTGTCGCATCACCAACTAATGTTCCCTTTTGCGGTTGGATTAATGTATTCGTTCTGGTTCGCAGTCATCTGGTAGAGACTATCCATGTTATGTGCCTCCTCCTCTGCTCGGATAGGTTCAATGTATCTAGGACCCTGGTGAGGATCCAGCGGCACGATGACCCGGATCTGCGCATCCTCAAAGGTCATTTGTCTTCTTTTTAGGTCAATGACAGCCTTGCTACCGATCGCCCAATCGATACTTAGTAATGCTGGATATGGTCGACTGTCGCCAATGATTTCTATAACCTCGAAGTCCACAAAACTGCGAACTCCATCAATGTCAACTAGCACCTGCGGCAGTCGACCCAATGGTGATACTCGCTGCTGGTTAGCTAATCTCAGGTGGATAGGCGATCTGACTAACTGAGGGCTACCCATCTGTTCCCATGTATTCTTATTTAAAACATTCACCTCTGATCCTAGATCTAAGACGACTTCATCCATTTCAAATTCTCCAATTTGTGCTGTGAGCTTCATCTCCCTTCTAGTCCTTGTATGTCCTGTAATATTATGAACAGCGCGGTGTGCACTGCCCGAGAGAGAAGGTTGCTGACACCGATCTATGATGCACTGTAGCTCGCTGATAGCTTTTTCATTTCTCATGAGTTTCAAGCAACTGCGTAGGAAGGATTGTACGCTTCCTGTCGATTCATCCTCGTCGCATCTCCCCGATGTGGTAGCCTGCGGTATCTGTTCAGGGCTATCGCCACAAGGCGCTTGCTGCGGTACGCCCCTAGACGATGGTACCTACGATCCTGATTGCGTAGGTTCATCAAAGGAATCCTTGGCTTCATGAAATGTCTCTTTATTCTTCTGTAGGTCGAGTGCCGTTGCTTTACTAGGAGCTCTGCGCACCCACTCCTGACCTGTGTTCTTTTCGGTCTCCTGCGATGTCCTACTAGTAGAAACACCGCTACGAGTCACAATATTGACTGTTGGTTATGGTTCTTCCTGCTCAGCAGCAATAAGATGGATGTTTTGGTGTACTGCTGGTTTAGGTTCTTTGATCTTAGCTATCAAGGTAGGACACTCCTCTATGGTATGATCATAAGATTTGCAGTAGTTACAAGTGGTAGTGGGGCTCTGACAGTCCCTAGCATAGTGTCCTACAATTCCGCAGTTATAAAAAGTGATTGGTCTGCGACCACGGCCAAAACCTTCTCCTCGTGCGAAGCCTCCTCCACGGCCTTGTCCTCTGAATCCTCCTCCACGGCCACCATAAGTCGGATCAGGCTGTGGTCCTGCTGTTGGACCCTGTGTTTCTGACTGGACTCTGTATACGTCATGTTTTCTATCTAACATGAGATCATAGGCTCGGCAATCCTGTTCATTATGTTCGACAGAGCTACAAAAGACATAGTATAGGTTCTTAGGTGTCTGTACATACTTTTGAAACAAAGGGAATTGCTGAGGTGGATGTCCTTGTGTTCTGCATATTTCACACCATGGCCCTTGCATTCGTGGTAAGGGGTTAGGAGCCCTTGACGCTAAATATTCTGCAAATACTGGACAGTTGTCTTTGGTATGACCCTGTGCTTTACATCATAAGCACCATATGTCTTGCATAACCTCTTTTCCTTTCTTAAGTTCGTGTATCTGTAACGTGAGGTTGGCCAACTGGTTCTGTAGAGTTGTCATGCCTGCACTGGTTTCTGCTAAAGGTGAAGCTTCTAGCCTCATCGCCATCTCCAACGTGTCATCCTGCGTCTGGAGTTTCTACTGCATTAGTGGCAATCTGATGTGAGGGAGCAGTGCTGCAATAAACCATTCCTTATGCTACTCCGGCACAAACTCAAATCTTACTTGGTCTATAAGAGCTTTGAATTTTTGGTCAAAGTCCCATACTGACTCTGATGGTAGCTGCTTAATATCCTTGAGCTCTGTTATGCACTGAGACTCAGACTTAGGTTTCTTGAACTCTTTAATCATGGCATTCTTGACCTGGGCAAGTGTCTTGGGTACTGTGGTATACTTTATGTACCATGTTAAAGCTCGATCTCTGAGCGTGGTGACCAACTGTACAAGTTTAAGGTTATTGTCATTGATTGTTTTAATGGTCCACATGGCTTTGCATAGAAACCAATGCTGTTCCAAGTCCTCTGCTCCTATACCCTTAAAGGTAGGTAGCTTCATATCATCTCCCATTCTATTTCTCTGCGGTAGGTTCTGATTGACTGGATTACTACCACTCGGCGGTGTAGGTGAAGGTGATGTAGCGCTAGTAGGTACTATCTGTGAGCTACTAGATGGAGTACCTACGGGATTACTCTGAGTCCCGGTCTATTTCTGTGGGGTATAGGGATGGTAAGGGATGACCCCCTCTGGTTCTTCTATGGTACTAGGACTCGATTGCCTAATATTGTTTGAACTATCTCCAAATACAGGAGAGCCAAAAGCTACTTTATATTTCTTGCCACTACGTGTTCGTCCAATGTCATCAAAATCACTTTCAAACTCTTGTGAAATTAATATCTTTACTTATTCATCTGAAATCATGTCCATTACTCCTTTTTCATGTAGCAACATCTTGATGGAAAAGTTTAGAGATTTTAGGTACTTACCACGATATCCTTTGAAGAAGTACCGATCAGCCTCACTGAAGCTTTTTCTCTGGTCAACTGCAAATTCTGTAACAAAACCTCCTAGCACACTCGCAAGCCAGAAGTCCACTGCTCTCGTAATGGAATTGTCGAGGCTCTACACGGTCTGAATCAGCTCCGGTGTCCAGACAATGTTTCTCTTCTTTTTGAATATGTTCCTATCTGTCAACTTTGATAACCAGTCGTAAAGCTCATTTCCATAGGTTGCAAAAAATATCACGTGTATATCTGAAGCGATATTTTTTTGTAACCAGTCCTCTGTGCTCAATTTAGGGCTCTGATTTTCTTTCTTGGCAAACTCCCTTAAGTTTGAATCCAGCCATTGGTGAAACTCTTCTCTAGTAGGATGCCAACAGAACATTAGCACTCAGTTGTTCAAAACCGGGAACGGAACCATTTGTTGGCTATACTGGGCAGACCCGGGTTTACTATAATCAACCAACAACACCCCTAGCTCACTGGGCCTTTCGACGACAGACCGCAAAGCGGCCTAAAGTCTCACCCGAAGTGACTCTAATGGGTTGGCCAAGGACTCAAGTGTCTTGGACCAGGTTCTGTGGCGATCCTACTTGCGACTCGCAGCACTTGTAGCTGCGGGGTTTCTTTCTCTGCGTGTCGTGTAATCTTCTGCTCGCGTCGCGCGACCTCCTCATCTCGCAGCTCTTCTAGCCACTAGATATTCCTTTATACCGTCGTGCGGTCTTTCTCTATGTCGCACACTTTCCCTAACTCGCAATATCTTCGGCCTTATCGCATCACCGCGCACCGTGCGACAAGTAGCTCCTGCCCAACGCTAAGTCCTCCACTAGCGGTATCGCGCATCGCAACTCCTCTGCCGATGCGGTATCACCTCTCTATGATATTCTACCTCCGTGGTTTAGCGCACTTAGCGTTGCTCATGTCGACATGCAAGACTTAACATACAAGGCTATTCGATACTGCAACTAGTGACTATTTCACGCAAAGCATAAATGAACCATATACAACATGCTAAAGACTTTGACTTAAGTTTATCCTTCTATACTGCTGTGAACTTATCAACACATTCATTCATTAAACTGTAAACAAATCCCATGAAATGACTGATAACTGCATAAGTAAACATAACACATAAACCAATCACATAACACTTGATTTTAACGTGGTTCACCTCCAGGATGGAAGTTACGTCCACAGAACTGTGTTTTTCTTATAGCTCAGGGGAAGGTAAAACACAGTTCTGCTACACCGCATATGCAGCTCAAGATATTCTCTCTTAGATCTCTTTTCTCTCTATATTGCTCTCCTACAATATACTCTTCCCTCTCTGTCGATCCCTGCGGATCGTTACATGCATACTCAATAAGCCAACTACTGGTCACAGTAAGATTGCTACCGCTATTAACAGAACCAGAGCTTGGCTTTTACAACTGTCTAACAATCTACAAACAACTAACAATTGGGAAATCCACTAATGTCCAACCCTTTACAATACAAAATGTATTCCTTTATAGGCAGCCCGAAGGTCTTGCCATTACAACACTGTGGGCCTGTCCCAACAGTAACCCAAAACCCTAACTAGTGACAGTTGGCCATATCTGTACTTGAGGTAGCCGCTTTCCGTCACACCATAGCTCTCTGCAGTCTTCCATGCTTCCTGGCACTGATCATGGGTACTATGCACCACTTCTCTTTTCTGTCCTTCGTCTTCAATGCTTCAGCCTCGTTGCTCCTTCTCCTTTATGAGGGTCGCTGAGCCCTCCTGTCTTCCGCCGCTGCCTTCAATGCAGTGGGTGAGCTCTCTCTTCTCGGCCGCTCAGGTACCGTTTCCTCTCTTGAATTTTCTATCTTAAAAGTCATGGTTTCTGGCTGCTCTTCTCTCCAGCTGAAAACATGCGATGGCATCGTAGCTCTGTCTTATCTTCTTTCCGCCAAAACTTATCTCTCCGCTAAACTAGCAGCTTCTAGCTGCGGGACCCTACTCCAACACACACCTTGGGCATGTCCCATCTACGCAAGGCCTTTGATAAAATGTTCAACCTTCTGTCCTTCTACACAAGATGATATGGATAAACTCTCTAGATGATTCCGGTGGCAATGTAGTTGAGAATTATTGCATAAGAGTGTTATGCAAAACACACAATATATGTACATATGCATCATAATAATAAGCGTACTCAATGTGATATCAACAACAACATGTGTTATGAGTCGTGTTTATTTTAACATACCATGGTTTGGATTTCTCGAAGGATCTTGGCCCAAGTTAAGTTCATTATGTTCATGCCTAAACCTCTCATATAATTCTATTTGTGTCATGTCAAGAAAATGTTTAATGTGGGGCTCATGGTCCCTTGAACCCATTCTCAATTTTAGTACATCTTTTTGGTTGGATGAAGGTCTACTATTGTCATGCCAAAACTCTTGCACTGGTCCCTTTACCGCATCAATGAGCTTCGTATCAGAGCATGGCAACCTGCCAACGAAGGACCAGACATCTGTTTCACCAGAGTCAAGTTGTTCTCTTCCAGAACAATACCTACGGAGTGCTTTGATATCCAATCCTACAAGTTTGGATGTAAGCTTAAGAAGGCGAAGGGCCCTGGTGATTTTGTTCACGATTGATTGTGACAACACATGACGAGTTGCATTGCGATCCTTTGAATGATATTTCTGATGGCCTCCCATTTTGTCCATCTACCATCCAATTTCTAGTTCAAATTTGTAAAGGAACCAGTGATTTTGATTTAATTTTGTTGTATATGTTGTGCTCAACTATATATTTTGAAGGGGATGCATAAAAACTTTAAGCAAGGTAAAATTCTTATTTTTTAAGTTATTTTATTCATTATTTTGATGGATTTCAACTTATGATTAAAACTCCAATTATTTTCCAAAGGTTTGTTTCCTGCACAGTTACCTTATTTTTTTGGTGGCTGGATCCCACACCCGTTCCGACACTCTCTGAGCAGAGTATCATTGGTTCATATATTTGGGGGATTCATTTGTCCAAAATTACGCATGGATTTTATGCTTGGTCATTTCAATATGGATTATGATCTATCAGTCATCATTCAAATGCTCTGTTTCCTCCAGAAGTCGTGGCCCTAATCTCAAGCAATCTGCAATGGCATTCCCGTCATTAATTCAGGAACCTGATTTTGGGCTCAATTTCTGAGCAATCGGTGGGGAATTATTCAAAATGGTTCAAAACCCACTTCATAAATGGCCCCATTTACCCCTATTGGCGGGAAATTTTCAGAATTTCTGAAAGAATGTGGAGAAATCCTTTCCGGAATAGATGTGGTTTTTCCAGATTTTGGTGTTGGTCGTTTTCTAGGTGGTTGCATGAATTTCTGATTTTTGGGATGGATCTTATCCATCTATCCATGTATAAATAAATCCTTAGAAGGATGAGATAAGGAGGGATACTGTAAAAACTATGATTTTAAGCTATTAATTTAGTCTCGCGTTTACTTTAATCTTCAGTTCCATATTTAACAGTGTTGGAGGGAGGGCCCACCTTTAACCCTTATTCATATATGCGTAGTTCTGTTTACTCCTGTTACTGTAAGGATTTCAATATACCGTTTTTCCATAACACTGTTCTTTTTCATATATGGTTATCAGTGATTTCATAGATGTGTAGACAGAATTTAAACAATTTGTGATTTGGTAAAACATTGGAAAATACCTAGAGTTTCATTGGATCTGTTTGTTATGTATTGTTGAGTGCGTGTGGACAGAGTATTTAGTTTCAGATTAGCTCTGTAGATTTAAGTTTTTCTTGATTGATTCAAGTTTGTTCAGTTTTAGGTTTGTAAACGAAGTAGGAAGATTAGTTAGAACTATTTTGAGTCTAAGTTCTTCATTTTTCACTTCCAGTAAATAGATTATGTTGTAGAAATCATTACCTAGGTTATCAAATCTCTGGCCAGAGTCTGTAGGAAAGTATTTTTACAAGTTTCAGTGATCTGTGTGTGTAGAGATCAAGTATTTATTGCTTTTAAAAGACATAGAGGAGTTTGGATAAATTTAAGGAGAAACTTGGAGCTTGTTGACATTTGAAGTTAAGCATTTTCAAATAAACTAGCGTGCTCTGTTTTCTTTACATCAATCATTTCCATTTCATAGTTAGCAACAGAATGATTCCAAATCTGAATGCTGGAATTATTTTATATCTTTTTGCATGAAGACAACCAAAATCAGGAGTAGTTTTATATTCTTAATTTAGCAGATTTTAAATCTAGTTAGATAATTTATTTTGACCCGAGCATTGGAGACTGATTAGATAGCATTATAACCTTTGGACTTAAAAGTTGTTTTGATGGTTGGTTATTTTGCAAGATAGTTGGTTACATAGTCTAGGATTTTCTTAAGATTGGACCAGCGAGTTATTTGATTGTTTTGATTCTTTTGGAGAATTAGAGGTAGGTTTGTCATTTACACTTTGAGACTTGAAGAGTTAGTGTCTATTGAAATTGATTTAGATTCCCTTAATTAGCTTGGTAAAAATAGAATTCTCTTATTTTGATTTTTGTTTGCAAATAGCAATTAGTATGGTTCCATGAATAACTCTTTCCATAGAATAAATTTGACAGTCTTTGATACTTGACGCTCAAATGAATAAATAGTCTTGTGAGCTATATCATTATTTTGGCATTAATAGAATTTGAGTGGATTATATTAATATTATCACATGAACTTAGCCTTAAATTGTCTTACCCTGCACATATAGAGTAGCAGCTTGAAGTATACGTATCCTGATTGATAATTAAATTGAAGGTAAATTAATTGGTTATATTTTTCCTGACAATTTCTCTCCATTATTACTAAATGCATCTACCAAACTTATGACAACATAAGAACTTGGTTTAGAAATATTTATCATCTCTATCCTTAAGTTTTTCCTAACAACAGTCATAGACCTATATTTTAACAACGATATAAATAATCTACATTAATTTTCATCACATTTAGAATCAAAATAGTTGACAAGTATCTGTTGAGCTTGATATGCAATATTGCGTTTAGACAATGTACCTTCAAGTGAACCAATGAGACTTTCATCGATTTGTATACGTTTTGGATTTCTTCGGTGTGAAGTTGCTAATGGAGGTAAGGAGGTTGGAATTGCACCCTGTACCATATCACCCAGTCGGTTTGGCATTTAAACATGAGCTTCATGTACTTCCGTGTCTTCCTGATGGTCGGCTGGTGGCAATTGGAAATCCTCTTGAGTGGTCTGAACAACATTGTCTTCTTCGAGCATACCTTCGGCATTCAATGTCTCTCTAACTTCGTCACTTGTATACCCACATTCAATTAAATCTGCAAAGGTTTTAGGTGGCCTTGATGTGCACCTACATTTTATTCCTTGATCAGTGCCATGCAGTGCTCGTTCTTCTACTGATATGGTGACCGAAGACCCATCGAGCGAATGCTTTTGTCTTTCTTGATGTGGATTGGTAGGAAAAACCGTGGCATCCTCAACAACCGGAATTGGTTGAGTGTCCATAAAGCGTCTTCGATTGGTCATGTCATTTATTTTCTTCTCTCTAATTTCTTCAAGGATTTCATTGGGTATCCGCTTCCTTGCTAATTTTCTTACTCGATTGCGTGAGTTTCCCATGACCACAATTATCAATGATATATATGGTTTCCTTTGCTAGCTCCTCAATGAGAAAATACCCAGGGATTGGTTTCTTTCTTGCTCAATTGTGTCTAGATACTCAAGCTAGGGGGAAGATTGGGAAGAATGTTGCCTTTGCTAGCTCCTCAATTCCAAGAAAAACAATGGTAGAGATGCTTTATGGTGCTCCTCAATGGGAAATTCCCCAAGCTTGGTAAATATCTTGAGCAATTGTGTGTACACACTCTTGAGCTAGGGGGGAGATTGGGAAGAATACATTGCCTTTGCTAGCTTCTCAATTGCAAGAAAAGTAATGGTAGAAATGTTGTATGGTGCTCCTCAATGGGAAATTCTCCAAACTTGGTTTCTTTCTTGCTCAATTGTGTCTACATACTCCACCACAGTGACCAAGTTAATGTTGCCTTTGCTAGCTCCTCAATTGCAAGAAAAACGATGGTGGAGATGCTCTATGTGGCTCCTTGCTCAATTAATGGATTCTTTCTTGCTCAATTCATTCTTTATTTCTTTCTCCTCAATGTATACCATGCTCCAAGAAAAACTTAGAAACTTGTGGTGGAGATGCTTGATTCACAAAACAAGATTGTGTGAAAATATGGTGAAGAGGATAATGTTCACGCACTGTCTATAACTTGAATTTACACGCGGACTGTCAAACCAGCGAAAAATGTGCTTAGAGTGTTTCTTGGACAACAACTGCTATTGTTTATACAAAGGATAAACACGCATGTGATATTGTTAACAAAAACAGGGGCGCATTTTGGATACATAAAACACGTGCACATTTTACTCTAATACAATTTTGGAGCATTTGAAGAAGGTAGTTGCATGGCTAAGGGATCTTTCAAGGTTTAGGGGGAATTAACAAGCAGTCCCTTAGTCTTTGCGCCTTAACATCCCCCCTTTCTTCAACCTAACTATATTGTTTTACAACTCTAGGGGTGTGTAATAAGGGGATACATGGGGATATGTGTGTGTGTGAGAGATAGGTTAGGGGGTTTTATTGGTAATGGGAGACATACAAATGTGTGTGTGTGTGTCAGAGAGATAGGTTAGGGGTGCTAGTGGTAAGGTCTGACACAGGGATTTGTGTGTGTGTGCTAGAGAGATAGGGCAGGGGGTGCTAGTGGTAAGGTCTGACATAGGTCAGATGATGATGTTGATGATGATGATGATAATGTTGATGATGAAGATGTTTATGACGATGATGACGATGGAGGATGAGGATGGTGATGATGATCGTGATGATGATGTTGATGATGTTGATGATGATGATGATGAAGAAGAAGAAGATGATGATGATGAAGTTGATGATGAAGATGAAGATGTTTATGATGATGATGATGATGAGGATGAGGATGGTGACAATTGTGATGCTGATGGCGATGATGATGATGAGGATGATGAGGATGATGTTGATGATGATGATGATGATGATGATGACGACGGCGATGGTGATGATGATGTTCATGATGTTGATGGTGATGATGATGATCATGTTGATGATGATGATGGTGGTGATGATGATGAAGATTATGATGATGATGATGATGATGATGATGATGAAGATGTTTATGATGATGATGACGATGGAGGATGAGGATGGTGATGATGATGGTGATGATGATGTTGATGATGTTGATGATGATAATGATGACGAAGATGATGATGATGATGGCAATGATGATGATGAGGATGACGACGATGATGTTGTTGATGATGATGATGACAATGATGTTGATGATGACGATGACAACGATGGTGATGATGATGTTCATGACGTTGATGGTGATGATGATGATCATGTTGATGATGATGATCATGATGATGAAGGTGATGATGATGAAGATGAAGATGATGAAGATGATCATGAAGATCATGGCGATGTTGATGATGATGATCGATGATCAATGATGATGGTGATGATGATGGTGACGATGAGGATGAGGATGGTGATGATGATGATGATGATGACGATGTTTATGATGATGATGATGACGACGATGAGGATGGTGAGGATGGTGATGATGATGGCGATGATGATGATGAGGATGATGACGATGATGTTGATGATGACGACGACGGCGATGATGACGACGACGATGGTGATGATGATGTTCATAATGTTGATGGTGATGATGATGATCATGTTGATGATGATGATGATGATGATGATGATGATGATGATGATGACGATGAAGGTGATGATGATGATGAGGATGATGAGGATGATGATGATGATGATGATGTTGATGATGATGATGATGAAGATGTTTATGATGATGATGACGATGGAGGATGAGGATGGTGATGATGATGGTGATGATGATGTTGATGATGTTGATGTTCATGATGATGATGATGACGATGATGAAGATCATGATGATGATGATGAAGATGATGATGATGATGGCGATGATGATGATGAGGATGATGACGATGATGTTGATGATGATGATGATGATGAAGACGACGATGGTGATGATGATGTTCATGATGTTGATGGTGATGATGATGATCATGTTGATGATGATGATGATGATGATGATGATGATGATTGATCCATAGGATATCAACTTAAATATGATCCGTAGGATCTCAAATTAGTGCTTTAAAAGTTTGTTGTAAAAAGAATGTGTGTAATAGGTTAATTAATGGAACAGCATTAACAGAAATTAAATGCTCAGAACAGGAAAGAAAAAAAAAGACTGATAAACAGATGCCAAGCAGAAAACACAGAAACAGAGTCACAAACAGCAGTTGATAACGGAGTTCACCCCCTCCACTGGGATACGTCTCCGGGTCCCTCTCCAATGGGTACCGATCTAATTAATGGATTTAAAAGGTACAAAATGGTTTTGGCATCAACTTCAGCAATTGTAAAACAGAATGTTGGACAGAAAGTCTTCAAGACTCCTCTCTGTGGAATTACAATCTAGTCTTCAACAGATAAAGACCAAAAATGCAACAGAGAATACAGTCGACTCTAGTACAAACCACAATCTCCCCTACAGCAGAACTCCCCAAGCTTCTATAACAGAGAAAAACAATGTCCCCCGCTCTCAACGAACTGTGTCCCCTTTATTGCTCATCTTTACCGTTACAATGAGTAAAGAAAACGTTTAAGAAGTGCGACTGTTCACCTCCTTCTGCCAAATTCCCAGACCGTTCATCTCCTTATCGACATTACCAGCATACTGTATCAAGATTCTACAAAAACCGTTCTGAAATGTCCTGCACGAATGCATTGCTGAGTACTTGAATCGGAAGGTTTAGCCATTTGAGCTTCTGTCATTGCGGAAGAGGACAAGCAATGGCTCCGACGAACTCCATCTCCATCGGCTGTTGGTTTTTGAGTCGGAAGCTTCAGTCATTTGTTTTCTGCAGTTGCAGACGGGAAGAGGTCTTGTGAGCTCCGTCATTGTGGCTCTAGAATTGCTCCGCCTTCCGATCCGTCTGCATGTCCGCTGAGCTTCCCCGTTGCGGCTGCCGAAAGCCTTTTTACTTCTGCCATTGCGACTGCCGAAAGCCTTTATGCTTCCGATCCTTCTATCTGCGCCGTTGCGGAAGAGAAATCACTCCAGCTTCCGAATGTATTTAAGTTCCCGCCATTGCGGAAGGAAAATCACTCCGCCGTTGCGGAAGCGGAAATGATTCCGACCTCCAATGTTGTGGAAGGAGAAAAGCCCCGCCGTTTCGGAAGGGGAAAAGATTCCGCTGTTGCGGCTGCCAGAAGGATTTCAACTTTTGATCTGTTAAAGCTTCCGTCGTTGCGGCTGCCGGAAGGCTTTCAACTTCTGATCTGTTAAAGCTTACGCCGTATGATTTCCTTCAACCGTTGTTTCTAAACCATGTACCATATTGGATCTTCAAAGAGGAATAATTTTCCGGATCAATCCTCCCCATTGGAGATATTTTGGACCACCAAAAGCCTAAATTATTCTCTAAGTAAGTGAGGGTAAAGTTCCCTCACTTTACCAATCTCCATCCATCTTGCTTTGCTAGGATGCATTCCTTTCAGCCCCACTCGAAGGTACTCAGCATTCCCCCTTCGTGAAGTCCTTACATTTCTGTCTAGAATGACATCATCCTGCAACTCTCTCATATATTCAGGGGCCAAATCATCAATGGAAGGAATCTGTATGTTAATTTCCTCATCCATGATCATAGGAGGCTCATACAATTTAAGATTCTGAACATTGACAACTGAATAAATTTGCATGTATGGAGGTAAATTCAAGCGAAAAGAATTAGTACCGATATTTTCCAAGATCTCAAAAGGACCATACCTGATAGGCTTAATCTTTTTACCTTCACCTTTCATTCTTTATTTGGTGATGTGTAACCAAACTCGGTCACCAACCTGAAATTGATGATCAATTCGATGCTTGTCATGCCTAGCTTTGTACTTAGCTTGGCTCTTCTCCAACTATTCTTGAACTGCCTGCTGCACTTCTTGGATTCTCTGAATGAACTTTAAAGCTTTATCTACATCATGATGTCCATCCACTGCATCATTTCCAAAAGAGAAGTCCATCGGTGTTTTTGGCAGATAACCAAAACAAGTTTCAAAAGGAGATCTTTTCGTAGAAGAATGAACTGCATGATTGTAAGCATGCTGTATATACTGCAACTGCTCATCCCAAAGTTTAGGATGCTTACTACAATACCCTCTGAGTAGCTGAACCACTGTTCTGTTCACTACCTCTATTTTCCCATCAGTCTGTGGATGAAAAGCTATACTTTTATTCAGTTTAGTATCCATAAGCTCCCATAACGTTGACCAGAATTTTCCCAAGAACCGAGAATCTCGATCCAATATAATAGACATGGGTAGCCCAAAATGTACCCAAACATTTTGAAAGAATAAAAGAGTTGTTTGTTCAGCAGTGATCTTCTTGTTACATGGTGTTAAGATACACATTTTGCTGAACCTATCCACAACAACATATAGGTAATCATGTCCTTTTCTAGACATAGGTAGCCCCCCTACAAAGTCCATAGAAATACTTTCCCAAGGACAAGAAGAAACTGGAAGAGGAGTGTACAAACCCAATTTCCTATTGCTAGGCTTACTTGTTGCACACATAACACAACCCCTTATATATTTAGCTACAGTGTCTTGCATTTGAGGCCAATAACAATGATTCTGCAATACAGACAATGTTTTACTTACCCCAAAATGTCCTGCAATCAATGCACTATGTGCCTCTCGGATCACATGCACTCTTTCTTTCTCTGGAATACAGAGTTAACCGAGATGATACAAGATCTTATTATGCACATAATAGTTCTCTTCCTGTTTACCATGTATTAGTGATGCATATACTTTCTTAAAATCTTTATCTTCTGCATACTGTTCAATATAACTTTCATGTGTTAATGAACTGTTCTGAAGAATGATTGAAGCATTCATAGGTGGCCTTGATAACATGTCTGCTACTTTATTATGAATTCCCTTTTTGTATTTAATGACGAGATGAAACTGTTGTAAGAACCCCATCCGTCTTAAATACCTACTTTGTTGTATTTTAGTTTGAGATTGTAAATATTGAAGTGGCTGATGATCAGTATGTATGACTGTCTCTTTTCCCATGATATAATGTTTCCACTTCTTCACACTCTGTACTAAAGCATACAATTCTTTGTCATAGGTCGGATAGTTACTTACCGCAGTAGAGAATGTTTTTGAATGGTAACAGACTCGCTTCCTTCCTTGCATCAAAACTGCTCCCATGGCAAACCCACTAGCATCGGTTTCGATCTCAAATGTTTGCTGCAAATCTGGCAATGTCAGAACTGGTGCTGTGCTAATCTTTTCCTTCAAAGTGTCGAAGGCTTTCTGATGCTTGCCTCCCCACTGAAAAATTTCTTTAACACTTGTTAATGCATGTAAAGGCGCAGCAATGGAGGAAAACCTAGAAATGAATTTCCTCCAATACTGAACCGCACCCAGAAAACTTCTGATCTTAGTAACGGTGTTAGGCCATGGCCAGTTTACAATGACAGCAACCTTGGCTGGGTCCACTCGCAGGTGGCCTCCACCTAAAGAAGTTCTAGCAAATTCACATTTAGCCATTTTTACATAAAGCTTTTCCTTTCTTAGTACATCTAATTTTTTTTTCACATGTACAACATGCTCTTCCCATGGCAAACCCACTAGCATCGGTTTCGATCTCAAATGGTTGCTGCAAATCTGGCAATGTCAGAACTGGTGCTGTGCTAATATTTTCCTTCAAAGTGTCGAAGGCTTTCTGATGCTTGCCTCCCCACTGAAAAATTTCTTTAACACTTGTTAATGCATGTAAAGGCGCAGCAATGGAGGAAAACCTAGAAATGAATTTCCTCCAATACTGAACCGCACCCAGGAAACTTTTGATCTCAGTAACGGTGTTAGGCCATGGCCAGTTTACAATGACAACAACCTTGGTTGGGTCCACTCCCAGGTGGCCTCCACCTAAAGAAGTTTTAGCAAATTCACATTTAGCCATTTTTACATAAAGCTTTTCCTTTCTCAGTACATCTAATTTTTTTTCACATGTACAACATGCTCTTCCCAGGTGTTGCTAAACACAAGGATATCATCTAGATACAAAATTACAAAATCATCAATGAATGAATGAAAGACATCATTCATGACCCGCATGAAAGTAGCAGGTGCGTTACAGAGCCCAAAAGGCATCACAAGCCATTCATACAAACCCTGTTTCGTCTTAAAAGCTGTTTTCCAAGCATCATGCTCAGCAACACGGATTTGATGATACCCACTACACAGATCCAATTTTGTAAAGTAAGTTGCATGTTTCAACTGATCAAGCAAATCATCAATACGAGGAAGAGGATACCTGTTTTTAATGGTGATTTTGTGAAGGGCCGGGTAGTCGATACACATCCTCCACGACCCATCCTTCTTTGGAACCAAGACTATAGGAGAACCACAGGGAGAAGTGCTGGGCCGGATGACCCCCTTCTCAATCAGTTCCTGAACCTGCTTCTTGATCTCCTCGTTCTGCATTACAGACATCTGGTACATGGCTATGTTCAAGAGTGGCACATCCTGCTACAAATGTGTCTCATGCTGAATCTCTCTCTTCGGTGGTAACCCCTTCGGATCTTGAAACAAATCATCATACTCAGAAATGATGTCAATCAGTTCAGATTTATGCTTAGGGTCACATTCTTCAAAATATTTAGAGACTTCATCATTTTTCATCTTAACCATCATTAACACAAATTTCTTACTAGCATTTACCAACCTCTTCATTTGTCCTGCAGAGACTATTGCTAGATTGGTTTTTATCTTATGTGCTCGTACAATATATTCCATACCTTCTTTAAAAATATGACACTTATTCTTCTCTCTATAAAAGACTGCTTTCCGGTCATACAAATATGGACTCCCAAGTACAATTCCACAAATGTCAAGTGGTACTACATCCAATTCTACCTCATCCCTAAACTTTTCAGTAATTGCAAATTTTAATACACATTTCTTTGTAACTTGCAATCGTGTATCATTAGTAACCCAACCTAGAGGAGGGATTTTCATGAGGCATAGTAACTAAATGCAACTTCTTAACCACTTCTTCTGATATCAGATTTACTTGTGAACCACTATCAAACAATGTATCAATATTTGTGTGATTTGCAATGACAAGAACATGGAACAGTGCACTTCTATCTTTATCATTTTGCTTAGAAGTAGATGGCATACTTGTACTTGCACTAGATCTGGATTGTGCATTAATGGGAAGTGAGATACTTTTATCCTTACCTTGGATTCCGACAGCTGTAACCTTTGTTTCATCACCTGAGTCAGATCCCAAGTCTTGAACAACTGCTGCAGTAGCTTTTGCTTTTCCTTTGTCTTTGTTTCCTCCGTACTTCTTTGGCCTTAATTCCAGATGAAGTTTCCAACACTTGGGGACATCATGTCCCTTCTGACAATGCGAACACGTAGGCTTTTCATCCTCTTTCTTAACAGTAGCCATCTTCTTTTTCCCCTTATCTTTCCCTTTTGATTTGCTGTCAGATTTAAATGACTTCTTCACAAAAGTATCATTATCATGCTTACCCTTGGCTTCTAAATGGGTAGCTTGAACACATACATCATCCAAATTACTGGGATTAAACATTAACAAAGTATGCTTCAAATAAGAATGCATGCCACCAATGTACTTAAGAAGAGTTTCCTGTGTATCTAATGAAACATTTAATGCAATAGCTCTCTTTTGAAATTCATGAGTATAGTCTTGAATGCTTTGTCCTTTAGCTTGTCTAAACATTTGCCAATTCATGGTTAATTGCTGCATGTGAACTAAAGGATAAAAATGCTTCCTAAATACTTCAACGAATTCATTCCAAACTGAAATAATTTTACCATTCTTTCGAAGATCTTGCTGAATTTTGCTCTCCCACCAAGTAAGAGCCATTCCACTCATTCTCAAAGTGGCCAACTGGATTCTGGAAGGGTCATCATTAATGCCCTGCACCCTGCAATATACTTCAAGCTGCTTGATCCAATTGTCTAATTTTTCAGCATCTACATCTCCATTATAAATAGGTAATTCAAATTTTACATCCAATTTGAAATAAGGCATATTAGGACTTGCATTATGAGAAGTATGAGAAGAAGAAAAAGTCTGATTTGTGTTAGGAGGATCACCATCACCTCCTACTCCTTTACCCTTTTCTTCAGGATTCACTTCTGCATCTCTGGATGAAGATCCTTCTTCTTTCTTCTTCCTTTCTGCTCGCTCATTGAGTAGAATTTCCATCATGGATTTCATGCTCATAAAAGCCTCCATAAACTCTATTTCAGAAATGACAGGTTTTTCCCGTTCGGTATGTCCTTCTTCTTCCCCTAGTGGAGAAGACATGGTTCTTGAGAATGTTCTCCTGGAGCCAATCTCAGGATCTCCTTCAACTAATTCTCCTTCACCAAGCTTCAGCCTGGACCTGGAAAGCATTCACAAACTTGCACAACAGTCAACCAGATCTGATACCAAATATGATCCGTAGGATCTCAACTTAGTGCTTTAAAAGTTTGTTGTAAAAAGAATGCGTGTAACAGGTTAATTAATGGAACAACATTAACAGAAATTAAATGCTCAGAACAGGAATGAAAAAACAAGACTGATAAACAGATGCCAAGCAGAAAACACAGAAACAGAGTCACAAAAAGCAGTTGATAACGGAGTTCACCCCCTCCACTGGGCTACGTCTCCGGGTCCCTCTCCAATGGGTACCGATCCAATTAATGGCTTTAAAAGGTACAAAGTGGTTCTCACATCAACTTCAGCAACTATAAAACAGAATGCTGGACAGAAAGTCTTCAAGAATCCTCTCTGTGGAATTACAATATGGTATTCAATAGATAAAGACCCAAAATGCAATAGAGAATACAGTCGACTCTAGTACAAACCGCAATCTCCCCTACAGTAGAACTCCCCAAGCTTCTATAACAGAGAAAAACAATGTCCCTCGCTCTCAACGAACTGTGTCCCCTTTATTGCTCATCTTTGCCGTTACAATGAGCAAAGAAAATGTTCAAGAAGTGCGACTGTTCACCTCCTTCTGCCAAATGCCCAGACCGTTCATCTCCCTATCGACGTTACTAGCATACGGTATCAAGATTTTGCAAAAACCATTCTGAAATGTCCCGCACGAATGCATTGCTGAGTACTTGAATCGGAAGGTTTAGTCATTTGAGCTTCCGCCGTTGCAGAAGAGGACAAGCAATGGTTCTGATGAACTCCATCTCCATCGGCTGTTGGTTTTTGAGTCAGAAGCTTCAGTCATTTGTTTTCCGCAGTTGCAGACGGGAAGAGGTATTGTGAGCTCCGTCGTTGCGGCTCTCGAATTGCTCCGCCTTCCGATCCATCTGCATGTCCGCTGAGCTTTCCTGTTGCGGCTGCCGGAATCCTTTTTACTTCTGCCATTGCGGCTGCCGGAAGCCTTTATGCTTCCGATCCTTCTATCTGCGCCGTTGCGGAAGAGAAATCACTTTGGCTTCCGAACGTCTTTAAGTTCCCGCCATTGCGGAAGGAAAATCACTCCATCGTTGCGGAAGTGGAAATGCTTCCGACCTCCGATGTTGTGGAAGGAGAAAAGCCCCGCCGTTTTGGAAGGGGAAAAGCTTCCACCGTTGTGGCTGCCGGAAGGCTTTCAACTTCTGATCTGTTAAAGTTTTCACCGTTGCGGCTGCCGTAAGGCTTTCAACTTCCGATCTGTTAAAGCTTCCGCCGTCCGATTTCCTTCAACCGCATTTTCTGAACCATGTACCATATTGGATCTTCAAAGATGAATAATTCGTCGGATCAATGATGAAGATGAAGATGATGAATATGATCATGATGATCATGGCGATGTTGTTGATGATGATCGATGATCAATGATCATGGTGATGATGATGGTGATTATGAGGATGAGGATGGTGATGATGATGATGATGATGATGATGAAGATGTTTGTGATGATGATGATGATGAGGATGAGGATGGTGAGGATGGTGATGATGATGTTCATGATGCTGATGGTGATGATGATGATCATGTTGATGATGATGATGATGATGATGAAGGTGATGATGATGATGATGAAGATGATGAAGATGAAGATGATGATGAAGATGATGAAGATGATCATGATGATCATGGCGATGTTGACGATGACGATCGATGATCAATGATCATGGTGATGATGAGGATGAGGATGGTGATGATGATGATGATGATGATGATGATGATGTTTATGATGATGATGATGATGAGGATGGTGATGATGATGGCAATGATGATGATCAGGATGATGACGATGATGATGATGATGAGGATGATGACGATGATGATGATGATGAGGATGATGACGACGACGACGATGATGATGATGATGATGATGATGACGACGACGATGGTGATGGTGATGATCATGTTGATGATGATGATGATGATGATGATGATGATGATGAAGGTGATGATGATGATGATGATGATGATTTTGATGATGATGATGATTTTGAAGATGTTTATGATGATGATGACGATGGAGGATGAGGATGGTGATGATGATGTTGATGATGTTGATGTTGATGATGATGATGCTGATGATGAAGAAGATGATGATGATGGCGATGATGATGACAATGATGATGATGATGATGATGATGATGATGACGATGATGATGGTGATGATGATGTTGATGTTGATGATGATGATGATGTTGATGATGATGGTGATGATGATGATGATGATGAAGGTGATGATGATGATGAAGATGATGAATATGATCATGATGATCATGGCGATGTTGATGATGATGATCTATGATCAATGATCAATGATGATGGTGATGGTGATGGTGATGATGAGGATGAGGATGAGGATGATGGTGATGATGATGATGATGATGATGATGATGAAGATGTTTATGATGATGATGATGATGGGGATGAGGATGGTGAGGATGGTGATGATGATGGCGATGATGATGATGATGATGATGATGACGACGACGATGATGATGATGTTGACGACGATGATGGTGATGATGATGTTCATGATGTTGATGGTGATGATGATGATGATGATGATGAAGGTGATGTTAATGATGAGGATGATGATGATGATGATGATGTTCATGATGATGACGACGATGATGATGATGATGATGAAGATGTTTATGATGATGATGCCGATGGAGGATGAGGATTGTGATGATGATGGTGATGATGTTGATGTTCATGATGATGATGATGATGATGATGATGATGAGGATGAGGATGAGGATGGTGATGACGGTGATGATGATGGCGATGATGATGATGATGACGATGATGATGTTGATGATGTTGTTATTGTTGATGATGATGATGATGATGATGACAATGGTGATGATGATGTTGATGACGTTGATGTTGATGATGATGGTGATGATGATGAAGATGATGCCAATGAATATGAAGATGAAGATGAAGATGATGAAGATGAAGATGACAATGAAGATGAAGATGTTTATGATGATGATGATGATGAGGATGAGGATGATGAATATGGTGATGATGATGGAGATGATGATGATGACGACGATGATGACGACGATGATGAAGATTATGATTATGAATATGGCAATGAGGATGATGTCTATGATGATGAAGATGATGTTGAGGATGGTGATGATGAAGATGATGATGATGATGATGATGACAACGATGATCGATGATGATGATGGTGATGATGATGATGATGGTGATGAATGATGATGATGACGATGGTGATGATGATGGTGATGATGATGCCGATGATGATGACGACGATGATGATGTTGATGTTGATAATGATGATG
>LPNX010309439.1:227533-303301 GCA_001517045.1 Pseudotsuga menziesii | reverse complement strand
GGGTTAGTATGAGTTAGGGGGAAGAGGGGAGTCAGGGGGGGACATAAAATAATAAAATTATTGGTATAATTGACAAAAACGCACTCATTGTAGTATTTAAAAACGTGCTCCCGTATTTCTTAACTAAAACGCGCCCCCATTTTTATAGGCTAAAATGCGCTCATGTTTTGCTTACATAAAACACGCTTCCATTTTTCTTTACTAAATCGCGCGCGCGTTTTGTTTAAATTCAAAAATCTATTCCCTCCAAATGATAAGGCCGAGCCTCCACCCATGCTTTCATGGAATTCTTATGCCCATGTGTCTGCTTCATACTTTGCTTCGGATTCAGCACGCCTATGCCTTGGAGTATGATAAATCATGGCTAATTTAGCATTATATCCAAATTTTCAATATGCTTGTGTTTAGCGGTTTGTCTGATTATGTTGCACACTTGCATTTTTTATGAGATTTTAGAATCAGATATGGTTTTTTTGCAGATTCTAAATATGTAAATTTTAACAAGAATACATAATTTTTTCTATTTTTTTCTTATTTATCTTCTATCATCACTCCTCAACTCAAAAAACACACTGTTAGTGTTTCGTCCATATCTCTTTCATTTCCCAACCATTTAAAAAAAAATTGTATGGTGCACTAAAGAACACCAACCTATACATGCTATAAAAAACCCATTTCCAAATAATTGCATTAAGACATTCAAACGCTGCACCCACAATTGACGTACTGTTTTCGAGGTTTGATCTCTTAGATAATTAAAAAAAATTTAAAAATATTATTTTTATTCTTGGAAAAATAGTCGTGCACTAGTCCTATATGTTCTCTATCTGTATACCGGTTTTCGTTAGTTTATTCCATCATTTAGACACTCAGACGCTGCACCCACGAAAACATATGCCTTATAATTTGTCCCAAAAATAAAAAGCGCTCGTTAAAAAATATCTAACTTTAGATAGTTAACAACATTTTCAATAGAAAAAAATTATATATTTGGAAAGGTCATTCAATTTCCTACATTTATTTTTTTACTCATTGCAAGATTCATTGTGTAAGTGTCTCAAAATATCCATGCAAGTTGATGGATGTCTGTTTTTTTAGTTTTGTATTGCATCTAACGCGCCAAAAGAGACCCTCAACTTCTTGCACACACCCTTAATTCAAAAATAATACAACAGTGTTACAATCAAGAGAATTCAAATCATGTGGATAGGATTCGAATCTACCAACTCAATCTGACTGAATAGTTAACTAGGAGTGTCTAAATCAATGCATGGGAGCCACTATTCTAACTCCCGATGTCTAAATCAGTCCGATAATTAGTTAAACTAGTTAAACTGATGAGGTAGGTGGAGAGGGCGCCACTTCCCCATGTAGCCATGCAAAACTGGCGCTAGACTAACTAAGAGTGATCTAATTGAATGTAACTAAAGGTTTACTCAACATAACTGCCTACCTACCACAACCAACTAATGGAGGCTATTGGTGGCACTTAGAGTGGATCCTAACATGTAGGGATTGGCATCGGTGGCACTAGCGGCACTAGTGGCACCAACGGCACTAGTGGCACCGGTGGCACCAAACTCACCCAAATGAATCCTAAGTAAGACAAGATGATCAAATAAACCATATATGGACAAGGGAGGACTATATAATCCTAATACTTTAATGACTCATTCACCTCGAAATAATCCACTATTCATACTTGTTGTGAAAAGTAGCAGTTCTAGAAGGGGAGGTTGTTTTTAATGGCCTTGTGAACCATCATGATAAATTAAGATCCCTTTGTGGACGCATGTCGAGGAAGGTATCATGTTGTTGTGGTCAAATTTCCTTCCACAAATTACAATTCATTTTCCAGACTTGTATCATGTCAATATCGACTCATGAAGTCATTGTTGTGTTAGTGTGGATGTCACTCCGGGACTTACTTAAATTTGGTATGATGGTTTATGAGGTTTTATGGTCATTATATGATGATATCTTGCGTCAACTATTAAATACAATACAACAAATTTTCAAAAGCAACCAATTTCCTTTGATTTTTGTCTTTATAGATTATTTTGCAACTTCAATACACAATTGT
This sequence comes from Pseudotsuga menziesii, assembly GCA_001517045.1. Classification (NCBI taxonomy): domain Eukaryota; kingdom Viridiplantae; phylum Streptophyta; class Pinopsida; order Pinales; family Pinaceae; genus Pseudotsuga; species Pseudotsuga menziesii. Next base: position 301,218 of record LPNX010309439.1, on the reverse strand, counting down.
CTTTAATTTATTTAAATTATAATATTGTATAAATTACTTAAAAAATATTATTTTAATGAAAACATTATTAAATTATTTAAAATAAAATATTAAATAAGTTAGAAAAAGTTATTTAAGGGAAATATTAAAAAAAACAGTCCATGTAAACAAACATATTTAAGATATATCTATTTGGTGTAGTGTTAATATTTTAAGTTTTCAATCTTTTTTAAAGCATATTTTCCTTCATATTTTGTTTGGAGTCATTTTGTTTGAAAAAAATTAGAATCACATATTAACTATGAAAATTGCATAATTTGGGTGACATGGGTTGTTAGAGGGTGCTAAATATATTTATGTATTCAAAAACACAATTTAAACACTTTCAAATTTGTATTTTACCTAAAATTTTTTACCGAATTCCAAGCAAAACCCTAGATTACTTCTATAGATTTTAGTTATATTTGATTTAGTTATTTAAATTATAATAAGTGGTTATCCAAGCAAAACCTTAGATTACTTCTATAGATTTTAGTTATATTTGATTTAGTTATTTAAATTATAATAAGTTGTTATTAAATTGTTTTCATTATCATATTAAATATATTAAAGAAATGTTATTTAATTCAAATATTTAGAAAAATATTTATGTAGAAAAACATATTTAAGATATATAGATTTGAGTTACATTTATCTAGTTATTTAAGAAAATGATATTTTACTTTAAATTATTTGAATTATAATATTAAATATATTAAAAAATTGTTATTTAATTAAAATATTTAAAGAAATAGTTAGGTAAGAAAACCTATCTATAATGAGCATTTTAAAGATATTTAAAAGAGTGATAAATGATAGTTTAAAGATTTTTTTTAATATTATAATTAATTTATGGTTTATTTTTATTGATATTATGAATTTGATTTAAAATCTTATGACTGCAATGACTAAAAAAATATAGTTAAAATATAGTTAAAACTATAGTTGTAAGTGATAAGTGACATAAGTTTTTGAGAGGAATTTGTGAGTTAGCTTTAAATAGTAAATGACACTATATGTGATGGCACACTTTTACTGTAATGATGCTANCACTTTGCTCCAAAGTCAACATTACACATCACTCTCTTGTACTAATTGCTTAAAAATCACTAAATAAGTTTTAACAAAACCATTAAGGTGAGTGGCGATATTGTCATTCACTTAATTTCACACAATCAATTTTCTAGTGTGTTAAGTTCACACAACCAATTTCAATTTGTTGTCAATTCCATTTTGTAGTTCTCATGGAAATTTTTATTACCTTATACTTTTGTTTATTTATTTATTTATTGGATTGTATTTAAAAGTGTAAATCAAAGTTTTTAAAATATTTGTTTTTTTCATGAACTTTACTTTAACCATTTTTTTTAGGCTTTTTGTTGTACCTTTTGATGCAATTGCTAATATATTATAACATAATATATTATAACATAGTAAAACTTCAGTGGAAAAAAAATTCCTTTATCCTTAAAAAAACAAATGTATACATAGCATAGTGGTGAAAAAAATAGAGAGTTTAACTTCTTATCACAAAAGTAATTTCCATATTAATATTTATTAAAAAGAGAAAAAGTCATAAACATCATTCTTGATTGATAACGCATGCATTATTGTTAATAAAATGCATATCATAAATATTCAAAGTACATATCGTGATGGCTATTCAAAGTGAATATCACACACATTATAATGCCCATTATCTCTATTATGTTAAAGTTACAGTATAAAAGTATTAAGCCTCGATTTTTATTTCTTGACATATATTTTGCTGACTAACAGAGCAGACAGAGCACTAGCCGCGGCAGCTGCATACAAGACTGTATTGGGTATTTGTGAAAGAAAATCATTGACTACAGGTAATGCCATCTTTGTCAACGTAGCCGCAGCAGGTACTGCTACGGTCGCAATAAGCATTTCTCTTGCGTATGATGGCATTACAGCTGGTTTAGACAAGTATCGCAGTCGGACAAACCTGCGGAATTCCTCCCGATCAATTTTCTTATTTTGGCCTTTATCATAATCCTCCCGATCAATTTTCAGCACTTGGTATTCAGTTATTGCAGAATGAATGTACAAGTACTTTTCAAAGGTTTGAGAACTTTTTGGTTACTTCTATTTAAATTATTTGAGTTACACTTTAATAAAAGTTACGCAGATAATAAAAGCAATGGATTAATTACATACCTTTAGCATTTTGACAACTGATTCCTTTGATGGAGAAGCCCAATTGGATCCAGGGATCTCATTGATTTTCCTGTTTCCATAGTTAAAAAGGAAAATGAAATAATGAAAGGATCTTCCAAAATACAAAATGAAATTTGGCGTTGCAAACTTATCTCCCACTTTTAGAAACTTACTTGACCACTTTAACTATGGCTTCGTGCAGCTCGTCTGCTCCAGAAATCGCTTGAGAGTATAAAGAATCGGGTAAACTGTCAAATATGGTGTCTATAATGTTATTCAGATATTCTTCTGGGATGTTGCCTGCGTCACAACATAATGAATGACCATTTTAACAAAGTCAGACATTTCGATTTCAATTTCAATTTCAATTTCTAGGGAATACAGACTGTAAAATTCATATAATAAAAATAAAAAGAAAAATTGCCCTATATCGAGTGTATCTGAGATCTATACGTTTTTTTCTCAAACCGCTCCAGATTTGGCCCATCGCGTACTTGCTTGTGATAAACTGATTCTGAAACTTGCCGACACAAAATATAATGTTGGCAGTAACACAGAGAATACTAAAGTGATATGGTTCACAATTCTCCAACTTGAGTTATTTAATGGCATATTAATTTCAATTCTTATAGCCATGAACGCAGAATATTTTGGGAGACCTACCATTGCAAGAAAGAAATCTTAGCTGCCATCAGATTATTCTAGACCTTTTGGCTTGATCAATGGTCCCCCTTCATTTATTTGAAGTTCAAGCTCCCTCACGTGGGCCACCTAGTCCACTCGTCTGTTTTCTCATTTTGTTTCCATTGATTCAGTATATCTCAGGCAAATGATATTAGCAGAGCCTTCACATTGGACGACACTTGTATTATTCTGGTGATTACGTGAATTTTAATTTTGGAAAAGACATAGGGAGTGCAGGAAAGAATAGGCACATTCAGATGCTGCGCAAGAATGGTATCAGACAAAAAGAAATGAGACGTGGAAGGAACGAGTAGAGCGCATTCAATTGCAACGCAAGAATAGTATCACATAAGAAGACATGAGAAGTAGAACGAAAGGATAGAGCGCATTCAAATGCAATGCAGCAAAGGTAACTGCCATATATTATATGTGCAAGATTAGACTGTACACCCTCCAAGTATATAGTTTTTTTGTTATTATATAGATATAGTAGTATCATTGAGATCAATGTGTTATGTAAAGCTATAGATGAGCCTGTTCACCAAGATTGTTCACTGTACAAGTATAATATGGGCCTTAGACTCTGTATGAATTGTCTATGAACCAAGGACCATTTCAATGAAAGACCTAGAACTATAAAACAAGCATGTATCCTTTCCTTAACGTAGGAGAAGACCTGCTATAAAACAAGTATGTATCCTTAACGTAGGATATGGTTGGAAATATGAAGGTTTTTTCACAAAGGATGGGTTGTGGACTATGGTTGGAGGAGAAATCCAATGAATTATTCCACACATAAGATTATTAAGCTAATGGATGGATTCGTGATCAATGCCATGAATAGCTTTAACATGCATCCTTTAAAGTGGATTTTTGATATACAAGTTGGTTATAGACACAATCAAATGTTTTTGCATAATGGGATGGGTCTTTAGGTCTTGATCACATGTGAAAAATAAAGACCTTACACCATAAATGTATCTTTAAACAAGGACCTTACATTATACATGTATCTTTAAGGTTTATTGATTATGTGTAACCCACTTAAAACTAAAAGCATTTTATTTTGTTAAAATTCATTATTTTAAAAATTATTGTAAAGTTTTATGTTGTTGACCAACCATGATCAAAGATGAGTGTAATCGAAATATTTTATTATTTAATAATTAAAAGAAGAGACACCTATCCAAAGATGACTGTTGAAGAGTGTTCACTAACCCACTAGGAGGAATGATCACTTTCTAGCAAATGATCATGTTCTAAAGAAATGAGGAACTGAGGTGGCTCATTTAATTACAAAACAAATTTTATTTTTAAGAAAAACATTATTTAAAGTTATTGTATGGTCAAAGATGACTCTAATTGAATATTTTATTTATTTAAATAATTAAAAGGAGAGACCCCTATCCAAAGAAGAGTATTGAAGAGTGTTCATTGACCCACTATGAGGAATGATCTGTTGTAGAAAGCCAAAATGGCAAGTGGCACCAATAACATTCACTTTCTAGTTGTTGCACGAGGCCACATCCCTGAAATTATGGTCATGTTTCCCGGAAAGAGGAACTGAGAAGGTGGCTCATTTAATTGTAAAATTGACCCAAAGACCTAGACAAACTTATATATACCATCGAATGAGCAGGAGGCTCATTAAATTATATTCTAATTTATTAGGGCCTTATGGATTTGTTGGAAACTGAAAGGTTAGGAACATAAAAGAAATCCTATGGGGGAAAGGTAAAGTGAATTTGCTAAGAGTTAAGTCTACAAGTGAAATTGTTAAGTTACTGTGTAGGCTTTTACATAACATCTTCGTCGTGATGGTTCAATGAACATGATCTGAGGTCCTACAGCAATTGATATTGGCTGCTTTGAGGAGATGGTTGGGAGGAATGGTCTTCTTTGGGTGTTTGTCTCCTTCAAAATTAGCAGGGTTCCAATCTTTTATGGTTACTATCTTTAAAGTTTATATTTTGTATCTGAAGAAAATTATGATGTTTAAATCTTTCTCAAAAGTATTATTTGTCTCTCTATTAAGGTAGGGATATATATATTTTTTATTTTCTATTAATTTTATGAGTAAATGTAAGTTACTGTTTACCCAAATTTTTCATAGTAAAAGTTAGTGAACTATTTCATATGTCCTTATTTAGGAAAAATATAGTATTCCCTTACAACTTTATCAATATCAAAGAGTTAGTATTACTTTAATTTTTATTTTCTTTTATTCATGCAGGAAATTCTTCTAAGTTAGAGATTTACTTAAATAGGGTTTGTTTCGTAAATTTTAATAAAACCTTAAAATACCATTAAAACTTGTCATCTAGGCATATATCCTTCATTTTTTTTAGTGGCCATAAATTTAAGACACTAATTACAGCCAAAATGCCTAGAAGCTTATAGCATTTAGAATAACAAGTTAGGGTTAAAATGATTACTTAAATAAGATGATAGTTTCCGTATAGTTGTAGTAAACAATTATATATAACTTCTTTTAAAAACAAATTGTTTTATTATTAAAAGTGGTTAACAAACTAAGGTTCGAAACGTGTAATCCTTCTATTAAGGATTACAATTTTAACTTAAAAAACTACTTTAGCCGAGACAAAATTTAAGTGAAAGACTTATACCAATTCTTTCTCTTGAATTCATAAAAACAACCGAGTTTTTAACTACCGCAGTGGGCTTTCATTTTTTAAACATCAAATGTAAACAAACTCTTCTAAAAACTTTTTTCTACCCACAAATCAAGGGAAGACAAATCACATATAAATCACGATTTAAAATACTTAACAGGTCGAGGCCGTAAGGCTAACATTTCCAAGTATTTTCCTTTTAAAACATTTACAACAAAATACCCTAGTTTTAATTGGAAGCAAAACATCGTAAACCCTAACCAATTACCCAAGTTGGAAAAATAAAACTTAGTAACTAAACAATTCATCAACGCACGTTTTATTTCGAGACTCTTTTTATAGAAAAGACTAGAAGTTCCAAGAACTGTATATCAAAACAAAAATAAATTTACAACACGGCTGAATGATATAAATGATTTCAAAATAAACATAAGACCATAAATTATTCACATGAAGTTTTACTTTGATAGCTCCTCATAAACGCCACGCAGACTCATTGGAGCTTTCAGATTATCGAAAAACACCATTGAGACAAAAACACTAGAACGTTTACCATTTTAATGGTTGAGCATGCATTTTTATTGAAACTCTAGAGAAGCTTCAAACGAGGCCAGTCCAAAGGGAGGAAATGTTGCACATTTCACCAAGGACCCAAGGTTCGAGGCTCATAGGTCTTACCAGAGCCCCAACCGTTATCAAACCCCAAATTTCTATGAGAAGTGAACCAGCGAACTTCTGCCAAGTAAAAAGCATATTAAAGGGTTAAACCTATTTCTTAGTGCCTGATAATTGTTAACTTGCAGAACCGTTTGTGCATAACAACAAAATCTTGAATACTAACCTGTAATGACTCGTCCTCTACAAAGACTTGAAGCAAAGATCCAACACCGTTGGCAGATGAACATAGAGTCAAGAAGTAAATTGGAGATTACAGAGACAAATAACGTAGTTACAAAGCAAAATGATGGAGGGGCTGAGAGCTTTCTGCTCTCCCCCAAACCCACAAATACAAAATGAAAAAATTCCAAAACCCTAAGGCTCGTTTTGGGAAAATACCTCATCCAGCTGGAAGGCACCATAGTACCCTTTCACGTGGTCTCCTTTAAAGATTTCACCAATCTCCTTGCAATGCGAAATAATATCCACATCTCCATGGTTCAAACAACCTCATTTATTGCATAGTTTCTTATAATACAAGTATATCGTATATATGTTATGTGTTATCCCTAGTATATGGCAAGGGGTCATGGTATAAGTTTGAAATTTTACTTGTTGATTTGTCAAACCCTTAGCATTGTTAGGGTCACCTTAGTATCCACACTTTGGACTGTTAGATGTTACAAGATGAAGCGTGTTCTCCATCCAAAACACTTGCATACAAACAAATAGGATATGCTTTAGTCTATAGGCTAAGTAAGAGCTATTCACCTTTATAACCCGGTCGGAAATCTAGAACTAGTAAACAAAGTTGTATAGACATTAAGCATAAGACAATCATTCTTGTACAAAAACAAAACCCATTAGAGGAAATTTCAACTCAAAATGGGCCTCCTAAGAAAAATTAATAAAATAATAGTTAAAATAATAAAATAATATTTATTAATTTTGGAGGAAGAAAAGAAAAAAACTACTTTTTTGTTTGTATTTTCAACATATCTTCCTATACTTTTACTCAAATTTCGATCGGGAGAGCTAGTTGGATGCTAAATTAAATTTCGGATCCAATGAGTACTAACTCGACATACTTTTGACGAACCCCGCCACCCCAAAAACAAGAAATGCCTATTTTTAGGCATTTCTTGTTTTTGAGGTAGCGAGCTCCGTCAAAAGTATGCCAAGTGGGTACTCGCTCGATGTGGAATTTAATTATACATCCAACGAGCTTTCCAGGTTGAAATTTGAGTAAAAACACAAGGAGATATGTCAAAAACACGAACAAAAAAAGTAGTTTTTTTATGATAACTATCCCCAAAATTATATTAAAAATTTGTTTAAGACCTATACGATATTTCAAATTTAAAGCAATTTCATTGGCTAACACATGATGACATGGAATTTGAATTAGAGTTAAAAGGCCCATTTTGAGTTGAAATTTCCTCTAAGGAGTACACAAGGTATAAATTACATCAAGGGAATCACAGCATGTGATAATTGAAAAGCAAGTAAGTTAACATAATATAATACTTGGAAACTGTAAATTCCTGAACAGTTTAATGTGAATCATTATTACAGTCATATTAGTCGAAATATTAAGAATTAAAGTGTTTATTAGGTGGAAATAGTTTTTGATCATCTAATGACCATACATATTAATTTTGTTTTTAGTGTGGGTTTTAGGTGTTGTTACATGTGGTATGAGAGTGAGTTTTCAAACACTAGGCTTGAACATTGGCTTGAATCGCATACAAAACATGAAAACACAAATACTGATTATGTTTAAAATTATTTATGTACAGAAATATAAACTTTTATTTTGCAGGAAATTGAAGGATTAGAAGTATATGCTGAAGATGAATCTCATCATAATAATCCAGACGTCACGTCCCCTCCCGCCTCAGAGGAGAGAATGCGACCCAACTCTTTTGCTACCTGAGTTACCCATCTTTCTTGTGCTTGAGTATGATGATTTCCGAATTCCCTTTTGGTTTTCAGATCTGCAAAAACAAGAATTCATCTTGCTAGAATTCTGATCCAGACCTTTTTATAAAATCTATATCTTTCCCAACCATTGAGAGATCGAACGACTGAGAAGAATCGTAGCGGAAATCAACGATCAAAGTCTGTTTCACATCTGGAATCAGATCAACGGCTGAGAATCATCTCGTTGAGAATCAACAATGCAGAGAGCTTCACTTGTGGAATCACAAACATATCAAAATGTCACTCTTGCACCCTGCACCCCACATGCCACATTCCGCATCCCGCATCCTGCGTTGTGGAAATCCAAATTTACCATAGTCATTTTCGCATCCTGCATCTCACATCCCGCAAGTTGTGGAAGGGAAAACGGATTTCGCCAAATGACATGTTCGCATCCTGCAAGTTGTGGAAAGGGAATTGCGGAAACCAGATTTCACCAAACGTCATTTCCGCATCCCGCATCTCGCATTCCGCAAGTTGCGGAAAGGGAATTGCGGAAGGGAAAATGCGGAGTCCAACTTATGTAATGCACATTTCCCCATCCCGCATCCTGCAAGTTGCGGAAGGGAAAATCTGTGGAAATTCGATCTGTTCATGAAATTTCAAAGTATAAAAATGATTTCCAACATCCATGCCATCACCAATCCGGTCGATATAACTTCATAACAACTTAGAAAATTCATTGAAGTAATTACACACATAGATGCACATTCATGAAATATACAACTGAAACACAACACATTTCATTCAAGCATTCATCATTTCATATTAATTTATAACGAGTACAGTTGCACGGATTGAAACACAAGAGATACTTATCTTTATCAGAAGCTTGTTCCGTAACCAGCTATGTCGCTGCAACGTTCCACCCAACCATAGGCTAGTGTGTTCTTAAATCTCTCAACAACACTGTCACCCCCGAGCTGGGCATGATTTCCCCAAGGAATAAGGAACACTATCAGACTTCCCCATAGCCAAGGATACAATTAAAATCAGCCAAGCCAACACAGTTGGGTTTATCAGGCTTACACAAGCAGTGTTTTACAGATAGCCAAAGTTTATACAAGTCACAGCCAAGCCAATAGATGGGTTTATCAGGCTACCAGCCAAGCCATCCTTCCAGTTAGGTTTATCAGGCTTACACAGACAATAATTTACACTTAGCCAAAATTCACATGAGACACAACCGATCCAATAGATGGGTTTATCAGGCTACCGGCCAAGCCATATTCCATTTGGATTTATCACGTTGCCAAGGAGGTGGAAAGACTGATTGCTAAGCTAGTGAGCTCAATCCTAGAGCTCTGGACACCTACACCAGATCTAGCCTGAATTCTAAACATTTACACACCCAACACAAGGAAGAATCCCCTTCTTTGCTACACAATCCCTCAGGCCATGCCTTCACTTCCAGTTCTATTCTGGGTATGCAAAGAAGAAAACAAGCCCTCTAGATTGGTCTATGAGGTTCCTTCACACACTAGGTTTATCAAACAAGTCCAGACTCAATTTTCATTCCCCAAATCAGTTCAAATGTCAAACAAGGATGTATACACAACGTTCTCAGTTCTGGGATGAACAAAACATAATAGAACTAAGGAATACACACACACACATACAACAATTACGAATTTCTGAGCATTGCCTGAGCCAGACCGACTATTGCAATTACCAAAATGAAATCGTCTGTTGGTCATTCAATTCAAACATAAATTGGATTATGGGCATTCGCATTCCCCGTAGACGACTAATAGACAGGAAAATTGTAAAAAGGAAAACAATTCCCCCCGAACCTTGGGAATTTCTCGAAGGATCAAGACCCCCGAGCGGTTTTTTTTCTTACTGCGTGAATGAAGATTACCTTCCAAAAATGTTCCACACACTACCCCAAATCATGAGGGGAAGGTGAAACACCATTGCATGAGGGAAAGGTTGGCGTTTCTGGAGTTTTTCTTGCCCAAGAAAATTAAGAAATGTTTTTTCAGAAACGGGTGCTCTGCCCATTTCGAATTTCTTCCCACTCTTCCAATCCCCCCCCTTATCCTTAGGAAAAATCATGCCCCCATCTCATTTGGTTGCATTGACATAGATGGGTGTAGGTTTTTAATTAGAATTGCAAATTTAACATGATGTCCAACTTTTTAATGTTCAGCTAGCATAAAATACCATCGACCCAACCTTAATCGCCGAAACATAAGCACTAAATCAATGGTGGGGATTTTGCCTTGAGCTCCACACCATGATTATTTACATCATATTATTTAAATGCAAATGGGGTCAAAATGGGGGTGTTACATTCCCCTCCCCCTTTGATAGCACTGTCCTTAGTGCTTTACAACATTGAACAAAAATGCTTTGCTGGTACAGCCCTTAGCAATCCGCAGAATTGAACAAAAGCAGATGTGCCAGTCGCATGGCATTCTCCAGCTCCCACGTAGCTTCTTTAGGACCATAGTGCTCGCATTGCACCTTCACCTGTCCTATTGCTTGGTTCTAGAGCATTGTGACCTTCCTGGCGAGGATGCGCATAGGCTTGATTTGGAACTCTCCCTCTAGTTCCACCTGCATCACATCCCAATTTATTACATGGTTAGGATCATGTACATGTTTCTTAAGCAAGGAAACATGAAAAAAATTATGAGCCCTAGTGCTAGCAGGAAATGCAAGTCTATATGCAACTGGACCTATTCTTTCAAGAAATTCAAATGACCCATAGTATCTAGGAGACAGCTTGGCACAACTCCCAATCTTCAAGGAACTTTTCTTTTCCTTCACCTTGAGGTAAACATGGTCCCCAATACTAAACTCTCTGTTCATCCTATGCTTATCTACATATCTTTTCTGTCTATCCTGGGCTGCCTTTAGATTCTGCTTGATCTTTACAACCTCCTGCTCCATCTCCTTGTGCAATTCTGGACCAAGCACAACCCTGTTCACTGAGTTATCCCAAGTTACTGGTGTTCTGCACCTCCTGCCATACAAATCTTCATATGGACTCATCCCCAAGGATGCTTGTTGTCCATTGTTATAAGAAAACTCTACCAGGTGTAAATAGTCATCCCACTTGGATGGTTTGTCCATCACATACATGCGAAGCTTGTCTTCCAACACTGGGTTAACTCTCTTGGTCTGTCCATCTATCTGACGATGGTAGGTTGTGCTGAAATTCAACTTTGTACCCAAGTCCGCAAACAATCCTTTCCAAAATTTAGAAGTGAACTTAACATCTTTGTCAGAGACTATTGCCTTAGGCAATCCATGCAATTTAAAAATTTCTTTCATGAAAATCTTAGCAATATAATTAGTCTTATACGTGGACTTTACTGGTATAAAAGTCTTATTATAATAGTCAAGCTTCACTCTTTGAGCTTCTAACTAGTCCATTCCAATGAGAACATCATAGGAACCAAGTGGTAGAACATTCAAATCTACACAAGTACTCAGTCCATTCCTCCACCACTTCATTAACTTTCCTCTTAGTTCCAGTGGCTAGTTGAACTAACCATGACTTGCTATGCTTTGATTTCCTAAGAGCACAAACCTCCACTACTTTAGGAGCAATATAACTGTGAGTAGAACCAGGGTCAATCAAAAGAGGAATCGATTGCTCAACAATCTTACCTGTAACTTTAACCACTGTTGACTGGTGATCTACCTAGCGGCCTTCCAGTGCTGCATAAATTCTAAGTACGACCCTTGCTACTTGTCCCACTATTTTTGCCTCTTGAATATTGTATGCTAGCCTTGAATTCTCATTCTCAAGTGGACAGTACCTACACATGTGGGGTCCTCCACATTTCCAACATTGGAGTGGTGCTCTGTTATGTTGTGGATCTCTTGGCTCTTCTCCCACCACTCTAGTTGGCTGCTTCTCAACTTGGGATGGCTGCTTCTGTTGATTCTTGAAGTGAGAAGGTTTGAAACCTTTCTTCCTTTGATCAGAATTCTCATTCATCTTGTTCTTCCATGCCTTCTGGTAGTCAAGTTTTCTCTTTCTTTGCTCATAGCAATACTTAGCTTTTCTTATCGCCTCTTCCAGAGTTCTGGGTTCATAGAACTCAATTTGGTATTTGTAGGACTGAGGCAGTCCACTCAGAAAGTGCTGGATTTTTACCTTCTCATATTTAATATACCTGGCATACCTCAGCAGTTCCAAGAACTTGTTCGCATATTCCTCCATGGTCTGCAGTCCCAATCTCAGCTCATGGAATTCTTTGATTTTTTCATCATAGTACCGGTCAGAGAGGTACTCCTGCTTAAAATATTTATGGAACCATTTCTAGATAATCTTCCTTTCATTTATCTTCTTTACTTTCCTGAAGTGTTCCCACCAAATAGATGCTCTCCCTGTCAGATTAAAAATGGCTACTCAAGATTTCAAATTTCTAGAATAATCTTGGACTTGGAAATATTTTCTTATTCCTAGAAGCCAAGCTTCAGCTTCTTGACCAGTCTTTACCTCACCATTGAAGGTAGGTAGTTTTTCCTTCATGAATTCATCTCGTGAGTGGTTCTAGTAAGGCCTCTTCCTCCTACCCCTGTGAGATGAAGAGCTTGAATCTTCAATGGATATTTCAGAGTTAGACGACCCACTAGGAGATCTCTTTCTTTTATTCTCATGAGAGGAAAAATTTGAACCATCAGTGGATTTTTCAGAGTCAGACGACCCACTAGGAGATCAATTTCTTATTCTAGCAGTATTCTTACTTCCTTTCGGCTTTACTGTTTGGTCCCCAGAGTTCATCTTTCTTTGAATGTCTTTAAAACTGTGCAATATGGCCGCATTCATTTGATTCTGCTCCTCTTGAGCCTTAATCAGTGTTTCGTTGTCTGCTCTGTAGCTCTGTATATCCACCCTGAGGCTTCTCATAGTGGCTGCAAAGTCTGGGGGAGTATCTTGAAACCTCCTCCCATTAGACTCTATCTCAGCATTTCCAATTTTGACATTTTCCCCCATAGCATCTTCCTCATGCGCATTGGGGTCCCGTGCATAATCATTCATATCATCTGTCCTCATGGCCGAACCAACTATTCAGAATCACATTGCCCTTTTATGAAGGTGACTGTAATTCTACAAAAATGTGTTAGATACCACAGCTGTTAGATATAATCAAAACCAAAATCACTTACCCACTGCCCATGGCAGTTTTTCTCTGTTATGCGGAAAACGATACATTGGAACTATTAACCAACATCTCTGTAACTATCCAACTTGGCCCACCAAGGACCAATACTGTAACCACTTTTCTTTCCAGTCCATCTAGGCCCAACGCCACAACCAACAGCTCTGATACCACAATGTAGTGTACTACAAGTTGGTATCAGAGGGTACTCTTATCTTTTTAACAACTGATTCCGGCCCATCTAGGCCCAATGCTGCAATCTGCAACTATGATACCACACTGTCACGTCCCCTCCTATCCCAGAGGAGAGAATGCGACCCAACTCTTCTGCTACCTGAGTTACCCATCTTTCTTGTGCTTGAGTATGATGATTCCCAAATTTCCTTTTGGTTTTAATATTTGCAAAGTAAGAATTTCTCCTGCTAACATTATGATCCAAATCATCTATAAAATTTATATCTTCCCCAACCATTGAGAGATCGAACGACTAAGAAGAATCGCAGTGGAAATCAACGGTCATAGTCTATTCCGCATTCGGAATCAGATCAACGGTTGAGAATCATCCCACAGAAAATCAATGGTGCAAAGAGCTTCACTTGCGGAATCAGAGATGTATCAAAATTTCACTCTCGCACTCCACATGCCGCATTCCACATCCCGCATCCCACATGCGGAAAGGCTGTTGAGGAGATCAAAGTTGCGGAAATCAAGATTTACAATAGTCATTTCCACATCCCGCATCCCACAAGTTGCAGAAAGGGAATTGCAGAAGGGAAAACAAATTTTGCCAAATGACTTTCCGCATCCCGCAAGTTGCAGAAAGGGAAGTGTAGAAAGAAGATTTCGTCAAATGTCATTTCCACATCCCGCATACCACATTCCTCAAGTTGCGGAAGGGAAAATGTAGAGTCCAAATTTTGCAAGGAGCATTTTCGCATCCCGCAAGTTGTGGAAAGGGAATTACAGAAGGGAAAATCTATGGAAATTCGATCTGTTCATGAAAATTTCGAAGTATAAAACTGATTTCCAACATCCATGCCATCACCAATCTGGCCAATCTAACTTCATAACAACTTAGAAAATTCATTGAAGTAATTACACACATAGATGTATCATTCATGAAATATACAGCTGAAACACAACACATTTCATTAAAGCATTTATCATTTCATATCAATTTATAACGAGTACAGTTGCAGGGATTGAAACATAAGAGATACTTATCTTTATCAGAAGCTTGTCCCGCAACCAGCTATGTCGTTGCAACATTCCACCCAACCATAGGCTAGTGTGCTCTTAAATCTCTCAGGAACACTTCCACCCCTGATTTGAGCATGATTTCCCCAAGGAATAAGTAACACTAGCAGAATTCCCCATAGCCAAGGATACAATGAAAATCATCCAAGCCAACATAGTTGGGTTTATAAGGATTACATAGGCATTGTTTTACACATAGCCAACGTTTATACAAGTCACAACCAAGCCAACAGATGGGTTTATCAGGATACCAGCCAAGCCATCCTTCCAGTTGAGTTTATCAGGCTTACACAGACAGTGGTTTACACTTAGCCAAAATTCACATGAGACACAGCCAATCCAACAGATGGGTTTATCATGCTACCAACCAAGCCATCTTCCAGCAGGGTTTATCAGGCTGCCAAGGATGTGGAAAGACTGACTGCTAATCTAGTGAGCTCAATCCGAGAGATATGGACACCTACACTGGATCTAGCCTGAATTCTAAACATTTACACACCCAACACAAGGAAGAATCCCCTTCTCTACTACACAGTTACTCAGTAAATGCCTTCCCTTCCAATGCTATTCAGGGTATACAAAGAAGAAAACCATCCCTCTAGATTGGTCTATGAGGTTCCTTCACACACTAGGTTTATGAAGCAAGTCCAGACTCCATTTTCATTCCCCAAATCAGTTTAGATGTCAAACGAGTATGAAAAGACAACGATCTCAGTTCTGGGATTAACAAAACGTAATAGAACCAAGGAGTACACACACACACAGCAATTACAAATTTCTGAGCATTGGTTGATCCAGACCGACTACTGCAATTACCAAAAATGAAATCATTTTTTGGTCATTCAATTCAAAACACAAATTGGATTTTGGGCATTCGCATTCCCTGGAGACGACTAATAGACAGGAAAATCATAAAAAGGAAAACAATTCCCCCCAAACCCCGGGAATTTCCCGAAGGATCAAGACTCCCGAGCAATTTTTTTGCTTGCTGCATGAATGAAGATTGCCTTCCAAAAATGTTCCACACGCTGCCCCAAATCATGAGGGGAAGGTGAAACGCCACTGCATGAGGTAAATGCAGGCGTTTCTAGAGTTTTGGTTGCCCAAGAAAATTAAGAAACATTTTTCAGAAACGGATGCTCTGCCCATTTCGAATTTCTTCCCACTCTTCCAATCCCCCCCTTATCCTTAGGAAAAATCATGCCCCCATCTCCTTTTGTTGCATTGACATAGCTGGATGTAGGTTTTTAATTAGAATTGCAAATTTAACATGATGTCCAACTTTTTAACGTTTAGCTAGCATAAAATACCATCGACCCAACATTAATCGCCGAAACATAAATGCTAAATCAATGGTGGGGATTTTTCCTTGAGCTCCACACCATGATTATTTACATCATATTATTTAAATGCAAACGAGGTCAAAAACGGGGTGTTACACCAGATAACATATATGTGGAATTAAATAACCAACCATCTGAATTGCTTCAAATTATAAAATAATTAAGAGCTGAGTTACAAACTGTAAAGGAAGATAACGAAAGAATATTAAGAACAAAATAAGAACTGAACCATATATTACTAGATTTAATACACAATGGAGGCAAGGATAAAAGAAAAGAACACGAAATTGAGTTTGGAATAGTGTCATACAAACTCAAAAGTAAGAAGTTGAATTTTTCTTATAACGAAAGTAAATCTTCTTTAGGAATTAAAGTAAGGTCACACAAAGTAAAGTATAAATATTCTAGTGAAAGTAATGATAGCGACAGTAGTCCTAAAAGGAGGAAATATAAACCCTATGAAGAGATCTAAGGAGAATTTAAAAAGATTAAACCCCTTATGTTTAATGGAGAGGTGGAAAATGATAAAGAAGAAGATGCATGGTTGTCGAGTATGAAAAAGTACTTTCAAATTTATAACTACTCAAATAGGCTGAAAGATCGGATGACTATCTATAACTTAACCGGAAAGGATGACATATGGTGTCAGGATATAAAGAGAGTTAAAAGAATTACAGAAAAATATGTAACTTGGAGGACGTTCAAGAAATACTTCAAAATAAAATTCTTGTCTGAACCGTATTATGGAAAAAGAGCTAAAGAGTTTTATGATATTAGACTAGGTTCAAGGTCTATGAAGGAACTAAGTAGTAAATTTTAATTTTATTACGATATGTACCTTATATAATCGACAAAAATCCTAAGATACAAAGGTTTTTGAGTTGTTTATCTCTTAGTTTCAAGGACATAATTGAATTTGATAACCCAAAAACCCTTGAAGAGGCAATGAGGAAAGCTAATTTCTATTATGAACAAAGAAAAAATAAGAAAGAAGGCACACCTAACTAGAAAAATAAAAGAACAAGTAACTTTGAGCAGAGAAGGAAAGGTCTTAATCCCAACAAAAGTTTCAGAAACAATTCCCAAAACTTTTCTAAGAATAATTATGAAGGAACAAATTTTAAAGGTAAAACACAACAAAAATTTACAGCACCAAAAAGCAGAGACATGCCTAATAATTATGTTAAAAACAATGAACAAAGATAACCTGTGAAATGCGGGGAATGTTAGGGACCTCATTATGCAAAGGACTGTCCGAACTGAAAGAGGAATTTTAGCAATGTGCATACAATTCAGGAGGAAAAAATGTTGGTGATGTAGAGAATGAATTGCCTAGAATTAATGCAGCCTTGAAGAATCGACAGGCTAATCACCAAACATCCATGGTCGAAATAGAAGGTATGATACAAAACAAGCCTATTTCTATTTTGATAGACCTAGGTGCTATTTTAAGCTATGTGTCACTTAGTATAGCAGAAAGGTGCAATTTACATTTGACAAAGTTTGAAAAGTCTTGGTTGGTTCAGTTAGCTACAAGAACCAAAAGAAAAGTAGTTAGCCATGTTGAAAATTGTTAAATGTTTATGAGTCAATTCAAAACTAAAGTGAAATTAAATGTATTACTGTTAGGGTCATATGATGTTCTAATAGGTATGGACTGGATGTAAAAACACAAAGTAGTTTTAAATTGTTTTGAGAAAACATTTACATGCTTAGATGATAAATGATAAATAGTTACAGTCAAAGGGATACCTAGAAAAGTTTCTGTTAGACAAATTTTAGCTTTACAAATGAAAAAGTCTATACAGAAAGGTTGTAAAGTTTTTTCTATACATGTAATGAATGTCGAACACCTGAATAAAGAAGATAAGTTAAAATTCGATGATATCCCAATCTTAAAAGAATTTTCAGATGTTTTCCTGGAAGAGATTCCAGGATTACCTCCAAAAAGAGAATTGGATTTTACTATTGAATTAGTACCAGGAGCTATACCTAATTCAAAGGATCCTTATCAGATGAACATATTAGAACTTAATGTATTAAAACTGTGACTACAAGAGCTGATAGACAAGAACTACATAATACCAAGTGCATCCCCTTGGGGAGCACCTGTCTTATTTGTTAAAAAGAAATATGGTACATTACATTTATGTATAGATTACCCTTAGTTAAACAAAATGACAATTAAAAACAGATATCCAATTCCCCGCATAGATGATCTGTTTGATCAGATACGCGGAGCAATGATATTCTCAAAAATAGACTTGATATCTGGATATCATCAAGTCAGAATTAAAGTTGAAGATATTTTTAAAACTGCATTCAGAACCCGATACAACCATTTTGAGTTTGTAGTTATGTCATTTGGGTTAAAGAATGCTCCAACAACTTTTATGTGTTTAATGAACAATGGCTTAAGTAAGTACTTGGATAAATTCGTAGTCGTCTTCATAGATGACATATTAATTTATTCAAAAACAAAATAAGAACATGATGAACATTTGCAGATAATATTACAAGTTCTAAGAGAACACAAAATGTATGCCAAATTTAGTAAATGAAAATTCTTTAAAGATATAATACAATATCTAGGTCATGCGATATCCAAGGAAGGGATATCAATAGATCATGATAAGATAAAAGCAATAATGGAATGACCTGTTCCTAAAGACGTATCGAATGTACGCTCGCTTATGGGGATTATAGGTTATTACTAGAAATTCCTATAAGGATTCTCGAAGATCATAAATCCCAGAACATCCTTACATAAAAAGGGAAAAATATTTGTATGGGATCTAAAGTGTGAAGAAAGTTTTAATAAGTTAAAGGAATTGTTAACTACTGCACATATATTAAAAATCATAGATCCAAAGAAGGACTTTGTTGTGTGCAGTGATGCATGTAATGAGGGTTTACGTGGAGTATTAACACAAGAAGGTCATGTAATAGCATATGAGTCAAGAAAGTTAAAAACATATGAAAAAATTATGCTACTTACTATTTAGAGTTGGCTCCCATAATACATGCTTTGAAAATGTGGCGCCATCATCTAAACGGTAAAATATCTTTATTAATGTATGATAACATAAGCTTGAAATACTTGTTCGATCAACAAAATTTGAACGCAAGGAAAGCAAGATGGTTAGCTTTCCTCAACGAATATGATTTTGAGATCAAACATATAAAAGGAAAGAAAAATAAGGTGGTTTATGCCTTAAGTAGAAATGCAAGACTAAATTTTATAACCGCCATTAGTAGCTACAAAATAGAATTGGATGTTAACTAGAAGATGGAGTAATAATGGATAAAGAATATCAAATTCTAAGAGAAAAATTTACAGAAAATGAATATGAAAATGTAAAAATAGATTTTAGTTTGAACGAAAAAGGATTAATGCTGTACAAAAATAGATTATATGTACCTAATGTATCGGAAATTAAATTGCTGATTTTAAATGAAGTACATAAAATTCCTTATTTAGGACATCCGCGTTATCAAAATATGATAAGAATGCTAAGAAAAGATTATTTTTGGCCTAACATGAAAAATGAAGTAGCTGAATATATAGCTAGGTGTATAGAATGCCAACAATTTAAAGTTGAACATCAACACCCAACAGGTCTTTTGCAACCATTTCCAATCCCATAATGAAAATGAGAAATTGTCATCCTTGATTTCATAACAGGACTAACTAAAAATCAAAAGCAAAATGATTATGTAATGGTAGTGGTAGACAAACTTAGCAAGGCAACACATTTTATACATGTTAAAACTAGCTAATATTGCTGACATTTTTATTAAGAAATTTTTTTGGTTGCATGGAATTCCTAAGGTAATAATTTCTGATAGAGATCCTAAGTTTACTGGTAATTTTTGGAAGTCATTGTTTAAAGGACTAGATACTAAATTAAATTTTAGTACTACTTATCATCCACAAATGGATGAACAAACAGAAAGAATAAATCAAGTTCTAGAGGATATGTTACGGATATATGTTAGAGATCATACAAAGAAATGGGAAGATTATTTGCACTTATTCAAGTTTGCATATAAAAATCACTATCAGGCTTCAACTAAACTTAGTCCTTTTGAAATAATGTATGGTAGGAAATGTAATACTCCCATTTCATGGAGTAATCCGGTTGACAGATTGATGTTAGGACCTGACTTGTTAAAAGAACTGGAACTAACAGTGAAATAGGTACAAAGCAATCTGAAAATTGCACACGACAAACAAAAGAGTCATGCAAACCTTTGTTAGATTTTTATCATTCAAGCTAGCATTATGATCTTAGGATATTTAACTGAGAGAATAACATGCACAACAATAAAACATAAGAGACAAGAGACACAAAGAATTTTCCTCGGGGAAACCATAAAGGAGAAAACCCCGCAACTTCCTCAGAGATAGAATCAACACCAAAAGTAAAAACCGAAAACATAAAGACGATCTCCCGATAGTAGTAGTATCTCTCTTGTCCCAACAACTTCTCCTCTCACTCATGTACCCCAATGAGTGAGTGTGTGTGTGATACAGAGAGAGGCTCACTCTCTATTTATATTATTTCGTTCACTTGAAACCCACTCCAACATGTCGACCTCACTTAACAATTACTTACTAGAGCCGACATCTCTAGGAGTGTCTAATAACCCTAGTGCCCCACAACTTGTGGGGACTTTTCCTCCTTCGAACAACAAGGAGGGCTATCCTTAACACAATGGTGGGGACTATTGCCCCGACTTACAATGACTCACCTAGGGTCGAATTCTCTAGGATAGTCTAATAACCCTAGGGCCCCACAACTGTGGGGACTTTAACCCTTGACCAATAGGAGGGTTACACACAATGACTTGACATGACTTGTTATATTATAGAAACTTCCTGGAATAAACATCGGGGTATGAAATGACTCAATTGCATTATAGACACATCTCAGAATAAACATTGGGGTACAATACATAAGATATATGAATGAACACATTCTAAAGTTACAATTACATCAACACTCCCTCTTAACTAGGAAGGTATTCTCTCGACATAATTTATCAACACAAGTCTTCTTCTCTGTATCGTCTGGATCATCATTGAGTTCTCATCATATTCATATTCAAGTCATATTCATCTTTAAGTCATCTTCATTTCGATATGGATCATCACTGGATCTGGTTCATCATGAATGGAACACCATCACTGGATCTGGATCATCACTCGATCTGGATCATATCTGGTCTGGAACATCTCTGCTAGATCATCATCACAGGTGCTATCTCTTGATTATTCTCATCATAGGAAGTTCTACAGAGCCATCCCTTTTTCATGCTGGTTGTAGGCCTAGCCTCCATGCAGGTCTTCTTCAGCGCTTATATCTGAACCTAAGTCAGAATGGCCCACCCAGCACTTATATCTGATCATGTAGGAACCAATCCTATAATCATATCAGAATGGCACGCCCAACACTCACATCTGACCATGTGGGAACCAATCCCATAACCCTGTTAGAAAGGCCCAACACTCACATCTGACCATGAGAGGAACCAATCCAGCATTCATGTCAGAAAGGCTCTGCACTTACATTCGACACATGCGAGGAACCAATCCAACATACATGTTCGAAAAGGATCTGTACTTACATTCGACACATGCGAGGAACCAATCCAACATACATGTTTGAAAGGGCTCTGCACTTACATTCGACACATGTGAGGAACCAATCCATCATACATGTTCAAAAAGGCTCTGCAGTTACATTCGACACATGTGAGGAACCAATCCAATATACATGTTCTAAAGGGCTCTGCACTTACATTCGAGACATACGAGGAACCAATCCAACATACATGTTCGAAAGGGCTCTACACTTACATCAGCACATGCGAGGAACCAATCCAGCATGCATGTCAGAAGGGCTTGCACTCACATCTAATCATGTAGGAACCAATCCTACAGTCATATCAGAATGGCCCCTAGTCCTCGACTGAGCTACCTGGTAACTGACCGGGTGCCTCCATTCTAGGAATGGCATTTAGCGCTTAATTTTGATCATGTAGGAACCAATCCTACAGTCACATCAGAATGGCTTAGCACTCATATCTGACATGGAAGGAACCAATCCTCTCACCATGACATAATGGCTCAACCCTTACATCTGACCATGGAAGGAACCAATCCTCTCACCATGTCAGAATGGTTCTGGGTCTCATCATTTCCCCTTGGAGGAAACTTCGATCTGGAGAACACCGAGCTTCTCCCTGAAGTACTTGAACTTCACCCTAGCCAATGTCTTTTTCAACACATAAGCTATTTGTTCCTTTGTCACAACATACTGGAGCTTCACTACTCCCCTCTTCACCATATCCATGATATAGTGATACTTTATCTCGATATGCTTTGACTTGTCATGGAACACTGGATTCTCTGACAACTTCACGCAACTATGGTTGTCACGATGTATATAAGTAGCATCCATCTGGAGATCAAATAAATTAGATAGTAGCTTCCTCAGGCATAATGCCTCACAACTAACTGAACAAGCTGCGACATACTCTGCTTCAGTTGTACTCAGTGCCACACAAAATTGCTTCCTACTAAACCAAGAGATCACACATGATCCCATACTGAAGCAACACCCTGAAGTGCACTGCTTTCCCAATCTGAATCAACATAACCTTCCAGGTTAATCTTTTGATTCACCTCATACTTGATCCCATAATCAAATATACCCCTTAGGTACCTTACTACATGCTTTGCAACCATCAGGTGAACATGTCTCAATGTGTTCACAGCAAAGCAAATATCTAGTCTCGTATTCGTCAGGTACATCAAGGACCCAATCATCTGACTATACATCATGGCATCAATCGCTTTTGATGAAGCATCACTTAATAGCTTCAGGTTCGATGCCATATGTGTGGTCATGCAATCCATCATCCTGAAACTCTTTAGGATCTCTACTATAGACTTCCCTTGTCCACACCTCCATGCCTAGAAAATAGTGCATCGACACATAACAGGAGCATCAATGGTATTCCACCTTCAACCTTGAAGCAAAGGTTGGAATCCACTTTACTCTCAGTAAAGCCTAGAGTCATCAGTAATCTGTCCATCCTATCATACCATGTCGAACCTTAGGATCTTCTATAATCACTCCCTCTGAAGCATCATAATCCCTCTGTATTCCATACTCTATGCACTAAAACATTCTATACTGGAGTGACAAGTAGCTTCCTCTGCTACTAATATTCTATGTATCCATCTAGGATCACTGGATACCAATATTCTCTATCTTGAAATTTTTCAAAAGTTCTTCTCACACTCATCTGTGAGCTTGTCATCCTCTATCAACCTTGTAGCATAGGTTCAGATCTTCATCAAGCTCATCATGTATGTGTTATCCCATGGGTGTCTTCTAAACTCGTACAAGGCCTTCTTTCATTTGCACACGTGATTCTTCTTGTCATGTGTCTCAACTTCCACTGGCTGCAAATGTCTCTTCGTAGGCTATGCGTTATTTTCTTGAGAAGCCTCGTGCTACGAATCTTGCCTTGTATCCCATGATGATTCCATCTCCTTCATGTATCGATACTGCATTTTAGACATCATTCTTCTTGAACTGGTCTTCCCTTTCTTCTTTGAAGGTTCTCCATCAATGATGTCGCTGCATTCGTCATATTATTTTTCATCTTGAACTATCGTTACTTGTTCTTCGGAACAAGTCTCATTCTTCTTTTCTTGTAGGTGATTATGTATGTGATCTTTCCTACAAGTCAAATGCATTTGTATGGTTAGAAACATTTCATAAGGAATATTCATACTGGCAAGTTCTTATGCATAAATATATGATCATCCAACTACTTTAGCTAGTACAACATTCATCCATATCTCACGAAAACTTTTCTAGATGCCTTCCATCTCTACCAGGACAACATTGAGATTGTGCACTAATACAATATGTCAGCAAAGAGATTTCATTCTAGATAAGTAGCAATGGAGAGTTGTATAGCACCATGAGCTACTTACCCATTACATGCATATTAGTAGTATCCTGTCATTAATGCAAATATTCTATCATGCATAATACATCAAATGGATATAAACAAATTCATAACAAAACAATATTATGAAATGACAATTGAATCCTTATCTTGATTTGTTTCGTGGGTAGACTCCTTCTTGAGCCTTCATCTTCATCATCTTCTTCATTCATAATAGCATCATCTCTTATCCAAATGCTCAGATGGATAAGAGGTTCTTCAAGAGTTTAGTTCTTTATATTCCTCATCGCTTGAGGTATATTATTTGAATGGTGATAGCTTGATCTTAAGTTGCTACCATCTTCTTTAGTTGAGCTTCTTCTTGTGTGTGCTCTTCCCAGAGTCTGCTGAAATTAATCACTTCCTTCTAGCACACATTCTTTGAATGAATGAATCCCATGATCCTAGGAGGCCATTCAAGGTGGTTATCGCCACTTATGCATTCTCCACTTCTTCTTCTACCGCTTCAAGTTGTTCTCTGATTTGAGAGACCCTTGTAAAGTATGACTGTATGGTCTCTGCATTCTGGATCTTCATATTCTTCAACTGGTTTCTTAAGGTCATATTCCGATTTAAGTTCTTCCCTTCAAATAGCTTGGTCAAGGAATCAAACATCTTCGGTGTCTTTAGGGAAGACACTTGTGGTACAAGTTGATCCGTGATTGAATCAACAATGATCTTCTTGGCCTTGACTAAGTTCTTCTTGTGTAAGGATTTTAGCCTTATCTCCCTCTGGAACTGAAACCTCTCTACTTGTGTAGGTGTCCAATTCATTTTCTTCTGAGAGATCATATACCTCCGTGCTTGGAAGTTGTCAACTTCAACAAGCTTATCATCAAGCTGATCTAATAGATCACTTTGAAATGAGAACCTCAAATGAAAATAACAAAAAATTAGATTTTACTGATTTGAGGTGTCCATCCTCATTCTGGAGCTAGCTGATATAGGGTTTGTCAGAGAATCTCTTCAAGTTGAGCTGTCCCATATACTCCTTTTCTGAAAACATTGGAGGGAAGCTCCCGGAACAGGAAGCTCCGAAATTATTGCTCCTCTATGTCTGAAACTTTGCATTGAGGTAAGATAACATGTCCCTATTCCAACACCATAGGTTTCATCAGAATTGGTTTCACCAATTAGGACTTATGATCATTTTCCCAAGGTGACCTGTTACAGGACTGTTCAGAACAACAAAGTGGTACGGACTTCCATGTGTCACTGGTTCATCTTTTGTGTATGAAACTTGGACCACAGAAACTACAGTCCATTCCCTTTTTGGAACATCTTTATAAATTTAATTTGGACCTTTGTAGCTCTCCCCAGGTGTCTTGTTTAGGGATGAATTCTAGAAGAGGCTTGGAACCCTAACTTAGAGGGATCATATCTCCCAGAATATAGTGAATCTGAAGCTTCATTTTGGACAAAGTTTAAATCAGGATTTTAGCTTTGGCCTTTACAATTTTCAGCTCCCGAGCCTTTGCCAATCCTGAGATATAGCGAATGTACCAACACTTATCAGTTTTAGTATTTAGGGTTTTTATAGCTCGGGGTCAAACTAGGGTTTGAATTTCCCGGACTTTCACCCAACCAAAAATATTGATCCATGTCTCTAAAATTTGATTTTGATGAGGAGAGAAATCCTATGCTGGGCTCACTAAAAAAATTCCTCTTCTGTAAGAATCCATAATTTCCCGCACCAAAAACTGAAAATGCTCGAAATCGAATTCCGCTTCGACAGAAAGATGCGCCCTTCAATGGAGAGTCAACCTAGAATACTTTTGCTGATGGATTGTGGAGAGATACCCAAAAAGTAAGAAGCCCTAGCTTCTGCAGCTACACAATGTCTTCTTCTCAGGTTAGCTCTGATACCATGTTAGATTTTTATCATTCAATCTAACATTATGATCTTAGGATCTTTAACTGAGAGAATAATATGCACAACAATAAAACACAAGAGACAAGAGACAAAGAATTTTCCTCGGGGAAACCACAAAGGAGAAAACCCCGCAACTTCCTTAGAGATAGAATCAGCACCAAAATTAAAACCCGAAAACATAAAGATGATCTCCCAACAGCAGTAGTCTCTCTCTTGTCCCAGCAACTTCTCAACTCACTCATGCACCCCAATGAGTGAGTGTGTGTGTGATAAATAGAGAGGCTCACTCTCTATTTATATTCTTTCTTTCACTTGAAACCCACTCCAGCATGTCGGCCTCACTTAACAATTACTTACTAGAGTTGGCATCTCTAGGAGTGTCTAATAACCCTAATGCCCCACATCTTGTGGGTAATTTGCCTCCTCCGACCAACAAGAAAGGTTATCATTAACACAACAGTGGGGACTATTGCCCCGAATTATAATGACTCATATAGGGTCGACTTCTCTAGGATATTCTAATAACCCTAGGGCCCCACAACTGCTGGGACTTTAACCCTTGACCAATAGGAGGGTTACCCAGAATGACTTGACATGACACATTATATTATAGAAACTTCCCGGAATAAACATCGGGGTATGACATGACTCAATGACATTACAGACACATCCCGGAATAAACATCGGGGTACAATACATAAGATATACGGATGGATACATTCCGAAGTTATAATTACATCAACAACCTTAAAAGAACTCAAAAATAATTCCAAGTAGGTGAGCATGTGTTTGTCAGGGTAAAACACAAAAATAACTTCTTTAAGTTGGGGATTTGTTCTAAATTAGCACCCAGGTATTGTCGACTGTTTGAAATATTAGCAAGGATTGGAGTAGTGGCTTATAATTTAACTTTTCCACCTAATCTTAGAATACATAACGCATTTCATATTTCTATATTGAAAAAGTATGTGGATGATGCTACTCATGTGGTTGAATGGAATGTTATTCAGGTGGAACCCGAAGGATATTTTCAAGTGGAACTGGATAGTATCCTTGACGAGAGAGAAATTTTTCTCCGGAATCACAACATTGGACAAGTAAAGGTGAAATGGAAGCACCTTAGTCTAGATGAAGCAACCTGGGAATTTGATAGTCATATGCGGGAGGAATATCCAAATTTGTTCCAGGAAGACTTAGAAGATACTTAAGAAACATTGAGGATGATGTTGAACTTAAGAAAGGGTGTTTGTAACCCACCTAGAACTAAAAAACATTTTATTTTTGAGAAAAACATTAATTTAAAGTTATTGTAAAGTTTTATGTTGCTGACCAAGGATGGTCAAAGATGATTGTAATTGAATATTTTATTTATTTAAATAATTAAAAGAAGAGACACCTATCCAAAGAATACTGTTGAAGAGTGTTCACTGACCCACTAGAAGGAATGATATGCTGTAGAAGGCCAAAATGACAAGTGGCAGCAATAACATTCACTTTCTAGATGTTGTAGAAGGAAACATCCCTAAAATTGTGGTCATGTTCCCTGGAAAGAGGAACTTAGCAGGTGGTTCATTTAATTGCAAAACTGACCCAACGACCTAGGCAAGCTTATATCTATAATTGAATGAGCAGGAAGCTCACTACATTCTATTCTAAGTGATTAGTGCCTTGTGGATTTGTTGGAAACTGAAAGGTTAGGAACACAAGAGAAATTCGATGAGGGGAAAGCTAAAGTGAATTTGCTGAGAGTTAAGTCTGCAAGTGAAATTGCTAAGTTACAGAGTACTGTGTAGGCTTCTACACAACATCTTCATCCTGGTGGTTTAGTGAACATGCTCGGGGGTCCTAAAGCAAGTGATCTTGGCTGCTTTCAGGAGACGGTTGTGAGGATCAGTCTTCTTTGGGTGTTTGTCCCTTTCAAAGTTAGCAGGTTTCTAATATGTTCTGGTTATGATCTTTAAAGTTTTTATTTTGTATTTGAAGGAAATTATGATGTTTAAATATTTCTCAAAAGTATTATTTGTCTTTGTATTAAAGTAGGGATATATATATTTTATTGGGCCTATTATTTTTATCAGTAAATGTAGGTTACTATTTACCTAGAGTTTTCACAGTAAAAGTGAGTGAACTATTTCATATCTCCTTATTAGGAACAATATAGTATTCCCTTACAACATTATCAATATAAATAGTTAGTATTACTTTAGTTTTTATTTTCTTTTATTCCTGCAGAAAATTCTTCTAAGTTACAAATTTGCTTAAATATGGTTTGTTTTGTAAATTTTAATAAAACCCCCAAATACCATTAAAACCTGTCATACTATTAACCTAGTTCATTTTCTTTGTGGTTTAGCCGAGGGGTTTAAATCCCATACAAAAATAAAGAGTAAAATTATTTTAAATTAATCAACCAGAACACAAATTCCACTTAGTCAAAAGACCTAGTAAAATCTAAATCTACGCAGATATCCTTCCTTTTTACAGCTGAAAGGTTTTTTAAATAAATTTAAAACAATAATTATAGCCAAAAGGCCGAGAGGCTTATCACATCCAGAATAACAAGTTAGGGTTAAAAGGGTTACTTTAATAAGATGATAGTCTTTGTATAACTGTAGTAAACAATTATATATAACTTCTTTTAAAAACAAATTGTTTTATTATTAAAAATGGTTAACAAACCAAGATTCGAAACCTGCAAATGTCCTTCTATTAAGAGTTAAAACATTAACTGAAAACTACTTTATCCAAGACAAAATCTATTTGAAAATCAGGCCATAACCTTATACCAACTCTTTCTCTTGAATTCATAAAAACAACCAATTTTTTAACTACCGGAGTGGGCTTTCAGTTTTTAAACATGAAATACAAACCAACTCTTCACAATAGTTTTTTCTACCAACAAATCAACGGAAGACAAATCACATATAAATCACCATTTAAGATACTTAACAGGTCAATGTCATAAGGCTAGCATTTCCAAGTATTTTCCTTTTAAAACATTTACAACAAAATACCCTAGTTTTAAATGGAAGCAAAACACTGTAAACCCTCACCAATTATGCACGTTGGAAAAATAAAACTTAGTAACTAATTTTTTTATCAACGTAGATTTTCTTTCAAGACTTTTTACAATTTTTTATTGAAAAGACTTGAAGGTCAAAGAACTATACATCAAAACAAAAATAAATTTACAGCACAAATGAATGATATAAACGATTTCCAAATAAACGTAATACCATAAATTATTCACATGAATTTTTATTTTCAGAGCTCCTCATAAACGCCACGCAGACTCATGGTCTGTTCAATTATAGTGCGAAGCATTTAGAGCTTTTAGATTATCGAAAAACACCATTGAGGTAAAAAAACCAGAATGTTTACCATTTTCATGGTTAGGCATGTATTTTTTTTGAAACCCTAGAAGCTTCCAACGATGCCAGTACAAATGGAGGAAACGTTGCACATTTCACCAAGGACCCAAGGTTCGAGGCTCATAGGTCTTACTAGAGCCCCGACCGTTATCAAACCCCAAAGTTTTGCGCACCCATCATTAGCGAGAAGTGAACCAACAAACTTACCTTCCAAGTAAAAAGCATTTTAAAGGGTTAAAACTATTTCTTAGTGTCTGATAATTGTTAACTTATAGAACCGACTGTGCATAATAACAAAAGCTTGAAGACTAACCTGCAATGACTCATCCTATGCAAAGAGTTGAAGCGAGGAGCCAACATCGTTGGCAGATGAGCACAAATTCAATAAGTAAACACAGAATTATACTGGAGATTACAGAGATGAATAAAGAAGTTACAAAGCCAAACGATGGAGCGGCCGAGAGCCTTCTGCTCTCCCCCACATTAGAGGAAATTTCAATTTAAAATGGGACTTCCAAAAATAATACAAATTCCATGTCATCATGTATTAGCCAATCAAAATTATTTAAAATTCAAAAAGGGAGCACCTCTTAAACAATTTTTTAATATAAATTTGGGGATAGGTATCATAAAAAAAAACTACTTTTTTGTTTGTATTTTCGACATATCTCCCTATATATTTACTCAAATTTCGATCGGGAGAGATCGTTGGATGCGGAATTAAATTCCGCATCCAATGAGTACCCACTCGGAATACATTTGATGACCCCCTACCCCAAAAAGAAGAAATACCTGAAAAAACATGATGATGACGTCATCGTCACGTTTTTTCAGGTATTTCTTCTTTTTGGGGTAGGGAGAGGGGGGGGGGGGGTTGGTCAAATGTATGCCGAGTGGGTACTCGTTGGATGCAGAATTTAGTTCTACATCCAATGAGATATCCTGATCAAAATTTGAGTAAAAACAAAGGGAGATATGTCGAAAATACGAATAAAGAAGTAGTTTTTTCTTTTCTTCCTCCAAAATTAATAAATATTATTTTATTATTTTAACTATTATTTTTCTAATTTTCCTTAGGATGCCCATTTTGAGTTGAAATTTCCTCTAATGAATCCACAACGCAAAACAAAATTAAAAAATTCCAAAACCCTAATGCTCGTTTTGGTTAAAGACCTCATCCAACTGGAAAGCACCATAGTACCCTTTCACATGGTCTCCTTTAAAGATTTGACCAATCTCCATCTAATGCGAAATAATATCCACATCTACATAGTTCAAACACCCTCTTTTATTGCATAGTTTCTTATAATAGAAGTATATCATATGTATGTTATGTGTTAGCCCTAATATATGGCAAGGGATCATGGTATAAGTTCAAAATTTTACTTGTTGATTTTTCAAACCCTTAGCATGGTTAGGGTGGCCCTAGTATCTACACTTTGGACTCTTATATGTTACAAGGTGAAGCGAGCTCTCCATCTAAAACACCTGCATAGAAACGAATAGGATAAGCGTTAGTTGATAGGATAAGTAAGACCTATTCACCTTTATAACTCGGTATGCAATCTAGAATTGGTAAAAAGGTTGTAGAGACGTTAAGCATAAAGACAATCATTCTTGCACAAAAACAAAACTAGTACACAAGGTATAACTTACATAAAGGCAATCACAACATGTGAGAACTGAAAAGCAAGTAATTTAACATAATATAATACTTGGAAACTGTAAATTCCTGAACAATTTAATGTGAATCATTATTACAGTAATATTAGTCGAAATATTAAGAATTAAAGTGTTTATTAGGTGGAAATAGTTTTTGATCATCTAATGACCATACATGTTAATTTTTTTTAGTGTGGGTTTTAGGTGTTGTTACAGAATGTGCAGGAGGCTCACTACATTCTAGAGATTAGAACCTTGTGGATTGCTAGAAACTGAAAACTTTGGCACACAAGAGGAATTCAATGAGGGGAAAGCTAAAGTGAATTGATAGAGTATTGATTGCAAGTGTGACTGCTAAGTTACATAGAGGACAAAATAGGCTTCTACACAGTATCTTTGTCCTGGTGGTTTAGTGAACGTGCTCGAAGATCCTAAAGCAAGTAATATTGGTTGCTTTCAGGAGATGGTTGGGAGGAACAATATTTTTTGGATATTTTTCCACCAGGGATGATTTTAAGAACCCCCCCTATATTTATATGTATAAAAAATGGGTGAATCTCTCCGATATATAGGAAACTTTGAAGGCGATTTTATCAATAATATAATATGTATATATAAAAATTTGGTTTATCTTTGATTTTATTATATAATGTTGGAAAATCTTGGTGAATCTTTTACTAAGTTATAAGATATTGTAAAAACTTGGCGAATCTTTCACTAAGTAATAAGATATTGTAAAATCTTGGTGAATATTTAACTTCATTATAAAAAATTGTAAAAAATGGCGAATCTTTCACTGATTTATGAAATATTGTAAAAATAGAGGAACAACAACATTAGTCAAATAACATGAATCCATCAACAACAAAACATGTAGACTCACGAGTCACAACTAGAAGGTGTTAGTGAAACACAACTGCACTGACTAGCGGACATGTGGGGACCTGAATCTTGACAAACCGATAAACTTATACATTATGCTCGATCTTGGCCTCCATTAGCCAATTGTGGTCGTGGAGGATAATATAATTATGCCAATTGATTTTTTCATTTGATGAATGTTGGCTTCGTGCCAATAGGTGTCCTACGATCAATGCATAGGAACCTAGTGCATAGACCATTTTTCTCTTTGCTTAGCTATGTCGAGTTCATTTATTTTTTTGAATAATGATAAGTATTTACAAATAAAATATGTAATCAACTACAAAGAATTGAGATTCGAAAAAGTGAAGACATTTAATTCATGCAACTAAAAGGTAATAAAAGTATCTTTTCTCAAACCCTCAATCAATGGAAATTGACTAAAAACAATCTTGATTCAAGCTACAAAAAATGGTTAAATCAAGCATCAAATCAGAACTAGAAGCATTCAAGGGACTAACACAATATTTAACCAAAATACACACAAACTTCAAAAATTGACAAAATGCTTCAAACAAAAGCAATAAGCAAA
This sequence comes from Pseudotsuga menziesii, assembly GCA_001517045.1. Classification (NCBI taxonomy): domain Eukaryota; kingdom Viridiplantae; phylum Streptophyta; class Pinopsida; order Pinales; family Pinaceae; genus Pseudotsuga; species Pseudotsuga menziesii. The sequence continues at coordinate 268,946 of LPNX010309439.1, read as the reverse complement.
CCATAAAAATTTGTCAAGATATTCCTGTTAAACACCAACATGGTTTCATGTACTTGAATGAGCCCATTATTGCTTAGCAAAAGTGTTGTCAAATTAGTTATTTATCCTTTAATGTTAGGACACTATCTATGTGAAGAGATAGCTCCTAGACCTAGCTTTCGCAAATTCCAGCGTCATTTCCTGTCACATACAAGAAAGAGACAATTTAAGAGATAAATATCAACATCAATATTAAAATAAGATGCATGAAGGTAATGTAGCTCAAATCATCAATGTTACAACAAAAAAGTATCCCATTGATTATCCCATGTTAATCCCCTTACAACAATGTTAATCCCTTTAGCATATGTGCACACAATTCTCATGTGTATAGATTCCCATTGATTATTTGTATTGCAATCGCTAAACTCAAATTCAATTCCATATAAAATAAATATTTACACAGATGACTTACTCTTCCATCAAATTAAAACAAGCTAATAGATTATATCTCCACTGTTATTCAACTCAAAGACTTCATATAGAAAATCACTCTGTTTCTTATTTAATTTTCTGAGCCTGTCATACAATGTAGAGATCGATTTTACCGAGAGAAATTGTCTCTGTTTTTCTCCAAGGAATTGATAATTTCGAGCCCTCTTCCACTTGAATCTCTATCTTCAACTTCTGCGAGCTAACCCTAGCTCTATTGATCTACCAAAAATCTAATTAACTTAAAGGTCATAAGCTAAACTAAATACAACTCGAATTCTGCTTCTTTGATCCTATAAAGAAGGATGATCCTATAAAGAAGGAACATAATCCATGATTAACTCAACTAACTAGTGACTCACTTGACAAATCACTAACTAGATGCTACAATTCTGGAAATGCTCAACTAACCCTATCGAATACATTGGGAAAGGGATCTATTATCCTTATCCTCTTTATTAAACCTCTCAACAAAATAAATCAAATTAGAAACATGTGAGACCCTAGGTCTTCTTAAGTTCCCTTGACCTAGAACAGTCATAAATGATTTTACTCAAACAGTATATGCCCCTACATCAAACTGAATTGGCACTTGGAGATGGATTTTGTGTTTTCTTCCCTTTTTCTTTTGAGCTCTGTGCTTGGGTTTGATACTGCCATTGTTTTGGCACAAACAAAAATTTTCAATCTTACAAGGGAATTTGTTATCAAATCCCCATGCCACCTTCCCCTCCACTTTCTTGCTCTACTTGAGAAATTTTTTCTCCTGCTCTTTATGTCCATATCCATGCCCAAAATTGTTTCTTAATGCCATTTTAACCCTCAAATTCAATTTGACATTCCTCCAAGCCTATTTTTTTCCATTGTTCACTTTTCATAAGGTTGTTCATGCCAAAAATTGTCTTTTAACCCTCCAATTCGGTCTAGATTTGATAAACAACAGTAAAAAAAAGCATACTCCACCCTCCACAAAGTCAAAATCTCCTTTAAAAAAATGGGGAAAAAATCCATAATATCTCAGGATAAATCGAGAAAAAAATGGGTGAAAAGATTGACTTTTTTTTTCACAAAAAATCGTCGATCTGAAAATCGTAAGATTTCTCGAAACATGGATAATTTATCAACGATGTTTGCAACACTGATATAAACTGTGCATATCCATCACAAGCTATCTCTCATTATTACAATATATCTCGGACCATCCAAGGTCCAGTCTTGCACTATGTACCCCAAATCTCATGGAGCACCCCCAAACATGGTGTAAACACTTTCAAAGTAACCCAAAAGTTTAACACATAAGGCTATAGACCATATTAGAGCTTACAAGTTAGAATATGGGATATTTGGAAGTGATTTATCCAAAGAAGAAATGACCAATACTACTGCATGTAACTAGTAGGATTTTTGTTGTGTAGAAACCCCCAAATTGAAACATTTTCTCATTCAAATCTTGAGCCAAGGATCAAGTGCTTCCGCATGTGAAAGGAATTGGGGAAGCTTTAACCATATACAATCCAATAAAAGAAACATGTTATTCTTTGGATATTTGAGAGATATTGTTTATGCTCATAGTAATTTTCTCTTGGATTTAAGTAGCATGGCTAGAGATTCAACAAATTCATCTTCTCCATGGTTCAAGCGTGTTCCAACCATAGCAGAAAATTATGATGATCTTGGAAATGGTCACAACAGTGAATCTAATATTACTAGTGATGAATCTGATCATGATGATTATAGTGCCTTTAATACCCCATGTACTCTTGATAATTTCAAGCTTTATGATGTGACAAGTAGGCCACATTAACACCAAGAGTAAAACTCTGTTCCTGATTTTATATTTTTGAAAACTAAAACACTAAAAGAAGGGGATGACTAATAAAATAAACCAGCATAGATCAGTCTTAACTCCGTATCTACCAAGCCTCCAAAGTGATCAAATCCCTTGAGGTACAAGCATTTTTTAGAGTACAAAGGATTTGATCCCTTTTAGCGCTTGATAGATCTGGAGTTAAAATGGATCTATGCTAGTTGTCCTTGAAATTGATTTAACAAAATGATCAAACTTGTATAATTTAGAAAGAAAAGAAAGATACCAAACTTTCAAACGAAGGCTAACACTGGGATGTCACAATGACCTATTTGGATAAACATTAAACAAAATTCAGATGCACAATGGTCTGTTTCAGATAAAAAATTCAAGCAAGCTTCAGATGTCATTCCTAAAGTCTTGGTGGTACTTGTACAATCAAAATGAATTCTCTTCTAATTATTAGGAAATGAATTCAACACATTTAGTGTAAGCACTGAAGTAACGAGAAGAGCATCATCAGGATATTGTCGCTACTCGTTAGTAATTGAGACACTAACCTACACTTGAAATCCCCATATAGAATGAGTTGCGTGTACACAACAAAAACAATAACAAGTGTCAAATCAGAACCCACCTGTTGTTGGTTATAAAAAAATCAGAGCATGACAAAACCATGAAGTTGATTCAAAATTTTAGGATCATAATATTAGGATTCTAAACAGAGGATATTTTACGAAGATCTACTCTTGAATGCAGTCTATGCCTATCTCTAAATCAGATTTTCACCATCTGAAATGAATTTACAAAATTCTTGCCAACTACATTGAGGAAAACTGGTCACTCTAAATCAATGATGATGAGACCCCTGTAAGCAAATTGAATTTACAAAATATAGAAATAAAGGAACCATTCTACTTCTCAATTTAATGAAAGTACCTGAAAGACAAGAAGTTAGTAAAACCTACAGAACAACAAAGTCTAGGCATAATGTGAAACTCTCCAAAGGTCTGTAGTCTAGTAAATAATAATGTTCCCCAACAAATCAGAACTATAGTAACAGAAGCTCACTTAATGGGAGCAACATTGGAGCTGACCATTATCTTGTAGGTGTACATGCATGGGATAATGCTGCCAAACAAATTAAGGTTTCTGGTTGGCTATGAACAACTAATGGTCCTCTAGGTGTTATGGAATTCCTAAGATAACTCTAACTATATATTTAGTTTTTTTACAAAAGCACTGAACATAGAGGATATAAATGTTTATATTAGAAGGAATGACATGTCATATCATAAGTTTAGAGTCTAGACCATGTTGAAGGATTATGCTATGGGAATGTTAATTGCCCTAGTGAAACTATGCAATGCCGCAACAACTTTCCACGCTGATAGAATTTATTTCCATACAGCTTTCATCAAAAGCTAGTGTAAATAAATAAAGATGGAGGCCGGGAAGTCAACCGCCTCTTTAAATGCCCCACCATAATGGTTACGAATACAGGAGAGTTCAAGCTTCAACTTTTCTAGTTCAATCATTATGTCCTGTACAGATTGCAAAGTGTATAGTCAGTTCATGGTAAGGAAAGACCAAGAAATATCTTGTGTTCAAGCCACCCCAAAACAACTCACAGTTAAACAGGATAGGGTTGAAAACAATTTATGGTATAATTATGTTAAACAGAACATGGTTGAAAAAAAATGATGGTATAATTGTGTTAAACATAACAGGGTTGAAAAAATGAAAAAAAATGATGGTTTAATTGTGTAAACATTAACGTGGATTCATTTTAACTGCTTATTGAGAGCAGGGTTTAAAAAATATAATGGTATAATTGTGAAAATATTAGGGTAGATTCATTTTAACTCCAAAGATATTAAATATTGAGAACTATCACAAAGAAATTGAAATGCAATTTCTTGGTGCTTAAAAGATATTAAAGAACATATTTGAGCTTGAAACAAGTGTAATATTGGGCAGGACTCAGGAGTGAAGGTAGACACAGTGAAAAGAAATTGAAATGCAATTTCTTGGTGCTTAAAAGATACCAAAGAAGATATTTGAGCCCAAAACAAGTATAATATTGGGCAGGAGTGAAGGTAGATATAGTGGATTATGTGTGAACATGCTATTTTGTGCCAGTGGCCTTTCTACCAACCAGTAGACTCTGGTCTTGTGGAAAATGTTTGGGAATAAAAATAAATTAAGATGAAAATTTTTGGTGCTTAAAAGATATCAAAGGACATACTTGAGCTGGAGATAGGTATAATATTGGCTAGGAGTGAAAGTAGACACAGTGGATTATGTGGCAATGCGTTATTTTGTGCCAGAGGCCTCTCCACCAGCCAGTAGACTCTAGTCTTGTAGAAACTGTAAGGGCTGTGATACTTGTGGTTCTGAGTTTATAGTGAAAATTTATATTCCTGGTTGAGTTTCAGTGGAGAGTATCTAGTTAGCCCCCTTCTTGATCTGAGGCCTTGCATACCTGGTTTTGTGTTGGTTGGAAGGAAAATCACCCATAGTTGGCAGTTTGAAGCCGGAGTCTTGTTTCAACCAGTGAAAAGATGTTGGTCTTCATTAAGGTGTTTGGAAAATATAAATTATTGATTAATGTTAAGCATTTATCATCTTTTCCCTGCTAGTTAGTTGTTACATCTATCTGATTATTTGTTTAGAAATAGAATGAACGAATGTTCATTACTCTTTTTAGGTGCTAAAAGTAAAAATAATGATTTTTAAAACCCTAGCTATAGTTGCCTAGATACTTGAGTTGAATTTAAATGATATCCTCAAGCATGAACAAGAACTCTACCCACTTTGGCAACAATGATGCTACACCACTAGAAATGGAGCCTCTTAAACAAACCAGGAACTGCACAATGTACCTCTCGAAGGCTCCAGAACTCCCAACCTCGTCTACCCACCTAGAGAACACTAATAGATAGTGCCACTTCCCATTTAGACTCTCTCAACATGGCATTATCCAAAGCTTTCCTTTTTGTTTATGATGTGAGGTTTTGTTCAGATAAACGAGACCTGTGGAAATTGGCATAGTAAAAGGATTTTGATTCCTACTAAGAGAGTATGTTGGCATATAGGATGAATGATATCCTCATGAAACAGTTGGTGGATTCATCTATGAGTGCACCTACATAAAAATTACTCATCTTCCATGACAAATATGAGGCTCATTCATATATGAGACTCTGCTAGAACTTAGAAGCAGAGTATTTAAGCAAATATCCTTCTATCAATTGTACTGTATTCAACGAGACTGATAGAACTTAGAAGTGGTGTGTTGAATCAAATATATTTCAATCAATTGCACAGTATGCAACGACTTCCATATTTTTACGCAAGGACCATCAACAACTTAAATAAGAATTTGTAAAGTTTTTTTGTTTTGGCTACAATGAGTTTGTTAAATTCTGTTAATTATACAGTGTTACATTTGACCGAGACATTATACAGTGTTACATTTTCCTAATATGTTATCTACTTGTTTCTTCAAAGAATAAGTAGAATAATTTAAAATGTATCCATCAAGGACAACAAAATTGTGAAAAATTGTGAAAAATTGTGAAAAAAAGTTGATGCAACAAAGACAAGCAAATTCATCTAAACTACCTCCAACTGATCACAACAAGATGTTGACATACAAAAGAGAGCCATGCTTATGGTTCACAAAATACTCTATACATGTGGTTGTGGTCATGGTCATAGTTCACCAATTCCTCAATAAAAGGAACAAAAATTAGCAAGAAAGTAGAAGACTTCAATTTTTTTAAAACCCTAGATACTTGGAGTTGAATTTCTAAGTGACAACCATCTCAAAATTTCCATTGCAGGGCTCCAGTGTGTCCAAGAACTTTATCGAATCTGGTCATAGTGACGTTGCACCACCAGAAATGGAGCCTCTCAAACAAACCAGGAACTGGGCAGTGTACCTTTTGAAGGCTCCCAACCTCATCACTCATTTATACAAAGCTTATGGACCGTGCACAAATTTACACAAAATTCCAATAAGAACAACAATCCATAGATAGTCTAATGAGTAAGAGCATCAGAACCACATTGCTTTCATGCTGCACTACCTACATATGTCAGTATATTTACCATACTTCGTTGTAAAGCATCAAAGATGGCAGGTTATGCTAAGAATGAAATCAACAAGAAAAAGGTTGCTAGCAGATTTGTGACAAACCTTGATTTTTGACTTTAAGCTAAAAATAATAATGACAACATAAAATACCATGGTTTCATCAATTGAAGACAGGGAGAAGGTAAATAGAGTTCAATTTTTGTTGGAACCTAACCCTAAAGTTTTTGTTGGAACCTAATCTGTTAGGGTTAGGTGAACACAGGTGTGGATCAACACTCCAATCACTAGAGCTACTTTGGAATCACATGCAATAACCCATCAAAAGTACCAGTTCACTTCAATCACTGAAGCAAGGGAATCACACCAACTAGGATCCTTCAACAGATCCCTCTCATAGGCAGCAACCCACTCCATACAAAGATGCAAAATCTTAGACACTATGCCCCAAATTTCTAATACCATGTTAAAATTACAATACATCATGATCAGATTAGCAAAAATTCCTAAAAAAAGTTGGAGACTTAACTAACTCTCAAAATTATTGTTACTACTAGATTTGAACACACATCGGTGAAATCAAATGAACATAAAACTAGAAAGAAACTCAGAACAGTGTAATGTATGTACTAATTCTACATAAAGCGGTGCTCTAGAAATTATGACAACAAACAAATTTCCTGCACTTAATCACACATTAATTCTCTGTGACTTCCAACAGAAAAATACAAATAATTATATAACCCACGATTAGAGTGGTGTGGTGTGTCTCTCTTTTATAGAGTAGGAGAGAACATGAGACACAATGAATGTAGACCACCCAGGGGTGTTCTCTCCAACAAAAGACAAAACCCTAACCCCAAGATAGCATGTGCCATCATGGATTGGTGCACCCAACTATATGAGTTCTCTTCCTAAAATAACATGCCTCAATTGTAGAAGAAAGATTATTTGTGCATGCATCTTCTTCCTTGGAAACAGTGCCAATTCTAAAAAAGGAACTCCTCATGGCAAATTCCTAATCTAAAGTTGGAACTACACTTAGATTGGTGTAAACTGGATACTCTAAAATTGTCTAAGGACATTGCATGTAGCATGCATATGATACAACTCCTCGCATCCTACTACTGTTGCACTTACTTAAAGGCCTATTCTAATGTTGTGCATTCATTCCAGCATTATCACATGCACTGGAATGGAAGTGAATCAGAGTGTAGGACTGTTGAATGTTCGGCTACGCCAGAGTGTTGATCTTCACATTTACAATTTGCATTCTAGACAAACCTTTAATTTGTGTACACTGTGATTGACTTCTTCCTAGTTTTTATAACACCAATCTCCTCATACTCAACCCACACAAAGTATTATGTCTACCTTGGAATCAGAACTAATAGTGTATGCAAATCTTGGGGATGTAGTCAGAAATGATGAAAGGAAAAAGCTAATGCAAAACAGAAAGGACAGAGGGTTTGATATTTGACATAAATCTTGGCAATCCCCAAAAAACAAAGAGACATAACTTCCAAGAGGTGTTTCATTCAATTAATTATTGAATATGCATTCAAATTCAATCATTAAATCGAAATTTTCTAATATAATACAAAACAACAAAGTATAATTTATTTAATGCAATCAGAATTCCTTTTCAATTTCAAAACTACAAGTTTTCAAAACATACCTGAGCCATTTCCATAATTTCATTATGGTCTTTATTTAATTCCGTAGGAACATAACGGACAAGCTTCTTCTTTCCACCCGAAAATACTTCAAATTCACTGCCCAGTTCCTAAAAACCACCCAACAAAGGTGTAGAAGCCACAACAATTCACCTCATGGTATAACATAATACTGGGTGCTAGGGATCATTTTACCAGATGGACATTTTACCTCATGGACTCCTATTTTGCTAAATGTTCATTATAATTCAAATACTAATTTATCCACTTAAATAGATATCTTTATTTTCAAAATATCTCACAAATATTACTAATATTTTCATTACAATCATAGTAAAACTTGAAGGAATTTACAAAAAAAATCCTATACAAAGAAGCTATGGGTACATTCTATAACACAAGAACATTTCTATTGATATAAAGTATGCCAACTCGTACACCACCCACCTTCGTCAATTCATTCCTCCTCTCCCCTATTTCTCATCCCTCAAGATATCCTCAACCAAATATGACCTTCTCTCCACATCTATTTGGGATATTGATCTTGACTCTTACCCCAATTCCATCTACCTAGCCACCCACACCCCCACACCTGACTTCTACTCAATGAACCATTTGTTCCACCAAGAGTACAAACTCCATCACAAGCATCTCAGCTCACTTTGACACATGCCCCCCCCCCCTCTTTCCCCACCTTCATAGATCCTATATTTTCCTCCTCTATCATGAAAGCAGACATTCCTTTCCTTGCGGAGACACAAGCTTTGTGCAACACTTTGTTGTTCTCCCAAAACATTTTGGTGCACCCTTTCTCTAGGCATACTACTCTCCACCCAGACTTAGACCTACAATGCATGTTCTCTCATGTGATCTTCCTTTATGATTTACCTACATAGGCCCCTATCTGTATCACCTCCACTCATCTCTTCCCATTTTTTCTCATCCAATGACATCAAGCGAGTAGTTAGGGTCATGAGCACTCACACAACAATTGATGAGGAAGAATTCCAAGCCAACTTCCTCAAACATGGTATTCACTCCCTCAACTCTCACACTGTTGATTTGTTTAATAATGTTGTTTGTTCTAGCTTACCCAAGCTTGGTCACTCAAATCTGAATAATTACAAAACCATCATAAGGGCACACATTCTCCAAGATCTGCACTACAGTTCTTCATTTATGGCTTTCAAACAAACTTGAAAGGAGGTGACTAAGGGCCAAAGGACATGCAAATTTCTGCTTGGAGTACCAGAATACAAAACATATTTTCACACACACAACCATTACTGAGGAGGTTCACAAATAGTAGATATAAAACTCAGAATAGGATCCGATAATATTGAAGATTGAAGTATTGAAAATACCAAAAATCATGAGTGGGTAATCTCCTGCATACCCTAGTTTTTCTTTTTCAATTGCAATTCATTAGAAATTATACCAATCATAATATATTATAGTGCATATTCAGTATTAAAATTACAAGATCAAATCTACCCAATATTTTAGCTAATGACAACAATCTACAGATATATAAAAAATTATTTAACACATTAATATTTATGAGAGCACATATTGGGAATGATGCCACAGTTTTATGGGAAATTTAATCACATGATTCATGGGTACTTTAATCACTGCTAGAAATTTGGTTGTGATTTAGTATTAAAAAAATGCAAAGCAGCTAGTCAAATCCTTTGAACCTCTATGAGTAACAAAAGACAGAAAGCAATGTTTCTATTAGCAAGAAACAGACGATTGAGGTAAATCAATATTTATAATAGTTTGAACAATGGCATACTCTTAATACTTATTTATTAAGAAAAATACCTTACTTCTTTGCATGAGGTCATCACTAGAATAGAGATGAACAACATCCAAGCCAAATTCCTCAAACATGGTATTCACTCCCTCAACTCTCACACTGTTTATTTGTTTAATAATGTTGTTTTTCTAGTTTACCCAAGCTTGGTCACTCAAATCCGAATAATTACAAAACCATCATAAGGGTACACATTCTCCAAGCTTTGCACTACAGTTCTTCATTTATGGATTTCAAACAAACTTGAAAGGAGGTGACTAAGGGGCCAGGGCCAAAGGACATGCAAATTTCTGCTTGGAGTACCACATTACAAACCATATTTTCACACACACAACCATTACTAAGGAGGTTCACAAATCGTAGATATCAAAAGGGGGTGTGTTTCTAAGTCTGCAAGGAAGCAATGTTACAGTCCTTATGGCGGGCTTTTAAAGGAGGTGTGCTCCCAGATATGTGCAGCCTAAGTACCCTTTTTGAAAAAGGGATTTCAATCCATCGGTCATAGATTCAAAAGAATTGATATAAGGGCATTCTTCTTGTTGGTGTTGTACACATATTCTTGTTTAATAGAAGAATCTGCCATCTTTCTTACTTCTGTAAACCCAATAAAATTACCTAAGGCCTTACCAATTTTCTCCATGACCTCATATTCCCATAAGGGAAAGGAGAAACTGGGGACTCTCACCTAGAAAAACATGGAAGATGGGTTTAATTATGGGAACCAAGTCGCCAAGAAGAACCATCCCCACCCCAAGTCAAGGACCCTTCTTCCATTACTCTCTTCATATCTTCAAATTCATTGTAACAAACTATGAAAATCCTTGAAACATGGAATCTTACCAATAAATTTGTTGTCCAGTTGTCACTTATCCAGCTCATGAAAGCATCACAGTTTGGCCAATCTCTATCAAAAAAATAGATCAAGGCCTCGTCTTTGAAGGATTTAATGTCATTACAAACATATTTTGATGATACTTTCTGAACCTGGATAGAGCCTGATATCTCCATTATGAATCTTCCACCATGAGACAAATTTTTGGGTTGAGAACCATTGAGTCATTGATATATCTAACCACATTTTTAACTTATATCACTTAAATAAGAGAAGCACCTTTAATTGAAGAACCTAGATTAATACCCTTCAAAGATGGAACATTGGATGGAGACTTTGCAACTAACTCCCCTCTGGAAAAGGAGGGAATCGACAGCCAAAATTTTCCTTCAAAGCAACTTATCCTTAGTGCAGGAAGGAAGGACCTGAGGCCAAGGAGGGCACGTTTATCCCCACAGACATTGATCTCCTGTGGGTCATGCACAACTTGCTCATTGGAATACAGAAGACAGTGAATAAGATCTGTTGAGAAGAATGTAAGCATATTTATTGTTCCAAGTGATGAGTAAATTGCTCTCCAAGGGATCTATCTTTTTTTTATAGTAATGAAATATATTATCAATATTGAATTGCAGTTGTTATTTATGTGATGTTACAAACTATCTCACTTTAGTGGCATATCCCTCTGTTGGGATTCCGTTAAACATTAATACCCCTCCTCTTCAATCAGTAAAAATAATAAATTAGTCAATAACTTTCCCAACACAATGGTAGAGCCACAATGTAGGTACAATTAAAAAAGTCCCAAATCAAACATTAATACCCCTCCTCTTCAGTCAGTAGAAATAATGAATTTGTTAATAAGTTTCCCAATGCAATGGTAGAGCCACAATGTAGATATAATTATAAAAGTCCCAACTCAACATCACGAGTAGGTTATCTCCATTTTCTATCCAGATCCATCATAATATATGAATACCATATAAATTGAAGCAGGGATGACCTTGAAAGTCATTGAAATACACAGTCTAAGAAAAAGCACAAGATACTAGACTATCTATGAATTGGGGTACAGATTTTGTTTGGAATTCTTTAGGACTCCATAATAATTGAACTGATACACCAAAAATGAGGAACATAGAGGATAGGGACTCTGAGAAAAATAGCTGAGAGACAAATTCAGCCTGTCCATCCAGCAAATGGTCAGGGAGGCTCAATCCCATCAAAAATCAACCCCCCTACCACCACTTGAACAAAAAGTAATACATTTGTCAGATCCAATAGTAGTTAAAAATATGTAGAGAACCCTAGTTTATGCCACCTATACTATTTTCCCTGACTTTTATTATAGGTATTTTATAGGCACTTAGTATGCTATAGGTAGCTACAAGTTATGCTTAATATGTACTTGTATCAACAACTAATGGTGTTGGCCCTTTGACTAAATCTACCCTTTCTTCCTATGCTACTCCACAAACAATACAAAAGACATGAATACATGAATGAATTCCATACAAGTTCACAAATATGTGACTGATAATGAAACAAACTATGTGTCCATACAAGAAAGTATCTTGTTGTGGGAGGATAGAATTCTTTCCAATCCAACAGTGCAATAGAGTATAATCTTCCATAATCTGTAAAGAAGAACTGTGTCAAGACTGAAGAATATCCTACTATGGGAGGATGATAGAATTATTTCCAGGCCAGATGTGGAAGAAAGGATAAACTTCCATAATAAGAAATCATGGTTTAAGGCCCACTAGCTAACCCACATGTCAAATATTCTGGTATGGGTCTTGGGATAATGACTACCTCAGCTGGTTGAGTTGGAAATCAAACAAGGCACTAAAGCTACCTCTGAATGTGATACAGAGAATGTTAGCTCCTTCTATCAGCAATGTAAGGGCAAGTTCCAACTATGACGAACCATCCAGACAATATAATCTAAGGGGAATCCAGAGATTTATATACCATGAAGATACGATATCCCCAGCATAAATACCAGAATTACATTTGGGCAAAGGATTCCTTGCCAATATGCTTTGCTGCTATTAAAATAAAGTGGCAAATCAAGTGTTCCTAGCTCCTCTTCCTGAAGTTCTAGATGACCCACCATACTATTCCTTTTATAGGCCAAAGGGAGCCATAGTCACCATTAAAGACATGGAATTTGAAGCTCCCCTAGATATAATATACACCTCAGTGAACTCAGATGGATTCAATAACCACAAAAGAGGATCCTATTAGAAGACGAAGAAGTATCCAAAGAAATAAGACGTGCTCTACTTTGATCTTCCTCAAGATCAAGAATTTAACAAATATATGATAACCTTCACCATGATGAAGAGGAAGAATCAAGATCCAGGGATGATGATGATGGAAGCAATTGGAAGCAATTGAATCATTTACCTTCCTTGTCTCACGAGTCACATTACCCAACAATTGGGATCAAGGTGGAATTGTTGGAACTTGGCTCTAGGAATGTCTATAGAGGTTTTAAGAAGATAGGGGAAGGGAAGGTGAAGCTATACACCACACATGCTGGAGAATGAGTACACACACTGGTCAGTTATTTCCATTCTTGTAAGGGATGAAAACACATCGGTTTGGGACTTCTTCATATCTGATCTATCACTATTATGAAGCTACTAATTCATTATTACAGACCTATATCAACATATCGAAACAACCAGCAGTCATAGCCTACTCCAAACAGGCCTAAAACAATTGCATCCCTTTCTAATAGGATGAACAAACCTTAGGAAATTTACGATTCAAACTCAGAGGTCTCACAATGATCACAACTTAATCCAAACATCCTTTAAACAATCACGGATGAGTTTAACAATTTAACAAGTGTTCATGGTTCAGATCTAGAAGCCCACAAGGTTCACAAGCCATATATAGAAGCCCAAAAATTCACAGCCCTATCTGCAACAGCCCACAAGGTCAAGCAAGGTCACAAATGTCGCGAACCAACATAGAATTGTTAATATAGTCACATATCAGCCTAGGAAGGTTTAGTAAGGTTCAGTAAGGTTTAGCAGCCCGATTAAGACTATGACCCAGCTCAAAAAAAAGCAAAGCAATAGCCTCAACGATATACAGGAATTAAACAATAGAGAAGCAGTACCATCAATGAAGTACAAACAACCTCACAAGCTCTCTGGTTGATAATGACAGTCTTCTGGAAGAATAGTTGTCACTAGAGGCTAATACAATTATGCATTATAATTATGGCAATTGATTATTGCATTAGATGAACGTTGGTCTCATGCCAATAGGTATCCTACGATCAATTCATAGGAACCTAGTGCATAGCCCATTTTTCTCTTCGCTTAGCTATGTAGATCTCATTTATTTTTTCGAATAATGATAAGTATTTACAAAGAAAATATGCAATCAACATAAAAGAATCGAGATTCGAAAAAGTGAAGACAATTAATTCATGCTACTAAAATGTAATAAACATATCTTTTCTCAAACCCTGAATCAATGGAAACTGATTAAAACCAATCTTGATTCAAGCTACAACAAATGGCTAAATCAACCATCAAATGAGAACTATAAGCATTCAAGGGACTAACACAATACTTAACCAAAATACACACAAACTTCAAAAAGCGACAAAATGCTTTAAACAAAAGCAATAAAAAAACCATAAAAAATAGTCAAGATATTCCTGTTAAACACCAACATGGTTTCATGTACTTCAATGAGCTCATTATTGCTTAGCGAAAGTGTTGTCAAATTAGTTATTTATCCTTTAATTTTAGGACACTATCTATGTGAAGAGATAGCTCCTAGGCCTATCTTTCTCAAATTCCACCGTCACTTCCTGTCACATACAAGAAACAGACAATGTAAGAGGTAAATATCAAAACATCAATATTAAAATAAGCTGCATGAAGGTAATGTAGCTCAAATCATCAATGTTACAATAGAAAAGTACAATGTAGAATCTATTTTTACCTATAACACAACCTCAAATTCACATATAGTGATCACCAGCAAGGGTACATGGAACATATGGACGAAAATAAGACTCAAGAGTCCTTAATGTGTATTAGATCATATACAATATTAGCTAAAATTCAATTTCCAATTTAGATTCTGGCCCTGGTCCTCATTTTCGACATTTTCAACATTCTGTCTCTGGTCCTCATTTTCCACATCAAGTTCATTAGAGATATTTTTTTTATTGTTTTCTCCCCTTCTTTCACGATCTGATCTCCAAAGAGCTAATGCTCTTTCATATGGAAAATTGTCAACCTCATACTTTGTTACATATAATCTTAAGCATGTATCCACATTTTTATCAAGCTTGTTCCTCAACTTTGACTTCAAGAATGTCAGTGCACTAAACATTCTCTCATCCTCCACTGATCCCAAAATCATGGTTTGACATAAATTCGTTAATTTGAAATATTTTGACATTCTTTCCTGTAGCAATTCACATAATTTGGTTGTCCTACCGCCTCCCATGCCAATGCCGCGTGTGCTCCCACTCTCCTCGATCCCCAGCGTCCTTAACTCCCGTCTACTCCAGTGTTATTGTTGTTTCAGTTCACACGCTCCAGGTCCTGTCATCCCTCGCATTATGGCTTCCTTCTGACTTCATTCTCATCCCCAAGCTCCTTTGAACAATGGTCTGATCTTTGCTCGTTATGCTTTCTCGTCGAAGAGGACACTGCTGGATGTTATATCAGGAGTAGATGAGGGATTTCTTTAGGATATTTTGTGGGAGTCTTTGCCTTTTTTCAAGGTGTTCGTTATAGAGAGGCTTGCACTCTCTTCCTTCTTCTCCTATCATTGCTCTCCACATGCCGACAGTCCTCTGTGGCGTTTGAATTCTGGTCTCGGGCTCAGTCTTCCTGTTGGTGAGTTTTTTACAGTAGGCAGTAATTTGATTCTTGGTTGCAACTGCTCCGGGTGGAAGGAAGGAGCAATTGGAACTCTTTCTTGTAAGAGTAAGAAAGACTACGATTCTATTCTGTGAGAATTCAACATTCTCCACTCGGCTCTTGGTGAGTTTTTCTGTGGTTCTCAGGCTTAAAATTTGGAAGGTGCTGTTCAGAATCTCCATCTCAGTCTCTCAATTTTAGCTCTTGACACTTACATTCCCAGGCAAGGAAATATAAACCCGACAAATGAGAATGCAGGGATTGCAGACCTGAAGAAAAAACTCAGGCGTTTGTATGAAATGATGGCCATATGTATAATGGATAACAAGGCAATGGCTCAAGAGGTGAAAGATATGGGTGAGGTGGTTATCTATATCTCCTACCAGATAAGCAACCATGATTCTAGGATTGATGACACAGAATCCAACCTCAGAGAAATGATGGGCAAAGTGGACAGAATTCAAGAAGATCTCCAGCGTTTGGTCAGCATGAATCAAGATAGCCAGGCCCGCGAAACCCTTGTTGCAATCCATCCCATGGAGGAGGAGTCAATAGTCCAACCATCGAATCCCACATGCTAACTTTTAAATGGTTCTCTTAGTTTATGTTTTTCTATTTGTTCCTTAATCAATAGTTTATTAGGGTATATACTACCACTGTTCATAGAATATATGTAAAAACATTATGTGGAGTTCTTCGGTCTCCCCTCTGGACCAATTTTGGTTTTTTATTTTTTGATCAGCAAGAACTCTCAGTTATCACATATTTTGTAATGAATGGTTGTGCACAGCCTGTTTAATACTACCCTCTTTTACTGTTTCTGTTAAAAAAAAATTCGCTACCATTGAGCTTAGTCCATAATCTTGTAATTGCACCATATTCTTTACTATCCGATGGAGAAAATTGGCCCCACATTGTTTTACCAAAGCATTGAGATTGATCTATCATTTTTTCTTTATCTAAAATACCTTGAATATGTTCTCCTTGTATCTCGGCCTCTCGACAAAAATGGCTTTGCAAAATCTTGATTTTCTTTATAAAGTCAGCTTGTAAAATTTTTGCATTTTGACTATGGTCCCAATATTGAGGGTATATGATAGACATGGCCTCCAACAATTCATCTCGAGGAAACCATTCTCTTATCTCCGATGATAGTGATTTTGCGATTTATTTCAAGTTGTCTCTCACTAAAATTACAACATCGTGAAATCGTTCTCTTGAGACAGAGCACTGTTTGGTGGATCTTCCTATCTTTTCATTAAAATAAAAGGGAACCATATGCCCATGAACTGCCATACATAGCATCCCTTTTTCATCAAAATTAAAAAAAAATCATCATTTTCTATATTGATTATCTTCCTCCAATTTGTAAATGCTAAATCTATAAAAGACTCTTCCATAATATACAAATTATCCAATGCAAGACATGTTAATTTTCTTGCTCTTGTGTATTCAACAATATACATCATGCGACTCTTAGCCATCTTCATGAGGTTATTCATTTCATGAAGCATAGGAAGAATTGTAGCCAATGTTAATAATGCCTCTATATCAGTTAGTAGAAATAGAAGAGTTTGAGCTTTTTCTACACTTGAGCGATGTTCATACATCACCCCTACCAAGGATGCATATTCATTGAGTAGTCTTTCAGCTTGTCCCTTCAATGATATCCATCTTGTATCAACATCTTTTAATAGTTTTTTTCCATTTGTAACACCATCAGAAAAAAAATTTAAAATCTAAAAATCGTTTAGGACTCTGACAAAAGTATGCATGAACCTCATGTACAAGATATTCAACCTTTGAAACCAATGAAAATTTGCTCACTATTTTAAATGCAAGATTCATCCTGTGAGCCATACAATGAATACTGAGCATATACGGTGAATCCAAGAGTTGCATTCTAGCATAAAGGCCATTCCTTTGTCCTTGCATTACTGATGCTCCATCTACTCCAACACTTACTAACCTTTTTGCAAACATGGAATGATCCATACCACCAATTTCCTTCAAAATATCAATAACAAGTTCATATATATTTTCTGCTGTAGAACTTTTGGTCATTTTATGAATTCCAAGTAGATAGGAATGCCTGATATGGTCATTAACCATATAAATGCTCATGCAAATCCATGAAGTATTATCAATAGCCGTAACTTCATCCAAAGACAGTGACCAAAATGTAGCATTTGTAATCTTCTCTTTCATATCGTCATTTTCTACTTGAGCTAGATATTTTCCCCATTCCCAACCAATCGATAAATACCAATGAGAAGATGGAAAATTTGGCACTTGAATAAAAGATAGATATTTCATCATTTTTGGATAATCTGTCATAGGACGACCATTGGATAGGAGGTGAAATACAATGCTTAATTGTATTGTCTTTGATAACAAATTTGTTTCCATCATCTTTCCAAGTTGAGATTTGATGGTTCCTCCACTTTCCTCAAGTTTTTTCTTATTTAGTAAGAATTCATTATATTCCACTTCAAATTGGAGATGTCGACATTCGCTAACATATTTCCATCTGGCAGTATATTTATTCTCATAATTTGTAGTTTTATTATCATCCACCATCCCAACATGCTTCTTGATTGTGTCTAACTTCATCTGTAATTTCACTACCTTACCATGTTTCCAACTACATGAAATGCATTTAACTTCTCGTGAGGTCTCATTCTTATTTGCTGGAGGTATTGGTTCAATACATGGGTATGTTGAGACCCAATCAACTTTGAATCTTCTCCCTGCGTCCCATTGGCCCTTTTTCCTTTTCCGTGAATGCACTGTGTCACCTTGCAATGAAAAATCTTCAACATTTGAACTACCAATTTTAGATGGAAATGAATTTGTCTCACTTTGATAATTAGAGGAATGTATTCTACCATCCATTGTTTGGGTTGCAGATGCATTCTCAAAAGTGTTGACATCTCTCTCACCGATACCTTGCTCAAGAGAGCTTGAAGCATGAATAGGATGTGGATTATTGGATTGAGGATTTTGAAAATATGATATTACATCCTTTTATTTTGATGTTTTATTTTTCTTTCCACAATCAATGTTTGACATCTGACTTAATATTCCAAAATTGAAATTCCAAATCGATGTAGAAACCAGAAGTGAAGCCTGCATGAGAAAAATTATATAAAATTAATACAATGGCACATTATCAATTTATATTGACCCGACTTACGATGAGTGTTTAAATTGACTCTTTCAATGACTTTTAATTGACTCTTTCAATGAATTTTAATTGACTCTTTCCCCGAAGGAGGTATAACGCTAATACAACTGGCATTAGAGGAAATTTCAACTCAAAACGGGCCTTTTAACTTTTATTCAAATTCCATGTCATCATGTGTTAGCCAATGAAATTGCTTTAATTTTAAATACCGTATAGGTCTTAAAGACTTTTTTAATATAAATTTGGGGATAGGTATCATAAAAAAAACTACTTTTTTTGTTTGTATTTTTGACATATCTCCCCATGTTTTAACTCAAATTTTGATCAGGAGAGCTCGTACCCACTCGGCATACTTTTGACGGATCCCGCTACCCCCAAAAAAAGAAATACCTGAAAAAATGAAATGATGATGTCATCATTCCATTTTTTCAGGTATTTCTTGTTTTTGGGGTAGTAGGGTCCGTCAAAAGTATACCGAGTGGGTACTCGTTGGATACGGAATTTAATTCCGCATCCAACGAGCTCTCTCGATCAAAATTTGAGTAAAAACACGGGGAGATATGTCAAAAATACAAACAAAAAAGTAGTTTTTTTCTTTTCTTCCTCCAAAATTAATAAATATTATTTTATTATTTTAACTACTATTTTATTAGTTCATTTTAGGAGGCCCATTTTGAGTTGAAATTTCCTCTAATGAAGGTGTCAATGAAACACAACTGCATTGACTAGATTCAGGGCAAGTGGGGACTCCACTTGTTATCTGGTCCCTTAATGGTCCAGATGAAGGATCAAGTTGTAGATTACAAAGGAAAGTTAAGAGTGTAGTTGAGGAGGTAAATTATGCATGATGTCTATTGTTTTGAATTCCTCTAAATCCCATTTTTCAAATGAAGCAAAGGGAACAGGTGAGTGGAAGAAGGCTATGAAGGAAAAATAGGATGTATTCATGAAGAACTCTAGGGTTTTGGTAAATTTGCATCTTGTTAAAGAACCCATTGATTTCCAATAGGTTTACCAAATTAAGTATAAGGAAGGGGACTTTTGGATAAATATAATGGTAGGTTGATTTCAAAAAGTTTTACACAATAGGAAGGGGTGGACTATGAACATATTTTTACTTCCCACAATGACATCAGAATTTCGTTGGAAGATTTATCAAATGGACATAAAGAGTGCTTTCTCAATAGTGATTTGAAAGAGGAGTTTTGTATGTATTAGCGATGGGGATTTCATGTTGTAGGTGAGGAGCATCTTCTGTGCAGTTTGTTTACGGATCTTTATGAGTTGAATCAGCCCCTAAAGGTCTACTACATAAAACTTGATGAACATCTAAACTCAGCTAGATCCACAAGGACGACTCTTCTTTGAAATCTTAATTTCAAAAGAACATATGATGATATTGTGATTCTTATGGTATTAGTGGATAATCTTATCATCACAAGTAATGAGGTCAATGCAATTGAAAATTTTAAATATTATTTATATTGCTTTTAACATCACTGATTTAGGACTCCTACATCACTGCTTAGCCTGTAGAGTTTGAAAGATTGACAGTTGTGTTATGGTATCATAATTCTAGTTTGCCAAAATATTTTTGGATATAATGGTCATAATTAGAATTTGGACTTCATAATTAAGACTTATGCCTAATAATGACTTAGTAACAATAATAATAATCTATTTTCAAGGTCACTGCCAAGCGAGACCCCAATTTGGTGTATGAGACCCCCTTGTTTGTGGGACAAGGGACCTGCATATATACATAAATTTAACTGCTAAAGTCTACAAAGGTGTATATACCCTACCCCTCTCCGGATTTGAACCTATGACCTCCTAGGAGGAAACACATGCTCTTAACAGTTAGGCCCACTCAGGCTATACTAACCATTAGGCCCACTCAGGCTGTAGTAATGAGTTATTTGATGTAGTAGTTAAATGGTTATAACTTATGTATTTGGGAGGGGTACTCAAACTAAGAGCACACATCCTTTGACCCCCCACCCAATTGGACGCTACTCAGTGGTTTGTATCTTTCTTTTTGGTGCAGTGGATAGGAGGCACCTAGTGACATGCAAATTACAACACCATTTTGACACCTAGGTTAGTGAGACTCTTGGGGGAAGCACAAACCCCAACCATGAGAACCAAGAGAGTATTTCGTATGAGACTCTGAGACAATTCATGCTTGACCAATAGGCTACCTCACTCCAGCAGATCTTGGCAACAAGTCATCTCTTTTAGACAAAGAGACGATCTCTAGTCTAGATCTAACTCCTCTAGCTAGATTTCTATACATATATTATTTCCATCAGCATTGGATGATAGGAGAGATTCACATTTGATTTCAGAGGAGGAGCCGTTCTCTGCTCAGTCCAATGACATGCACCCGGAGCACTGAGGCTCTCTTGCATTCGGTTCTAGAGCATTGCAGTGAGGCTCTCTTGCACTCGATTCCAGAGCACTGAGCTCATTTTGTAATGATTTGTTTTGTTTCATGCTTTTATAGGAATGATATCTTCCACTCCCACTTTGTTTTGATACATATGTACAGAACAGTCTTGGTGACCTAATTTTGGTCATTTATTGGACATTAATACATTTATCTTCTCCTACTGTGTAATGAGACATTGCATTATACCTAATATTTAATTAATCCACTCTTTTCATTTTTATGTGTATTCTTGTCCACACTTGTGTGTGTAAATCTCACATGGCATCAGAGACATGGTGAAAAGAAGTTGAAGAAGAAGCGGTTGGAGTTGAGGTATTGTTGTCATTAGAGAAGGCACTAAGGAACTGCAATCATAGACATGGATAGATAGAGGCAAACTGATCTTTGAGGTGGTTGATAAGGTTGAATGGATGTTTGTAAAGTTAAAAATAATAATAATAAATATGAGAGGGATTGTGAAACAAAAAAAATAAAATGTGAAGTATTTTCTTGTGTAAGGCACAAGGATTGAAACCACAGAGGTTGGCAAGCCATTTGTCAACAATTGTTAGTGATGTTGTGAGGTATAGTCACCAGGATTTGACCTGTTATGTGAAGAATCATGTTCTAATAGGAGAGTTTCCACTAAAGTTGGCTCTGTGGTGAACGCTGCTAGAACATGGGGAAGAGCTGCATTATGTCATATCCGTTGAGAGCCACTCTATTTGAGCCATGAGAGATAGAGATAAAGAGGTTTATTTATGACCATTTGGTGTTGTGAGAGTGGGGTCCTGTGAAATGAGCCATCATGTTGGGATTGAGTGGAAGTAGTTGTAGTATCAAGCCTGTGATATAGAAGAGTAGTTGTGGGTGGGGTTTGTGGTTGTCCAGATCCTTTAGTCGAGAAGATTCATTCTTGTATCAAACTTGCAATAAAATAGAAAATCCACCAACCTACCAAAGAGATAGGGTTGGGGACAAGGAGAGTCTCGGTTGACCTTAGCAGAGGAATCACGGCAAAGGATCAAGAAACCTGTGGGCGAGTCCACAAAATTGAATCGGAGTTGGGGCCAATTTGGTGAATACTTGAGACAAATATTGTAATTTTGTAAGCCTGCTGCTCATTATATATATATATATATATATATATATATATATATATATATAAGAATTCCAGAGGAGATATTTGTTCAGAAATATTTTCAGCATAGAAATTTGAATCTGTTTATGAGATTTTTGAGATTTGCAGATGCTTGGAAAAGTTTGCTTGTAAACAGTACTTTTGTGTCTAAAATTACCTGGATGCAAAGTATTGGTTTTGCATTTAATTTATTTGACAGAAGTAGGGTTTGTAAAATGTCAAGTTACAACAATAGAGAGAGATAGGCCCTTTTGAGAGTCTTGGTGAGTTTAAAATCCTAGAAAAATGTTAGTTTATCCCATATAATGTTTTGGATGGAAACCAAAATTTTAGTGGATAGATTTTTAATTTGTGGAAATAGAGGATGCTTGCAATTTTTGCATATAGATGTTGAACAACCCACAATCCGCAAACCGTATTTGTGGAAGGATCATTGCGGAAGCCTATTTGTGTAAGGATAATTGCGGAGGGATATTTCTAAAACGTTTAAAATGCAACCCACAATCCGCATTCCACAGTTGCGGGAGAATAATTCCAAAAGTTTAAAATTGCAGTCCATAATCCGCAATTGTAGAAAAAAAAACATTGTAGAAGACTATTTACAGAAGGAAATTTGTAAAATGTAAAAAATACAACTCGCAATCCGAAACCCGCATTTGCAGAAGGAATTTTCTAAAATGTTAAAAATACAACCAGCAATCCGCAAACCGCATTTACGGAAGGATCATTGTGGAAGGTTAATTTTATTTATAGTGTAATGGAGACCCGCAATATGAAATCTGCATTTGTGGAAAGATCATTGCGGAAGGTTAATTTTGTTTATAGTGTAATGGAGACCTGCAATCCGCATTTGCGGAAGGTTTATATTTTTTATAGTTTAATGGAGACCCACAATCCACAATCCACATTTGCGGAAGGGTCCATGTAGAATGATCATTACGGAAGGCTAACTTGTGGAATGATCATTGCGGAATGATCCTTGTGGAATGATCATTATAGAATGATCTTTATGGAATGATCATTGCAGAAGGGTCATTGCGAAAGGATAACTTGTGGAATGATCATTGTGGGATGGTCATTCTGGAATGATCATTGCAGAAATAACAATAAACTTAGCAAATCAAGATTAAAGCAGTTAAATTAATTGAAGCCTAATTGTCAAAACTGGGTTTTGAGATTGAGAAAAGGTTGAACGAACAAGTAATTCCAAGAAAATGCAATAAACTCTCAATGCTCAATAATGCCCTATTACGGTTAGGGACTTTAATAATGTGTCTTTAGATATATGTTATATAAAAAAATATTATGGATTTTTGTGTGTTACATAGGATAACATGGAAGTTGGCACTTCACTCAATCAAGTAGAACCACTTGACTATCAAGTTAGTAGTAATTAACTCATGTTTTGCAAATATTAGTAGTAATTAACTCATGTTTTGCAAATATTTTTTGGTATTAGGTTCCTTTTCTCGGATTTATATCCATAGAATTTACAAAAACACCCTTTGCTAAGGATGATTGTAATAGTTTAAAAACCTTTTGAATTTCTAGTTAGACATGCTTCATTTCCTTTCTATATTGTATTTACTTGCTGTTGCATATTTTATTAATTACAAATATACCATTTTTGTAAAAAAAGGAAATGGCCTCGTACATCATAAACAACTCCTTAGTATCCTCAAAGTAAAGGTGTTAGGGTAATAGGCTAATAGATTTCATGATTAACTTCAATCATGTGACACCCATTAACTTTAATCATGTGCCACCCATTAACTTCAATCATGTGCATGTTTTGACAACAACTATACAAAACATTTAGTGATAGAACTTACATATCATCTCTGTGAAAATACAATAAAGTTTTTATAATACACCACAATGCAACAATCATACTAATACATCAATCATAGTATCTTTGTGAAAATAAAATAAAGTTTTAAGAATACACCATTTGTGGAAGAAAGGAGGATATGTGTAAAATCTAGGATACTAGTGATTTTAATATAGATACTCAAAAGTAAGGTGTTCAAGCATCTCTCTTATAGTGATTTTTACTTTGTTTTTTAAAAGATGGATTTTAAAATTATTATGTTTTTTATTCTACTCTAAAATTATATTTTTTTATTCACAATACCAAATATATTATAAAAAAATGACATTAATCTTAAAAAAACAATTCCTATTTCATAAATATATAGAAAATAATGCTAATTTACCAATAACCAAATGTGCCATGAAAAAAAAAAAAGTAATCTAAATTTAGCACAACTCATACTTCATACTTCATGGACATGCAAATAATGCTAATAGAGCTTGTTCATAGCTATATGATTGTTATTTTTCCACTAAGTGATTTACTTTAAAAAAAAAACAATTAATTAAAAAAATGAAATTAATCTGAAAAACCAATTCCTACTTCATGAACATATATAAACTAATGCTAATTTACCAATAACCAAATTAGAGGAAATTTGGGGTCTAAAATGGGCCTTATAAGAAAACGTGCCAAAATAAGTTTTTGTGAGTTGGAATTCAAGAACCAATAGAATTTCAATAAAATAAGTCAACCATAATGGTTGAATTGACATATTTGTCATTAAAAAAAACTACTTTTTTTGTTCATATTTTTGACATATCTCATTGTGTTTTTACTCAAATTTCGATCGGGAGAGCTCGTTGGATGCGGAATTTGATTCCGCATCCAATGAGTACCCACACTGCATACTTTTGACGGACCCCGCTTCCCCAAAAAAAAGAAATACCAAAAAAAAGTTACGCAGATAATAAAAGCAAAGCAATGGATTTATTTAAAATTCATATTTCCAAATGGATTAATTACATACCTTCAGCATTTTGACAACTGATTCCTTTGATGGAGAAGCCCAATTGGATCCAGGGATCTCATTGATTTTCCTGTTTCCATAGTTAAAAAGGAAAATGAAATAATGAAAGGATCTTCCAAAATACAAAATGAAATTTGGCGTTCCGAACTTATCTCCCACTTTTAGAAACTTACTTGACCACTTTAACTATGGCTTCGTGCAGCTCGTCTGCTCCAGAAATGGCTTGAGAGTATAAAGAATCGGGTAAACTGTCAAATATGGTGTCTATAATCTTATTCAGATATTCTTCTGGGATGTTGCCTGCGTCACAACATAATGAATGACCATTTTAACAAAGTCAGACATTTCGATTTCAATTTCAATTTCAATTTCTAGGGAATACAGACTGTAAAATTCATATAATAAAAATAAAAAGAAAAATTGCCCTATATCGAATGTATCTGAGATCTATACGTTTTTTTCTCAAACCGCTCCAGCTTTGGCCCATCGCGTACTTGCTTGTGATAAATTGATTCTGAAACTTGCCGACACAAAATATAATGTTGGCAGTAACACAGAGAATGCTAAACTGATATGGTTCACAATTCTCCAACTTGAGTTATTTAATGGCATATTAATTGCAATTCGTATAGCCATGAACGGAGAATATTTTGGGAGACCTACCATTGCAAGAAAGAAATAGTAGCTGCCATCAGATTATTCTAGACCTTTTGGCTTGATCAATGCCCCCCCTTCATTTATTTGAAGTTCAAGCTCCCTCTCGTGGGCCACTACTCTACTCTATGATGTTTTCTCGTTTTGTTTCCATTGATGAAGTATATCTCACGCAAGAGATATTAGCAGAGCCTTCACATTAATGGACGACATTTGTATTATTCCGATGATTGCGTGAATTTTATTTTTGGAAAAGACAGAGGGAGTGGAAGCAAAGAATAGGGCGGATTGAAATGCAACGCAAGAATAGTATCAGAGGAAAATATATATGACACGTGGAAGGAAAGAGTAGAGGGCACTCAAATGCAACGCAAGAATGGTATCACATTATAAGACACGAGAAGTAGAACGAGAACGCATTCAAATGCGATGCAAAAATGGTAACGGCCATATGTCTTTGCAAGATTATACTGTGTACACCCTGCAAGTATATAGTTTTTTGTTATTATATTGATAGAGCAGTATCATTGAGATCATTGTGTTATGTAAAGCTATAGATGAGCGTGTTCACCATACAAGTATATGGGCCTTAGACTCTATATGAATTGTCTATGGACGAAGCATTATGAATAAGACCTGGAACAAACTAAAAATAGATATAAGAACAAACTAAAAATAGATATAACTTGGATCACAAATTTGCATTTCACTACTTTTGAATGACACATCTTCTATCAACAATTGCTATGAATTATTGTACTTATAGGATCAATATAGTGATTCAAGTGAGGTAATAGTTTATTCAAGTGGCGATAAAGCCAAACATACACTATGATTATCAATGAGGACCATAATTATAATATGGAAATAAATATCTATGATTATCAATGAGGACCATCATTATAATATGGAAATAAATATGAACTCTTGTTGTAACATGCAACCTTATCTCAAACAAATATTGGCATTTAAAAAAACTATTATAAATTCCATCTAAAGTTAGCATCTATCATGAATTTGTCAAATACTGAGATCATACTTATCCATATATACATACTTTTAAAAATACAAAAACATGAAATTTGCAATCTTGCATATTTTTTTCGAACTTCTTTTTTATTATTGAAATAAATCTGATCTCATAAATTTAGTAAACAATCTATCATGAATATGCTAGTGACATCAAACTTATCCATATATAAACAAATTTAAAAATACAAAAAAATTAAATTTGTAATTTTGCATACTTTGTCCAAACTTATTTTCTAATTATGATTTTTTTGTAAGTAGCAGAAAATTATAATAAAATACAAAAACTATTACATGCAAAATTTTTGTGACACGTGTCCAGAACTTGCCAGGGAAGATACAAAATATTATTACACTAGTCTGGAAGTTTCCTTTGGTGAGGGAAAACAGGTTTTCTCTGCAAAACTTATCAAAGTTGTTTGGTAAAATAACAAAGCTACATTAGAGAAATTTCAACTCAAAATGAGCCTTTTAACCCTCATTCAAATTCCATGTCATCATGTGTTATCCAATGAAATTGCTTTAAATTTGAAATACCGTATAGGTCTTAAACATTTTTTAATATAAATTTGGGGATAGGTATCATAAAAAAAGCTACTTTTTTTGTTCGTATTTGCTACATATCTCCTTGTGTGTTTACTCAAATTTCGATTGGGAGAGCTCGTTGGATGTAGAATTAAATTCCGCATCCAACGAGTACCCACTCGACATATTTTTGACGGACCCCGCTACCCCAAAAACAAGAAATACTTGAAAAAACGTGATGTTGACATCATTTATGAAATTATTTATGGAATTTATAGGTGCATGACGTGTGGACATCTATTGCGGCTGGTTTTCAATCTACACGTTCCCTTCATCATTCTGCCCCCTTTCTACCATGTCAGGTGAAGCTTCTACCACACATCCAGTGTGCTTAGTGTCCTGGATCTGATGAATTTCTTTGGCAGGGTCCTGCTAGTTCATATTTGGAGAGGCTGAGGAAGTTTCTTGAGCTGTGGAGTTATCGGGTTTCACTATAAGTCGGAGGTGAGGGAGCATGGTCATGTTCCTAGAGCAATTGGGTGAGGACATTCTTCATTTGCCAGTAGTGGGAGAGTCTCTATCATAGAGGTTGCATAGAGCGGTGATGAGTAACAACTTTGACTTCCCAGTCATCCATCGCTCTGCACACACTTAGGGAATATGGGCTCCATACCCTGTAGAAATGGAACGACGCAAAGTTGCTCGGCTTCTTGCTCCCCTGGAGCTGCTGCCTCTGTAAGGAGTGGCCCTAAGTCTGAGCGACATTGTCTGTGGGTGAATTCTCTAGCTAGTATTCCTTTCTCCATGTTTTCCCCCGGAGCTTGTAATCCAAAAAGCGACGAAGAGACTGAAAAACATGCATGATATAGTCTACTTCCCGAGTCAAATCCATTGAGCAAGGTGACCAGGTAGCTAATCCGAACATCAACAGCCATTAAATTCCTTTGACGTGTGGAGAGAGCCATCAAAACTCAATTTTGTGTGAGGTGATCAGTAGTACAAGGTTGAGTGTTGTGCAGGATGGATTGCCTTCACCGGAGGAAGGTTTGCATAAGTACCCAGGAGGCGGTGACAACCGTGGTGGATGGCCATTAATGCAGAGTCACACCTCCAGCCACGTTTAACTTCCTTGAGGCACCCGCATCCGAGGTATTTTCTAATTATGATTAGAAGCTCATAATAAACATAATGATTAAACCAAGTACAAAACATATAAGAACAAATAAGGTTTATCTTGTAAACCTTTAAATAGGCTTCTTCACAAGGAATACTATGGGTTACCATGGGCCCCAAAAACCATGAATTGTAGATGTAACTTACTCTCTAACCAAGTCAAATTTATAGAAAAAATACAAAGATTGTTAATTACTTTTACTTTTAGTGTTTTTATACTTTATATTAACTAAAGAAAGTTTACTAATTAAAATTTCTATGTTAAAAATAAAAATATAAAGATAAAGATAAAATATAGAAATATACATATTTATTTATGAACAACTAACTAGTAACACACAAATATATATATAACTTGGGATATAGGTATTAATGACGTCTAAAAATAAAAATGCACTTGAATGACTGGTGAAATTGAAATTCACACTTCATTAATGACGTTAATAGAAATAGAAATAGAAATAAAAATAGAAATTGAAATTCGGTGTATATTTTCACAAGAAAAATATATCTTGATATTCAACAATTAGATATATGTATATAAATGTTTCTACTTTGGACTACAAAAAAAATGCCTTTTAGCACCAAAAAAAATAATATTATAATAAATTAGTTTAGAAATATATATTTAAAAATATTTAATATTTTTCAACATTAAAAAAAAATTAAAAAAATTAAAAATATTTTTTTATTTACGCCGCAAGGAGTTTTTCTATGAAGTTCTTCGAAAAAGCACTATTCATTTCGTCGTCTATTCAACCAACCGTGCTCCTCCGCATGTCCTCTTCGCGATTCGGTGGTTCTCCGCGTGTCCTCTTTGCGATCCGGTGGTCCTCCACGTGTTTTGAAATTCTTCCAGATGTTTTGGAGGTAAAGTTTAGAACCTAGTCCGGGCTCCTCCGCAAGTGACAACATTGATGGTTGGACCTGCCACTTAACCCCCATCCCCGCGTGTCTCCTTCATGATCCGTTGGTCCTCTGCGTGTTTTCAAATGGAGTCTGTATAAAACTTCTGTGCTGATAGTTGGGCCTTCCAGATCTTTTGGAGGTAAAGGTTAGAACCCAGTCCGGGCTTCTCCGCAAGTGATAGCATTGATGGTTGAAGGTTTTCGGTCGCTGCCTTGCTCTGTCCTCCCATTTTGCTGTCCTCCTATTTCTCCTGCAAGTTTCAGTGTTTGCGTGTTTTCCACCTCTTTGCTGAGCATTGTTCATAGGCTTTGTCGTGACTCTTGAGTTGGTCAGAACCACAGTTGTCCGGCAATTCTGGAGTGCAATGGGCGATTTCTAGAGAGCCCATCCTGTGAAAGAGCCCGTCCGAAACATGAAGTGTTTTTTTTCTCAGTTTGGCATTTATTCTGAATTTATTAGATAGCTTGCTATTCATGGAGGAGGTGGTTGAACATCTTGTCATGGCAACCGCCCCTCCCTGCTGCATAAATGGTGTTTACTAGTCACATTTAGTTTGCAGTTTTAAAGGATTTGCACTATTTGGGTTTGTATAGAGAAGTTGTATTGTTTCTAGTTGCAGGAATTCTGATTCAAAGAGCCAAAGAAGAGGAAAAAAACACAGGTACTTTGTTTTTCCACTGCTCCTGGATTTCATTCTGTGCAATTTCATTTCTATTGCAAATTTGTTGTGCAAGACTCCCAATCAATTGAATATTAAGATAATACACTAGATTAGAGAACTACCAATTACAGTTATTCAACCGGGGAATAATGCACTTGATTTTAAATTCTATGAATCAGAGCAAATTACCTGTTTAGCATGGCCCAGAATGCGGTTTCTCCTGCAAGATCTGATCCAGGATTGTTAGTGTCAATCTTTTAGGCTTGTCTGGGTGTTGTCATATCTTCTTCCCTCTGCAAGCCATTCATCAATTTCTGCAAAACTGCCATTAAAATAATTGGGCACCGCAGCTGGCCCGGCCACTAAACCGCCATTCTCGTATAGCTTAGAATAATTCAAAACCCCTGAATCAATAGTAGGGTTCCATGGTGTGGTTTGGTAAATTATATATGCTGTTAATTGGGTCCGTTCGTTGGAAAACATACCTGCTTATAAGAACTGGATGAACTAATATGTTATTTTTAATATAGCTTTAATTGCGAAATCCAAAACTTTCATTGATTTTCCCCTATTTGTCCATGATTGAGTTTGTTTATTTATGTGGCACTACATTATTTTTACCCCTGGCTTATTCCTGCTGAAGTTGAATTGTGGTGGCCAAAATTTAAGATTCAGAGGACTTAGTTTGTGGGGAAGTAGGAAGAGAACTCTATTTAGGTGCAGGAGAGGGCTTTGGCTTTGGATTTGGAACTGTAGTTGGAGCAGAAGATCCTGAATTTGATCCAGGCTTTGGCACAGTCACTGCCAAAAGAACAACCATTAAAAGCATCACCATCACCATCACTGAAACAAACTGAAACCAAATTAATTTCATCCTATAAAACAATAATACGTGGGAGAAGCTGGTTGTCTCCAGCATTTCCACCTTGAAGTCTAGCTAAAATTCCGACCATTGGGCCATTGTTGTAGGTTGCAGGTTTTGTTTGCTCATAGTTGTCTCTTGCATCTGCAAAGTTATCACTGTGATCGGGTCCTCCAATAATAGCACCAACTAAAATATTCGGATCATTTCCTTGGTGGTTGAACCATGTAGCATATCCTCCTTTGCAACTCACAAATGATGAATCCTATTTGTATGATGTAATGGAGGAAGCTCTATGATGGACCTGGCGAGGATAGTTTGGACTATATCCCACCATGTAGCTTGTAGCTCTTGGATTGTCACTGAGTATGTAGTCAACCTACAAGAACGTCGTTTTAGCCAAAGGACTGAATAGGAATTAAGGCTTTTTAGATCTTGGACTCATTAATCTATCTTCGTGATAAGGAGGTTTTTAGCCCA
Organism: Pseudotsuga menziesii; assembly: GCA_001517045.1. Taxonomy (NCBI): domain Eukaryota; kingdom Viridiplantae; phylum Streptophyta; class Pinopsida; order Pinales; family Pinaceae; genus Pseudotsuga; species Pseudotsuga menziesii. The sequence goes on along the minus strand of LPNX010309439.1, from coordinate 237,440 downwards.
TCATGGGATTTACAATTATTATACCTGCGACTTAGCTAATGCCAACAACTGAGATGGATCTACTTCTCCACTGGGGCATTGCAGTTGCTTTCCAGCAGAAGACAAATAATCAGAGTAGACTGTGAGAAGGAATGAGGCACTCGTCACAAAATGCATGTTGTTCCATTTCTGCCAATACAATATCCCACCTGAACAGCCAATGATGCACTCATTTAGTCCACTTTGTGGCTTGCTATCAAGATAAAATGATGTATGTATTCTGGAAGGCAGATTGATGAAACCAAACCTGGTGTTCGCTGTACACTGTGCCCATTCTTCTGAAGGCATGCACACATGAAATATTCTTCTTTTTCTTGATATTGTTGCATTACTTCTTTGTTTTTCCCACCCTGCCTTGCATGAAGAACTAATCATAAACTAGATACAATGTCAATTGTTCAATCAATTTCTGTCCAAACTAAATGAGTTGATTGGTAGTTCAATATGGCCATTGGTATTGAGGCCTGCATTGTAAGTTGATGGCAAATACTACTTATAACTAGGTAAAGTTCATTGGACATATTGAGATTTCAAATCATGATCGATTGTTGTAAAGCCAACTGCTACAGCCCATCTCAAAAATTACTACTCCTAATCGGTGACCGCGTGCGAATGTTCCACCATCATTAACCTCAGGGCCTGCTTTCAAATAAACTCCACGGGCTAAGTCTGGTAAGGGAAAGGAAGCTGTGGTTAAAACTGAAACAGTCGGGACACTTGTATTTTCGGGTCAGGTATGCCCACTCCAGAATCCTCATAACTACCCTAGGAACTACTACCAAAACTTATTAGATCGAATGGGGTCAGTATACCATTGCTATTAACCTTTAGTAGGAAGAATGAATGAATTGAATTTAGACCTTTTCACTTCTAACTTAAGACATCCTTTGTAGGCGCAGGGTCCAAAAATTGGACTGGTCATCTCTTTATCAGCCCTATTTTGCCCTTTCTTTCCAGACTGAAAAAAGGAGTATTTGACCGAATAGTATTCCCAGTGATGCTTGCACGGTAATTTTTATGCCGTAATGCATTTTTCCCTAGATTTCTTTAGTAAACCACTATTCATTTCATCATCTATTCAGCCAATCGCGCTTCTCTACGTGTCTTCTTCGTGATCCGCTAGTTTATTAGTTGTGCTGATTTTTAATGCTGAATACTGTTCAGGACTTTATTTTTATCATTTGTTTAGATATCTTCTACTTATTGTTGAAAAACACTAAGAATTCTACTCAAATATTCAACTGTATAGAGTTATAATATCTTCAAAATCGTAATACAATTGGAGTATGTGATAAATGAACCTGACATAATCAACTTCAACTTTTTAAAATTGTTTGTTTTCTAGAATTTATGTCAAAATTAGCTCATACCAAGGCAACTGTTAGATGACTTCAGCTAAATTCTAATCTACAAGTACTGGTATCTCTTACAAACCAAATAATAGGGCAGTGTCTCAAAACTACAAGATGGGTTTTCTTTTACATGGAACCGCTTTCATAATTCCAAATATTGTTGATTCTCAGAAAACAACTTTTGCAACAATTACCCCCAGCTACTTACCCAAGGGAGGCTTTTACATAGAACCACTCTTTCAAAATTCTCAATGTAGTTGTTTCTTAGAAAACAACTTTTGCCACATTTACCTCAGCTGTTTACCCAATCCCTTATAGCTAGAAGGGCTTGATAAAAGCAGGAATTAAAATCGAGAATATACTTGGTTCTTAAGGTGGAATTTACAATTTAACAGTAAAAATCCAGAATATTCTAGAGATTACAGGCAGCTAAGAAATGGAAAATATAGCATTCTGTAATCAAGAAACAATTGTATTTAAGGAAACCAAAATGGATAAAGGATTAAAATTTGTTTGAAAGAAAGGGGCGAGAAGCAATTTTCTAAAATGAATCCCGACATTTGCTACGAGAAGAAACTATATCAATGCCAGTTTGGTTGCTAGGCATTAAAATTGAGAAATGTTCATTATGAAAAACTAAGCTTAAAAATCACTGGTGGTATAAAAAATAGAACAAAGAGAGAAAATATGTTAGAGTTGCTTACCTTTATCCAATTTGTAAGCAGATGAATGTCTATGTTCAATGCATGGAATACATCTTTTAAATTTAGTGAACCTTCTATAATGCACATAACTATATGCACATAGACACCAGACCAATGGAGTGCCCCTGTATTCTCTGGGTGCATAGTTATTTAAAGGTGCGAGGGAAATTGCATATGTAGTAAGTGTTTGCAGATTTTCTTAATAGGAATAAAATAAAATAACAAGCTACAAAAAAGAATTGAAAAAGGTGAAAGTATTTCATGGAGTTTTTGTAAATTCCTTACATCAACCAGCATTTTGACACATGCCGAAAACTTTTCATCTGTAAATGCTTGTAACACAGGTTGTGAATAGTCTTTATAGATTGCCTGAGGGAACCGGAATTTTACACACGAGGAGGAAGCCTTTTTTTCATTTTGGGACTTTAGAATCCATTGAGTGCAGAGTGCACTCTGCAAGTCATTTTCCCTTTTTAATTAATGGATTCTAAAGTCATTCCAGTCCAAAGACCTTACAATTATGTTATCACTTTCATATGAATCAAATCAATGTCCATAGAGTTTTGCCATGTTGAGGATAAATGATAAATGAGTAAGGCAAGTTGCCTATCCAAGAGGGTGCAAGAATATGTTTTAAGTAGAAATTCTGCAAAAAATTGATGTTCGGCATAGTTTTATAAGTTAAAGTTTCAAAGATAGTTTTCCATGCCCTAGAGGTTTTGAGGTTCTCTCTTTAAAACTTTCAAAAATCCTAAAACAATCTAAAAGAAAAACTAAAACTGTGTCCCCTTTGGATTTTCCGCTTCACCAAACTCCAGTAAAAATGAAAATTTCTAAACTGTTTTGGATAAAGCATTAAGTCATAAGTAATGAAATGTAACAGGAGAGATGAATGATTCCACATGCAAAGTAAAGAATAAGTTGAAATATAGACAACTATACTAAAACTTATAATTGAACATATTTTAAAATTTTCACTTGCATCTTCAATGAAATCAAATCATAGACTTGAATGGAACGCCGTTAGGTGTTTTTCTCTGAAGTTTTGTTCTAAACAACTGTAGATTTCATCGTCCCTCCTGCCAGTACTGCTTTTACGCGTGTCTCCTCTTGCGCTGCGCATTTTCCATAGGTTTCCTGTATTGTCAACTAGGACAAAGCAAGGCACCAACCAGAAACCTTAATCAATTAAGAACTCGGGGATGGGGGTTAAGTGGCAGGTCCAACCATCAATGCTGTCACTTACGGAGGAGCCCAGATTGGGTTCTAACCTTTACCTCCAAAAGATCCGGAAGGCCGGACTATCAACACCAAATTTTTATACTACCCAGCAAGAGTCAATTTGAAGACACGCAGAGGACCAACGTGTCACGAAGAAGACACGCGGAGAACCAACGGATCACAAAGAAGACACGCAGAGAAGCACGGTTGGCTGAATAGACGATGAAATGAACATTGGTTTCCAAACAATTTTCTTCCTTCTACAGTCCGATGATTTTTGGAGAGCCGTGGCTCTTGTCCGGCGATTCTGGATTGTCGTGAGGTGATTTCTTGAGAGCCCCTCCTGTGAAAGAGCCCGTCTTGTAGAAAGAGCATGCTCGGTGATTCCTGTAGAGGTCTGAGCAACAGCTGTAGCAAGCACCTTGGTTTTTGGTTTAACGCTCGATGTTATGAGATAACTGAACTTAGAAGTAAATGCTGGTTCCTTTAGGGTTATGAACATCTTAGTCATGTGTTGCAGCACATTAGTACCAGAGAACATACCACATTATGAAGACATTTTGGGTTTCTCACTCATAGCGGTTTCAGCTTATGGTATTCATTTTCCCCTTCAGTTTACAATCCTCCTTAGGCTTTAAGGAAACTTGAAGTGACTCTAGGGTTGGTCAGATTCTATATGCACTCTATAGATCACTTCAAGTCATGAAGAAAAAGTGTTTTCCAACATTTCCAACCCAAATACCAGTATGAACTAGAAAGTACTTTACATAAGACCAGAATGAACTAACAAGTACTTTACATAAGAGCAACTTCCTTTGGTTCTTCTGAAGGTCCCTCCTATGTTTTGGGATACTATAGTTGCTTGGTGAGCTTAAGGTATAAGAGATGCTAAAAAAATAGGCCTTTACGTTGAAGTTAAAGTTGGATTTTAAAATCATTAATAAGTAAACAAGAGGGGTGGCTTGCTTTTGTGAGAAAATGGGCTGCTAAGATAAGAATACGAAAGATCAAGCGAGGATCAAAGTAGCGTACCAATCACCCTTTGAATAGAAGTAGTTTACAAGTTGATTTTGTTCAAATGGACACTATGCCTCAACACAGTCATGTACCAAAAGTTTGGTACCATTAATGGCTAAAAAAAATAGGAAGTGTTAGAGTTTATATCATTGCCCTGTGTATAAATTGTGAAATTGAAGTATGGCACAAACTTACAATTATATACAAAAATATGGAGTTCAGACGTCCTTGAAAAGAGAATTCTTACCAAAAAAAAATTATGGTAATTTTAAAGTTTGTTGGTTGAAACTATGTAATACGTGTACCAGTCCAACGAAATTTGCCATCATTGTGAAATGGAAATTAATGTAAACAAAATAAAGATAAGGTAAATTATACTCTGAAAAGGATAGCACCATCCAATTTTAATCGTAACGAATTGGAGTTGTCTCATGCTTCATCAAACTATTGCTTCACTCATTTTCTTTTCTAGGCTGATGTTGGATCTGGGATGCCACTTGCTTGGTATTAGAAACAGGCATATTTCTGGTGGTTTCATCTGTCTTCCATATATTATGTGGAGAGATATTCTCAACCTTTGTTTTCTTTATGAAGCTTCCTAACTTTTCTCTTTCTAGATATAATTCTTGCCTTGCGGTGACAAACTCACAATAGACTCACATTAGGGCCAGTTGCATCTGTAGCACCAACAGACCTCAAAGTGCAATCCATAAATTTGATGGCTCTCTTCATTGAATAATTATATTGTTTTGACTTCCAACCTTCAACGAAAATAACAGCCCAAGCTGGATAGTGTTGACTACGCCAATGTTGATGGCATCTAAAGAGTGTTCTCAATGTTATTCAAAGCGTTCAAATTTATTCCCTTTTCCATAATTCAACTTAGGAATGATATTCATTTCTGCAACGTGTACCCATTTCCTCGTTTGTGATAATATTGTCAAGGCTTTCCTATTTATTATGGTTTTGCTGTAGATTTCAATTTATTCTAGCTTTTGAAGTAGTAGAGGATAGGAATTAAAGGCACCATTTTCTCTAACAATTTTTTGCAAAAGGAAGCATTTACTTAAAATGAATGCATGCATAACCTGTTCTGAGATTTTGACCGCTGCCACTTCTTCTTGGCAGTACTTTCATGTAACCTATTTGGAGCTTCAAGCTTTATGTAACAATTAATAATGTTGGAGCTTGAGTACCAAAAAATATTTCTGTTGTTGAATATTGCGGTTTTTTGCATTTGCCTTCTGCACATAAACATCTATTGGCACCGCTTTAAAAGGGCAATCTTTGACAGATTTGGGGTTTGCTTCTTTAGTAACACCACTCGGTTGTCCATATGCTTCAACACCTTTGTCTACTACCCTGTCTGTATTTTCATTTTTTATGCTTTCACCAAGTTCTTTAATAATGATGCATCTCCCATGCCTCTTGGATAAGTTTTCCTGGTGGATGTTATTTCGTGTTGTTAGTCGTTCCTTAACTTGAGATAAGACTCTTGGTAACAAATTTTTATCAGCTTGTGAGTTTTTTACTATTACTACTTTATTCCTTATTTAAAGCGTTCAAATTTATTCCATTTTCCATAGTTCAACTTAGGAATGATATTCATTTCTGCAGCGTGTACCCATTTCCTCATTTGCGATAATATTGTCAAGGATTTCCTATTTATTATAGTTTTGTTGTAGATTTAAATTTTTTCTAGCTTTTGAAGTAGTAGAGGCTAGGAATTAAAGGCACAGTTTTCTCTAACAAATTTTTGCAAAAGGAAGCATTTACTTAAAATGAATGCATGCATAACTTGTTTTGACATTTTGACCGCTGCCACTTCTTAATGGCACTACTTTCATGTAAACTATTTGGAGACAATTAATGATGTTGGTTTTCATGGAAAACTGTTATGTCTGTTAGTGTTCTTAAAATATAATATATTCAAAGTTTCTTTTTAACAATGTTGGCTCCTTTGAAGTTATGATGCAAATCTGAAGTAGTTATTGAGGATTGTTTTGGCACATTTCACAAAGAAAATAACTTTGCTTATGCATGGAATAAAAAAAGTATTCCCATGAAGCAATGAATATATGAAAACCTGAAATGTTTAAGTGTACAAAATTATCTTAATTAAAGGGCCATGTAGAGACCTTGCAGTTTATAAGCTTGGATGTGGGAGTAGTACTAATACTAGAACATAACTTTTAGCACTCTGGGAATCATTACGGGTCGCCAAATATATTGGGTTGCCTTACCTACATATCTTTGGCGACTCCTCGGTGATTATAAATTCAAAAAAGTGGGAATCCACCCTTCACATGGTGAACCTTGAGGCTTGGTGCTACAACAACAGATTACTCATATCCTCATTCGCCTAGGTGGATTTTAGTCATGTCTATAGGGAACATAACAAGAGGGAAGGCATCTTCTCCATGGAGGGTTTGTGTATGGCTTCCGGGTCACCTGTTACTTACTGAATCATATGATGATGAGTTTATTGGGGAAGTCTCAATCCAACTTTCTTAGCATTTGCTCATTCTATTTCAAATATTTATCTCATGGATTTTTTTGATATATTTCTGGTTATGCTGAGCAGCAGTTACAGGAATTTTGAGAGTCACTTGCCTACTTTGGATAAGGTGTTTGGGCTCTTGTTATGTTATTTATGCACATTTCTCTGCCTTATGTATATACTGCTCACTTATGAGAGGACCTTTTCATGCATTTATACCTAGGTGCTGATAGTATTTTTTCACATCTTGGGCATAGTTATATTTCTGATTTGAACTGCACTGTAATGTAGTATTTACTGTTATGTCTGATCCATTAGGGTATGGACAGTTGTTTGACAGGGGTATACACTATCAAGTTGGGTTATGTTGCAAGCATTGAAGAATGCCAACAAGCGGTCTAGAAATCAACATTTCCTTTAAAAATAAAGATATTTTATGGTTATAAATAGCCAACAAGCTCTTAACCTAAGATAATAGATGCACCAACACCAGATTAGAGCTTCTGGCTCTTTGGGCACTAATTTCGGTTGCCATTCATTTGGGGATCCCTCTCTTATCTGTATTTCGGGATTCACAGGTTATCATCTCTTGAGTGAACAGAATTGCTTCATTGAACACCCCACTTCTGAGTCATTGGTGTGATGACATTCTTTCTCTGCTGTATGATGTCCCTTTAGTGACCATCAATCATATCTATCACGAGCATAACTAGCGGGCTGATAGTCTCTCCAAATAGGCTCTTTCGTTGGCCTCGGGGCATGGGGAATTTTATGAATCTTTAGATGATATGATCATTGATCATGGGATATTTCAGTTATTTTGGCTTGTGCCGGGCTTTTCCCTTTCACTCTCTTTATGAGGAATAAGCATTTAGTTTGAATGAATGGTTCTTTTGCTGACATGGATGTGCCTATCAGCCTTCTTGTTATGCTCCTGATTCATATGTTTTTTGGTCTCTCACGAATTATTTCAGATAGATTTTCTGACCTGTTACTACAGGAATGATGAGAAAAGTCTTCCCTTAGTAGACTTTATGATTTTCTTTCCCCATTTTGGTTGGATGACTGAAATTCTCTGACTTTACAGCTATCAGAGAGATCCCCAAATGTATTTGCATTTGCGGAATTCTTGTGCATTCTCAAGGTGCTCTTAGAGACGAATGTAACGAAAAAATGTGGCACTTCTTTGCAAAGAAGATCCTTCTCTTCAATAGACATATTTGAAATTTTGTTGAAGGGTAAATTTGGTATGAAGTTATGATGCAAATCTGAAGCAGTTATTAAGGATTGTTTTGGCACATTTCACAAAGAAAATAACTTTGCTTATGCATGGAATTAAAAACATTTATGGTTATTTTATGGAATTAAATAACTTTGATTATTTTATGGTTATAAATAGCCAACAAGCTCTTAACCTAGGATAATATATGGACGAACACCAGATTAGAGCTTATGGCTCTTTGGGCACTACTTTTGGTTTCCATTCATTTGGGGATCCCTCTCTTATTTGTATTTGGGGATTCACAAGTTATCATCTCTTGGGTGAACATAACTGCTTCAGTGAACACCCCACTTCTGAGTCATTGGTGTGATGACATTCTTTCTCTGCTGCATTATGTCCCTTTAGTGACCATCAATCATATCTATTGCGAGCATAACTAGCAAGCTGGCAGTCTCTCCAAACAGGCTCTTTCGTTGGCCCCGGGGCATGGGGAATTTTCTGAATCTTTAGATGGTATGATCATTGATCATGGGATATTTCAGTTATTTTGGCTTGTGCCAGGATTTGCCCTTTCACTCTCTTTATGAGGCACAAGAATTCAGTTTGAATGAATGGTTCTTTTGCTGACATGGATGTGCCTATCAGCCTTCTTGTTATGCTCCTGATTCATATGTTTTTTGGTCTCTCATGAATTATTTCAAATAGATTTTCTGACCTGTTACTACAGGAATGATGAGAAAAGTCTGCCCTTAGCAGAATTTATGCTTTTATGTCCCCATTTTGGTTGGATGACTGGAATTCTCTGACTTTACAGCTATCAGAGAGATCCTCAAATGTATCTGCATTTGTGGAATTCTTGTGCATTCTCAAGGTGCTCTTAGAGAGGAATGTAACGAAAAAATGTGGCACTTCTTTGCAAAGAAGAGCCTTCTCTTCAATAGACATATTTGAAAGTTTGTTGAAGGGTAAATTTGGTATGAAGTTATGATGCAAATCTGAAGTAGTTATTGAGGATGGTTTTGGCACATTTCACAAAGAAAATAACTTTGCTTATGCATGGAATTAAATTTTTTTTCCCATGAAGCAATGAATATATGAAAACCTGAAATTTTTAAGTGTACAAAATTATCTTAATTAAAGGGCCATGTAGAGTCCTTGCAGTTTTTAAGCTTGGATGTGGGAGCAGTACTAATACTAGAGCAGGACTTTTAGCACTCTGGGCATCATTACGGGTCGCAAAATATATTGGGTTGCCTTACCTACATATCTTTGGCGACTCCTCAGTGATTATAAATTGGGAAAAGCGGGAATCCACCCTCCATGTGGTGGACCTTGACGCTTGGTGCTACAACACCAGATTACTCATACCCTCATTCGTGTGGGTGGATTTTAGTCATGTCTATAGGGAACATAACAAGAGGGCATACATCTTCTCCATGGAGGGTTTGTGTATGGCTCCTGGTCACCTTTTACTTACTGAATCTTTTACTTTCAGATATTTATCTCATGGATTTTTTTGAGAAATTTCTCGTTATGTTGAGCAACAGTTACAGGAATTTTGAGAGTCGCTTGCCTACTTTGGATAAGGTTTCTGGGCTCTTGTTATGTTCTTTGTGCACATTTCTCTGACTTATGTATATAATGCTCACTTATGAGAGGACCTTTTCATGTATTGATACCCAGGTGCTGATAGTATTTTTTCACATCTTGGGCATAGTTATATTTCTGATTTGAACTGCATTGTAATGTAGTATTTACTGTTCTGTATGACCCATTGGGGTATGGACAGTTGTTTGATGATGTACAAGGTTACCTTTGTTTTATTAGAATATCAAGCAACTGTTTTCCCCGA
>LPNX010309439.1:189908-227333 GCA_001517045.1 Pseudotsuga menziesii | reverse complement strand
ATCTCCTCCCTATACAGTGATGGAAAAAAATGCAAAGCTAGATATGGAAGATTAGAGGACAAATAGAGTGTGTTGCATCAGAAAAGTAGAATGAGGGGTGTATTGAAGTGATGAGAATGGGACTCAATAAAACACATAATGAGGGTCGTAATGAGACAGTGGGTTGACCAGAAGGGATATGTCAAGAAGGGCCGAAGTATCCAATAAATTCCTTGCTGGATCGTACCTCTAATACACTTTAAGAATTTACAACCTAACTTTGCATAGTTCCATTGCATGCTTTTCTTCTCACATTATATTAAAAAAAAATCAAAAACTACCGTCTTTTTGTCATTGTTGTACATTCTACTCTTATGCCTACTACAGTTTCATTGTATGTATGGCATGGTTGTATGTCACTCGTACAATAGTATATATATATACATATATGTATATATACAAAAAAAAATTGTCATATACTTACACATTTGTTTCCTCTTACTCTCAGTGTTTTCCCCGCATAATGGACGCACCCTTGACATAAAATGCGATATCTTCTTTACTGTCTAGTTCTATACATCTTCAACCACTTTTGCAGTTTTTTTCGCTCTAGCCATTCAGACCAACAAATACAACTACTCCACGTTTTCGAATTACTATCTCTGATGGTAACAACACGCACCAGAATTTGCTCCCAACTACCTTCAACTCCCTCATATCAAATGGAGAACTCCAAGAAGGCTCTGTCATCAAGCTCGCCAAGTGCACCTGCATCGTCGTCCATAATAACTCGTATTGTTTTTTGCCCATTATTTTAAGCCCTCTCTTATGTAGCTTAGCCTATACATTTTTACCTACCACCAACATCATCAATTTTATAACACCTTTACTAATTCTTGCCTTTTCTTCTCCTACAGGACTATTACAATACTCGATCTTGAACTGGTCCACCGCAAGCTAGCCCTTGTTGGGAGCCTTGTTCCTCTTTTACTACCAACTAGCTTTGGCATTCCAATTGGTTCATCAACTAGCCAATCCAGCTGCCTCATAGAAGAAAGTGATGTTCACTCATCCCAAGCATCATATACACCAATATCCATGCCAACTACTGTAATTCCATTCAAAGCACTCAATCCCAACTATAAAAAATTGGTCCATCCAAGGTCGTGTGCTTGCCAAGAAACCCATCCATGAATACACCAACCAACGCGGCCCAGGGAAACTATTTGGATTTAACCTTATTGATTGTTCTAGAGAAGAGATCCATGTCTCTGCCTTTAACAACTTTGTTTACACCTTCTATTCCCTTGTTGAAATAGGGACAATGTACACTATCTTGAATGGCACAATCAAAACAAGCAACCCTTCATATAACCATTTGAACAACCATCTTGAGATTGTCCTTTCATCTACGTCGACCATCCACCCTTGCCTCGATGCATTTCCCTTCATTCCTTTACATTCCTTCCACTTTAAAACAATCAATGACCTCCAAAGTTTACCTTCAAATTCCATGGTTGACTTGATTGGCCTTATTAGCTCTGTCTCGCCTGCATCTATAATTCGAAAAAAAGATGGTTCTGAAACAAGTAGGAGAACTATTTGTCTCAGAGACACATCCTGTTTTAGCATTGATGTCACACTTTGGGGTCATCATTGCCACACTGAGGGTTCACATGTTGCTTCACTATACTCCTCTGACCCACCACCTGTCCTTGCAATAAAGGGTGGCCATCTTACGGATTACAAACAATTGGAAGTGTTCCCAGTAGTACCATCCTTATCAATCCAGATATTGACGCAACCCATCACCTTCAAAAATGGTACACTGATCATGGATTTCGTGTTGCGTCGCCATCCTTGAGCTGCAAATACATAGGATCTATGTCTCGAACACACCCATCTAAAACAATCTTTGACTTGCAAAGCATGCAACCCTATGATAAGAACCTGTGGCTCTTTGTGCATGCTTCCATTGTTAACATTAACATGGATGACTTCCACTTCCTTGCATGCCCTCTCTTTGTTGATGGCATTCAATGCATGAAGAAAGGTTCACATAGAGCTTTCAACACTTGGCATTGCAACAAATGTGATGGTGAATTCACAGAATGTGACTATAGATACATTTTAAAGCTTTCCTTGCAAGACCACACCGGCCAAATCAATGGGGCCACAACTTTTGATGATGCATCCAACAAAATACTTGGTGTCTCTGCAAAGGATTTATTCCTTCTCGCCACTGAGCCCTCAGCCATATAGGATCTCTCTCTGCACGTAACTTCACGCCGATACCTATTCAACTTGCCCATTAAGACGGATACTTTCAACTCCAGTACACGCTTAAAGACAACCATTGTCAATTCTGAAGAGCTTCCTTATGCTGCTGCATCAACCAAGCTCCTTGAAGAAATATCTACACTCACTACTCAAAGCCATCCTGTTGCATGCCGTCTCTAACCTCCTCTTCATATAATCCACCCTCGGCTATTCCAACCACCGCTTTTACTCACCCTTCCACATCTTACTCTTTCCTCACTCCTTGCTTCAACACATCGTACCCTACAATACACCATCCCATCTCTCCAAATGCATTCCACCTCATCTCAACCCAATTATGTTTCTTCCACTTCATCATGATCACTATATCCCCCCACCCGCTTTCCTTCCTTCATTGCTTGTATATAGACTTTTCCCTTACTTTCTTGTCTTTTTACAAATATCTGCAATGTAATTAGCTACTATAAATTTTGTGCTCACATTACATATGTGTTATCGTATACATTACGTGTTTATTTTTAAAGCATGCCATACATATCTGTCCATGCAACATTTCACATTTTCTTACATGTATACAGTGTTTATTATGTCATATATGTGGATTTATTTTTTCTACTATGCTGCTCCTTGGTTGCTTTTCACATACATACATGCTCCACATACATCACAAAAAATGCTTTATACCTTATTTCTTGCAAAAAATTTCGCAATGCGTTATTTTCTATATGTAGACATACCTTCTTATTTGTACTTTGCATATCTTTCTTTTAATGTACATGCCTCAACTTTTTCTTACAATTACACATTTATAACATTTCAAATTCCCATCAATGTTTCCTCCAGGTTCAAGGCAAACTCCTCTTCAACAACCCATGTTGCCCAATACTGCACGTGACCAAATAAATGCACGTAGAAGGCTTCTTTATAGCCAAACAAAGGACCACCAAAATGCGCAGAGACGTCTTACTTATCAATCTAGGCGTGGAAACATCAATGCTTCAATCAACCCTACCCCAATGCACACATCCACTACACCCCCACCTCCAACCACCCCCTTGCCAGATGGTCACGCTTGCTTTCTTAACCGACTTTCTCGCCTCCACCCACTTCATGTTTGCTCCATATGAAAGGAATCATATCCAAAAATGAAAACAAAGTTCTCAAGTGGAATCTATACATGCTCTCGATGTAATAATGAGCGACATGGCCATCGCTTCTCCATAGATAACAACATGGATCCTGGAAACCAACCAATTGAACTTGCACACCTGACTCAAATAGAAGAAATGCTAATTTCCTAAGTCAATCCAATACTTCAAGTTACACATTCATGTGGTGGCCAATACAAATACTCCAGCCATACTATTAGCTTCCCACAAGATATCTCCACAATAGCCACCTCTCTTCCATGTCTCTTAGCAGACTTGGACATCCTTGTTGTTCGCAAATTCAATGCTGCAAACAAGCCTTATGAATTCATTGTTATCCGTTCAAATGTTCTAGCTGCATTGGAATTCAAAATCTCCAATGACCCGTATTACAAGGATGTCCACCTTGACCTCCAAGCATTGCATGCTTGGCCACTTGAACCCACATATGTGTCCTCCCTTCTTCACCATGCCACAACCCCTAGGCTTGACCTCCAACTACCCTCACCCACTATTGATGATGCAACACCTTCAATTCCAATTCCAACAAGCATTGAAACCTCATCCTTTGTTTTTGCACTAACAGATTCTCACACTGAGACTGAAGAAATTAGGCGGTTTACATATACAACCCCTACCACCCCTTCAACATCAATTGATTGTACCCCCATTGGTATTTCTCCAATAAATGAATACAATACGGAAGGGCTCCTCTCAATGGCATTCCCAATGCTATTTCCCATAGGGGTTCCCATGCTAAAACAACCTCATCTTTACGAAGTCACCATGCAAGAATATGCTTTGCACCTTATCCGATTCCATGATAATAGGTATGCCCAACACCCTCTGTTCCACTACTACTTGTACAACCTTATGATGCACCATTGTAGCCAAGCTACCGTAGCTGTTTTTGTTAAACGCAACCTAGCAGACACCCTCCCCGCAGCTGTCTCAGCTTTGAGCACACAACTCAGCTAGATGCCAAATTCTCGTGTTGCTGATCATGCCATGCGGTTTGGCTCTGCTCTACATGGCACCCGCTCTTTTTGGAACAAACAACGAGGTGAGTTGTGTGATATGATCACCCAGCTTGGTAGCCCAACTTTTTTTTTTACCCTCAGTGTAGCTGACACCAAATGGCATGACCTTCACATGCTCATGCCTTCCCATCCTCCCACTTCATTTCCTTCACAATTCCAATGGAGAATTCATAACATACGTCTCTTTATATGCACCATAGATTCACCATCTTCCTTGAAGAGGTCCTGCTACACACATTCAAGACAAAGATTACTGGTGCAGGTTTGTTCCTCTCACTCTTGCATTTTATTTCCTTTTACTGCTTGACATTTCGAATTTTTCCCTAACTTTGTGTTTTGTTTTTCCTTCCCTTCTTAATACATGTATGAATGGAAAAACTGAGGTTCTGCTCATATACATGGATTCCTTTGGTTGGAGGACACACCCAATATGGACAGCCTTGATTGGAATGATCCCCTCATTGTTGATATTGCAAAAACATACTTTGACAGCTTCTTAATAGCATGGAACCCTCGTCCCTCGCATCTTCGTGTCTCCGCCTTCCATCGAGCATCTCACCAAGACCCTTGCACACTTGCAGCATCCTCCATACGTGAAGGAAACCAAAATGACGACTATGAAACCCTTGTCAATTCTATGCAACACTACACAAAATGCAATGAATCCTCTTGTCTTCGCAAAAAAGGCACAACCCTCGTTTGCTGCTATGGTTTCCCCTTTGAACTACAGAAAATATCTTCTATGTTCATTGATAGCTCTGGCCAAAAAAAATATATCCCCACTAGAAATGATGAGCTTCTAAACTACACAACCCTCTTATTCTCTCAGTATGGAGAGATAATGTTGATTTCCAGCCTGTGCTCTCGCGTCATGCTGTCCTCTCATACATTTCAAAGTATGCTTCGAAAGTAGAGAACAAATCTGAGAGATACCATGACATTCTAACACATATTACACATGTCGCCCCTGCAGAAGAGGGAATCTTATTACCTATCCGAAAACTATTGTCTGAAACCGTGGCTGATCGAGACATTGGAGCACAAGAAACCTGCCATATGCTACAAAAACTTCACTTGACTCTTTGCAGTCGTACATTTCTTTCCCTGAACACCACCCAGACCATTTTCAAATGTGTCTTGCTAGACCTCCCCAACACCCCCCCACCAACCAACTTCATTTCCGCATACATGCAAAGACCCCCTTCACTTGAACACCTTCCCCTTCTCAAAGCTTCCCGCTCTTGGTCCTTTTCTGCACGTAGAAAAAAATGTCAATGGAAGCTCCACAAACCGACCAAGATCATGCGTTTCCTTCCTCGTTTCCTTGACATCCCTCTTTCCACCTCTCCTCTTTATGTCGATTTATGTTGGAGTGAACTCTTCCTATACAAACCTTTCCGCAATGTGCCAAATGATATTGGCTCCGCAGGCTTTGAAGTTGTCTCTGCATGGGAATCCTTTTATGGGAGCTACAATGCCTAGCATGTTGACCGACAACCTTCACCCCCTCCAACTATTTCTGTTGATACACCTCCCCCCTCATGAAGTTCATCCTCCGTCCTCTATCGACATGTCAGAATGGGAACTCCTCTCTCAACTCCACCCTGGGAACAACCTACAACTTGATGATCTTGACATGCTTGGTCATCATGACTTTGACACCAATCACAATTGGGGCCACACACAGATACATTTACACTTGGAAAACTCGGCCATCTCATTTCTTGACTTGAACCGCTCATCAAACCAAGCAAAACTACAACCTTTTTCAACTCCTGCTTCTCTTAATTGATTTTCTCCAACACAATGCACAACCTTTGAAATTATTATGTCCCACTACACACAACACACTACCACAAAACCATTAGGTATAATCATCCAAGAAATTGTAGGCACAGAGAAATATTACTTAATTGGATGCTTGCAAGCTGCCTTCTCTTCATCATCTACAAATAACTCATCCCTTCTTCTCCTGCTTGCTCCAACTGGCGTCGCGACATTTAACATAAATTCCCTTACAATACATTCTGCCCTTCAGATACCAATAAATACTATGCTTCCTCTTGAGGGACAAGCCCTTGCAAACCTTCAAGAACGACTCCTCCATATACACTATGTGCTAATTGATGAGATGAGATTCATTGGACCAAAGCTCTTATCCAACATTGACTCTCGTCTTCGGGAAGCATTCCCTTCCCATCAAACTTGCCCTTTTGGAGGCCACTCTATCATCCTCGTAGGTGACCTTGGTCAACTTCCACCTGTTAAAGATATCCCCATGTATGTAGGAGCATCACATGGAAACACACTTTGGTGTACCTTTGACACATTCATAACCCTCTCAACAATTTTTCGTCAACAAGGAGATGACCCTTCTCAGATTCAGTTCCGCCAACTTCTCCTCAATCTTAGGAATACAACACCAACTATTGCCAATTGGACTCTTCTTATGTCAAGGACATCCTCTTCCCTCTCTCAAACCGAGAACCGCGTATTTGATCAATACACCCATTTGTTCTCAACTAACAATTTTGTTGCCTTACACAACAAACAAATGCTTAAACAACTAAATGTCCCAATTACATTATGTTCCGCAGAAGTTAGGAAACAAACACTACTGCTTGCACCAGAAGATGAACAATTAGATATGGTCATACTCCTTGCCGTTGGTCAATAAGTTATGCTTACAACAAACCTTTGGGTTGTGGTAGGTCTTGTTAATGGTGCTCTTGGTCAAGTTGTTTCAATCTTGTACAACATCGCCACTACTCCACCTATGCTTCCTTTGTTTGTTGTTGTTGACTTTGTCAACTACAAAGGCCCACCATGGGATGCTTCTAACCCTACCTACATCCCGATCCTCCCTTTAACAAGAGGTTCTCATAGACAACTTCCCCTTCGCATGGCCCGGGGTTTAACAATCCACAAATCACAAGGAATGACCTTACAGAAGGAAACAATCGACGTAGGAAACATCGATAGACAAGGGCTAACATTTACTGCAGTTTCAAGAGTTAGAAAACTCACTGACCTACGCATAATGCCATCTTTTTCTTTTGTGCGCTATGCATGTATGAAGGATAGCCCTTCTGTCTAACGAAGAAAACAAGAAGAAAATTTAATTGCCTCTAGATCAATTCCACCACACGTTGCTTAACATAGTTGCTCACACATACTTACACCCATGCATTGCTTCCCACACCCCTTCTCAGTTGCACAGAAAATAATAAACGAACAACACCATAAAAACCAAATACTATCACTTTTCGCTTGCTAAATACCAAAACAAAACAACCTTGCCTTCTTCCCTCCCCCCATCCACCCCCCCAAAAAACACTCTTGCACTCATGCATATATTTCTGTTCATTTGCTTCCAACATCTTAACTTCGTTTTGTTTCATCTACTTGAATCTACCATAACATTGCACTTACAACATTCTTTTCTCTCTGCAATAGAACAAACAAAAAAAAGAACAACAAAATGTGCATTACACAAGTTTTCGACTTTTTTTCCTTTCATCTATGATGTGAATATGTTGTTGCTTTTCTTATTCGGCACTATAAAAAAAAATGTTAGTATAGCAATTCAATTACAAAAAAAAATGTGCCTTGCTTTACTCTATATTATTTGAACATGTTAAGCTTTTAATGGCTTTGTTTTCTCTCTTCCTAGCTCTTCAACAACAGACATGGACATGCAATACCTGAACACCCTTGCTGACTTTTGCAAGCAAATCAAGGAACAACAAACATCGCTACAACAAATTGAAGCACGCTTCCAATTGACTTCAAACATCTCACTGAATTCGATTCACCCTACTATTAAGCTTCTCTCAGAAATAAGAGCCTTCCTTCAACACATGATCCATATGCATGAAAGAGACACCATGCACAAGATTCGCAAAGACTTAGTATCCCACCACCTTTGTCTTGCTCAATACATAAACATTACATGGTGTTGTTGTTTCCATAATCCCTCTTGCATTTATGACTAAAGCCTCTTCCTTGCTTGCAATTCTCTTTTCCCTCTCCTTACAACCCAACAATCCTTCTTCTTTGATTCCCACAAGTTCTTTAGTTGCCATTACCACCCTTCACTTGTACGTACTACCTTGTCCATAACCTATGCTTTAATTGAATATATGTATTAGCCTTTTTCACACATGGAATGCACAAACATTGTACATATTACATGCTTCCACTACTACCACAGTACATGTACATTTATCATATTTCCCTTCTACTTGCATGTAATGCATCTCTCTAAAGTATATACTCTATCAAACAAATGCTTCTTTTACAAATACAATGCAACAAACTCTATGTAAATAGAAACAGTGCACATTATACTAAGTTCTTAACTTCTTTTGTACAATTAATCCATGTATATATTTAGCTTCTACTTCTTGTCATTACACATATGTATATTCTTTTTCCCATGGAGTCCCTATACTTGGTTTCAAAGTAAATATGTTGTCCATTTGTTACTTCTACTCAATTTAGATTGTTTGGACATTAAATTGGTTTCAAATATTCGCAATCCCCATTTTGTTTCAAATACTCTCTTATGATCACAGAAACAGTTTACACTATACTGTATGTACATATAAACAGTTCGCAATATATACCATTAGAGGAAATTTGAGGTCTAAAATGGGCCTCCTAAGGAAAATAATAGAATAATAGTTATTAATTTTGGAGGAAGAATGAAAAAAACTACTTTTGTGTTCGTATTTTCGACATATCTCTTTGTGGTTTTACTCAAATTCTAAGCGGGAGAGCTCATTGGATGCAGAATTTACTTCCACATCCAACGAGTACCCACACTGCATACTTTTGACAGACCCTGCTACCCCAAAAACAAGAAATACCTGAAAAAACGTGATGATGACATCATCATCATGCTTTTTCAGGTATTTCTCATTTTTGGGATAGAGGAGTCCGTCAAAAGTATGCAGTGTGGGTACTCGTTGGATGTGAAATTAAATAACGCATCCAATGAGCTCTCCTACTTGAAATTTGAGTAAAAAAATAAAGAGATATGTTGAAAATACGAACAAAAAAGTAGTTTTCTTTTATGACAAATATGTCAATTCAACCATTATGGTTGACTCATTTTATTGAAATTCTATTGGTTCTTGAATTCCAACTCACAAAATTTATTGTTGGTGCGTTTTCTTATAAGGCCCATTTTAGACCCCAAATTTCCTCTAATGTAAATTCTTAAGTTCTATTGTACTTTATCCTGTCTGTATATTTACCTTGTACTTCTTGACTTCTTACCTATGTTTGTTTTTCCCCCCATCGTGTCCCTATACTTGGTTTGAAAGTAAATTTGTTGCCCATTTTTTAACTTCTACTACAAGTATACTATTTGTACATTCAGTTGGTTTCAAATATTTGCGATACTCGAATCGTTTCAAAATACTCTCCATAAGAGAGTATATGGTCTGTAAATAAATAACTGTTGCAATAGTTTGTTAGTCGCTTTTTTAATTTACTAGTACATCTGCTTCATCTGTACTTGTCCTCTCCGGTTCCTGCCAATGCAAGCTTCCTTTGTGGCATGCAAAGCATCCAACTCCAAACTAAAAGGTACTGTCCTATCTACTTTTCTGTCCATGCTATTTGAACATTTTATACAAGAAGAAACAAAAAAATTACTTTATTTTAGCCACCCTCCCCTTAATGGCAACAACAGAATACTATATTTATATTATAGTTCATTGTTCTTGTGTTGCGTGCTACTCTGAAAGGTTATCATATCATGGTGGGGAGAAGGAATCCATTGTTGCCCGTAGCAATAGCTTCTCTCGATTAAAAAACAGAACTGGGA
The DNA here is from genome assembly GCA_001517045.1 of Pseudotsuga menziesii. Classification (NCBI taxonomy): domain Eukaryota; kingdom Viridiplantae; phylum Streptophyta; class Pinopsida; order Pinales; family Pinaceae; genus Pseudotsuga; species Pseudotsuga menziesii. The sequence goes on along the minus strand of LPNX010309439.1, from coordinate 217,050 downwards.
ATGATGACAAGGTACTTTCTCTCTTATTCGTTGATTCAAACTAAGGTTTGGACTCCATCCAATAGAATGCAATCCATCCTTGTTTAACTCAATAACTGATGTTGTTTTTTTTTTTTCCTTGAAGGGTATTCAGAGACAAAAATTTCAAAGACCCACAGCAGGGAATGCTCACTCTCGAACGTCTTCATGCCGGGAAAGAATATTAAGCCTCGAGCAACATGTATGATATTTGTTACTATTGTTTCTCTCTCTCTCTCTCTTGCTGCTTGCTATAGTTTCTCACTACAACTAAATTCCAATCAAGGTTTTCCTTAATAGTTAGTAATTCAACTCTAATGTATAAAGCTCTGTGATTTTATGATTTTGCTTTTTAATTTTGAGCTGGAAAAGCTTGGCTTTCATACATATGTGAGCATATTAGGCACACATTTCTCACCATGGCTTGGGAGGTATACACCCTCTTATAAACTTTAACCATTGCAGTTCAAGTACTCAAATTTGTTCTCATAGTGGTTCAAGTTGGCGTACTCCGAAGTTCATATCCCTCTATAGATTGGTAGATGGTAAAAATCCAATAGTTCACCTATGTGTGGGATAATTGTTTTATATGAGAAATGTTCATTGTTGATTGATTCTGACTATTCCCAATTTGTCCAGATTTTGGGTTGTTTTCATCTCTCCAATGTGATTGAAACATCCCAACTTGTTAATAGTGATAGAGCATTTACACAGGTACAGTGATATTGTAATTTTCTTGATTGTCATTCTAATACTGCATTATTTAATCTTTATTGTCATTATTTTTAGTAATTGCCACACTGTGTCTTTATTATCATTATCTTTAGTGATTGCCACATTGTGTCTGGATTAGGAGTAGCTTGTACCATATTATTCAAAGAGCAGGTCCAAAGAATCGAGTTGCTGGATGAAAGAATTGTGCAACTTACTTGTGGTAATTGATGGGGTTGGCATTTTCCTATTATGAAGGTTATTTAAAAAAAAATTCCTTGACAACTCCAGTCAGGGACATCTCCACTTTCAGGTACTAATTGTTCTATCTCTCTACTTGGCTCCTTTACTATATATTTAAATGAATGTTGATCTTTCTGAACTGATATCCCCTTCCCCTACTTCTGGAGTATCAGCCTAAAACCAGGTACAAATGTTATCAGGAAGACACATATTTTGAACTGTTCACCCAGCCATGCTAAAAATATTGTGACGAATATTCAAAGTGAATATCATACACATTAATATTGTGATGACTTTTATTTCTTGACATATGTTTTTCTGACTAACAGAGCAGATAGAGCACCAACTGCGGCAGCAGCATAAAAGAGTGTATTGGGTACTTGTGAAAGAAAATCATTGACTGTAGGTAATGCCATATTTGTCAATGTAGCCGTAGCAGGTACTGCTACGGTCGCAATAAGCATTTCTCTTGCGTATATTGGCATTACAGCTGGTTTAGACAAGTATCGCAGTCGGAAAAACCTGCGGAATTCCTCGCGATCGATTTTCTTATTTTGGCCTTTATCATAATCCTGCATTCAGTTACTGCAGAATGAAGAACTTTTTGGGTACACTTCTATTTGAAATATTTGATTTACACTTATAAAATACGCCGATAAAATACACCGACAACCAAGCCACAATTTAAAAAAAAAACAAGAAAGCAATTGCCACCAGCATTGGTTTTTATTTAAAATTCATATTTCCAAATGGATTAATTACATACCTTTAACATTTTAACAACTGATTCCTTTGATGGAGAAGCCCAATTGGAGCCAGGGATCTCGTTGATTTTCCTATTTCCATAGTTAAAAAGGAAAATGAAAAAATGAAAGGATCTTCCAAAATACAAATTGAAATTTGTCGTTGCAAACTTATCTCCCACTTTTAGAAACTTACTTGACCACTTTAACTATGGCTTCGTGCAACTCTTCTGCTCCTGAAATTGCGTGAGAGTATGAAGAATTGGGTAAACTATCAAATATGGTGTCTATAATCTTATTCAGATATTCTTCTGGGATGTTTCCCGCGTTTACAATATAATGACTAAATAAATGATCATTTACGAAGTCAAACAATCTGATTTTAAATACAACCTACAAACTATAAAAGGAAAACTTGTCATATATCCAATGTGTATATGAGATCTATACTTTTTTTTTCCCAAACGGCTCTAGACTTGGCCCATGGCGTACTTGCGTGTGATAAATTAATTCTGAAACTTTCGACACAAAAATATAGTGTTGGCAGTAATGCACAGAATGCTAAACTTATATGATTCACGATTCTCCAACTTCCCTTAATTTAATGCCATATTAATTGCAATTCTTATAGCCATGAACACAGAATATTTTGGGAGAGCTACCATTGCAAGAAAGAAATAGACGTTGCAACAAAAAATAATAATATGTTTTGAGAATGCCTAGCCATCAGATTATTCTAAACCCTTAGGCTTCATCAAAGGTCCCCATTCATTTATTTGAAGTTCAAGCTCTCTCACGTGGGCCACGTAGTCTACTCACGGCTGTTTTCTTATTTTGGTTCCATTGATGAAGTGTATCTCACGCAAAAGATATTAGCAGAGGCCTTCACATTGGACTACATTTGTATTATTCCTATGATTACTTGAATTTTAATTTTGGAAAATACATAGGAAGTACAGGAAAGAATAGAGCGCTTTCAAATGCAGTGCAAGTATGGTATAGAGAAAATGGAATGAGACGTGGAAGGAAACAATAGAGCTCATTCAAATGCAACGGAAGAATAGTATCACAGAAAAAGACATGAGAAGTAGAAGGAAAGGATAGGGTACATTCAAATGCAATGCAAGTTCAACAACAACATCGACCAGACCAGATGTGTGGAAGATTAGACTGTACACCCTGCAAGTATATGGTTTTTGTTATTATATTGATATAGCAGTATAATTGATATCAGTGTGTTATGTAAAGTTTAACAATGACCTAAATATTAAAGTTTAACAAAACAAAGATGAAATAGAAATGACGGAACACACAATGGACATATTTATTTCATTCTCATTATTAACAAGAAGCATATATAGGACTACACAACAACAAACCATGGGTCACTAATTCCAGGTAAGGTGACCAATCAATTCCTCAAGTTACCAAGTGATTAATGCACTATTGACCATACTAGACCAGTGAGATTACAATTCTTAGCACACCCCCTTAATCTCAAGGGGGACAATATTCTCTACAGTGTCAATGCCTAGGTGTTTTCTTTGAAACTCAAATGCAAGTGTTCCCAATGGTTTGGTAAACATGTCCTCTAATTTCTCCTTAGAGCCACAAAATCGTAAAGCAATACCTCCATTATTGACTAACTCGCTAATGAAATGATATCAAGTTTCAATGTGTTTACTTTTTATATGAAAAACATTATTGCAGAACTATTGTCACAAAAGATAGGAGTTGGATCATTTTCCATGTGTTCCATATCCTTTAAAAGTATTCTTATCCGAAGTGCATGGATAGCTGCCATGGGCATATGACATGGTGACAATAGGGTGTTTTTGAGATGCCCAAGATATTAGATTTGTACCCAAATGAAAAGAATAACCATATGTGCTTTTCCTATCATCAATAGTACCTGCAAAATCATTGTTAGTGTACCCTATGGGAGTAATGTCTAGTGAATGAGTGTACCAAAGGACATATCCAAGTGTGCCTGCAACATATCTCAGAATTATATTTCCAAATTTTCGGTGAGAGTATTTGGGAAACTCCATAAATATGAAAATGAGACTGGAAACATACATTAAATCAGGTTTAGTTGCAGTCAAATACATTAAACTACCTACCATTATTTTGTAGAATGTAGAGTTTACTCTTGGTGCATCATCATTTTTTGTTAACTTGGTGTCTACATCAATGGGATTTTTTGCTGGTTTACATTTATCCATTCTAAATCTCTGCAAAATATCTGTAGCATACTTATGCTGACATATGAAAATGCCTTGTTCACTTTGAGTAACTTCAAGACCAAGGAAGTACTTCATTAGACCTAGATCAGTCATCCCAAATTCCTTTTTCATGACTATCCTAAATTATTCAAGCATGAAATTTCCAGTATAATCATGTCATCAACATAAATACATACAATCAACATTTTACCTTGCTGATTTGTTTTTACATACAAAGTGGGCTCATTGCTGATACCGATGAACCCATTGTCGATGAGATAAGAGTCAATCCTACTGTAGAAGGCTCGTGGAACTTATTTTAGACCATACAATGTCTTTTTCAGTTTAAACATTTTGTGTTCTTGACCTTTGATAGTATATCCAGGTGGATGGTCTACATAGACCTATTATTCAATAATATAGGCCATTGATAAACATGCCATTGATATTTTGTTGCAATGGCAAGTACAACTATGATGGTATCTATCCTTGCTACTGAGAGCGAAGGTTTCATAATTATCCACACCATACTGTTGTTTATATCCTTTGGAAACTAACCTTGATTTGTGATTTTCTAGCTCACGTTTTTCATTTAGTTTGGTCTTATAGACCCATATGACTCCAATAACGATTTAGTCTATTGGCATATCAACAAGATCCCAAGTTTGATTCCTTTTTCTATTGCATAAATATCTTCAATCATAGATTGTATCCACTATGCATCCTTTACTATTTCATGAAAAGATGTGGGCTGACAAGAAAACATAGCATACTGTAGTTTCTCATCAATAATAGGAGCCTTCTAATATATCTCCCTCAAACTTTTGATTTTTTGGTTTTGTGATGGATTGTGTTGGCCCTAGGAAAAGTCAGATAGAATATGCCAAAATTCGGCTCGAAAAGATGAAGATTCCAGTCGCACGATAGAATAATATGCAATGGGAGAAGCTGCGACAGAAGAATATGCAACGGAAGAAGCTACGATGGAAGAAACCATGACAGAAGGAACCACAACACAAGAGGAATAAAGCAAGTCAAAAAGCAGAGTTCGACTAATTTTGCGGGAAGAGTTAGTTGGACTAAAAGATTGCTTTTAGTAATAAAGCATGATTGTATTTTTGGCCGATAGTGCCTATATTTAGAGATAACTGAATGTATTAAAATAGAAAGACATCCTGTCGACTTCCAGTTGAGAGTTAGTTGATTGTTGAATCAAGAATTACGAAAGCGGAAAACCTTATAATAGCACCGATCCAAGCTGTGTGCGGGTTAAGTGACCTGAGAATATGGAGGGATTACATTGATAGATGTTGCAAAATAATAGTCATATGACAAACGACGATAGGGGGGAAATGGTTACAACAACGGAAGACATCTATTGTATGTGTATTTCCTACATTTAACTTTATTCATGATAAAAAAGATGAGAAGTTTGTTGAATTTTGTTGGTCCGAGTTGGTTTTGTACAAGACATTTCGTGACTTTTGAAAAGATATAGGTCACACATCTGATGAAATAGTACAGAATTGGAAAAATTTGCGATATGTACCTTGGCATGTTGATCGCAAACCTGTGCCTACAAATGCTCAAGTTGAATCCGACGAAGAAGAAGAACATCTAAATCCACAAAGATATTCCAGGAAACATGAATGGGAGATCATATGTGGATTATATAAAAATCAATCTATAAATTATAATGAGTTTGAGATGCTTGGACATAGGGATATTGATCATATGAATGATTGGAACACTGATTTTGTAGATGAGGAGCCCTCCAGATGTGCAATTCATTTCATCTCTGAAATGCAAAAATTGAAAAAGATTTCTACTAATCAACATCCAAAGTCTTACTTAGTTGATAGTTTGGGGGATAAGCAAAGAATTGCATTCAATGTTATCCTTGAGCATTATAGAACATGTGTTGATTCACTACGCATGATAATACAAGGAACTGTCGGTACGGGAAAGTCGTATTTGATTGGAGCCATTAAAAATACACTTGAAAATCTCTTGCATCCAGGGAAAAGTCCATTACTTCTTCTAGCTCCTATAGGGGTGGAACTTTCAACATATCCGCAACAACAATTCATTATGCACTTCATATACCGATCAAAGCTGTTAATCCTTTACGAGGACCGAGTTTAATTAACTTACAAGAAGAATTACGGAATGTTAAATATATTTTTATCAATGAAATGAGTTTTATTAGAAAAAATCTATTAATCAAAATAGATTCAAGACTTTGCCAAGCCTTCCCAGAAAATGATAATATACCTTTTGGTGGAAGATCAATTATATTGGTCGGTGATTTGGGACAATTACCACTTGTCATGGATAAACCGATATATGCATTGGAAGGTATTGCAAAAGAATTGTGGAACATATTCACAATAGTTGTGACCCTCGATACTGTGTTTCGACAGAATGGATAAAGAAATGAACAAATAGATTTTCGTAATTTGTTAATGAATATTAGAGATGCAGTTCCAACATGAGAGGATTGGAAATTACTGATGACTCATACAGATACTTCCTTGGATGCTTCAATGAAAATGTAATTCGATAAGGCGATACATTTTTTTGCGACAAATGATGATTTAAATTGTCATAAGAAGCGTTTAATAAGAGGCATAAACTATCCCATTGCGACTAGTATTGCTACATCTACAAGAAGCAACTATTCTATAGAAGGATATGAAGAAGGGTTGGAACTTGAATTACCGATAGCCATAGGAGCGAGGGTAATGTTGACATCAAACCTATGGATTGATGTAGGACTCGCTAATGGTGCTCTTGGAGTTATACAACAAATTGTATATAACCCTGGAAGTTCACCTCCAAAACCACCCACGTATGTTTTAATAAAATTTGATAATTATGTAGGGGTACCATGGGATGAATCGTTTCCTCAAGTTGTTCCTATTACAACTATCGAAAGAGGTAATAAAAAAACAAATTCCTTTGAAACTCGCTTGGGGTTTAACAATCCATAAGTCACAAGGATTGACATTGAACAAAGTTACTATTAATATTGGAAAGTAAGAGAGGCAGGGTCTGACATTTACAACAATATCTCGAGTTAAATATTTGGCAGGTCTACGATTTCAACCTCAATTCTCATATGATCGATATGAGAAGATGCCAAAACTACCAGGTGTGAAGATAAGAAAAGATGAAGAAGATAGATTGAGAATTATCACGATGTGAACCATATTTTCATTTATTTAATCCTTACAAAATTATTGTCTCTGTTTTCCAGTTTAACAATTTTTTCAATACTTAATACTTACATTGAGATAATCCTCATAATTCTATCTGTGTTTTCAACTTAACCTATTCCTTACAATGTGTATCAAACTCGAGTTTTGTATCACCGCCCACGATTGAAACCAACCTAGATTCAAATCCTAGGCTCTATCAAGCATCGAGAGGGATCCAATCTCCCGAGGTGCAAACCTCTTCTAAGGTATTTCGCTCAAGGAGGTTTTCACCTCGAGAGATTGGACCCTCTCAGTGCTTGATAGAGCATAGGATTTGGATCTAGGCTGGTATATATTTCTTTCAATGTTTAATCTATGAAATGGTAGATTGACATGTTTTATCTCCTATTCTCTTGGAATTTAATATTTTTTTATCTCAACCCTCAGATATGGATCATTCGATCTCTGTCATATCCCATCTCACTCCTCCTCTAGTTACCAAATGCACATGTGTAAGTCCTTACCCTTTTGATCCTCGTGTAGTTAATATATTACAATATTATAGTGCCCCTTTATTTCCTCCCATTTCACTATCATCTCAAGGAAATCTTCCATTTCATGCTCTGAATTGTAACAATACCCGCAAACCACACAAAGTTTTGTGCAAAGTTGTGCCACGTGACCAGTTTTTATGTAGTTGAAATGGGCTGCTTCTCACCTCCACCAAATCCTCAACCTCTTCCTTGATATCCTCCTTGAAAACCACTACTCCTTCCTCCACTTACATTTTCTTCCACACTTTCCGCATGATAGGAATATGCAATGCACTCTTTCATTAATTGTAATGCACAACAACAATTTACATCATGTCCCATTGATTTACAAATTTTACAAAAGGGGTGGTTATTGTTGTTTGGTACTTTGTAATGTCAAGTAGCTGGAAGGATATCGCCCCATTATCTACAAATCACGTGACCATTCCGTCCAAGGTCCCACAGGAAATAGGTTTGGTGCACTAGTCGCTATATAATATCCAAGTGCAGGACACTCATTCCGATGACACCCTTTCATGCCGCATAGAGTGCACCATAAATTTTCATGCATTGCTTTCCCTTTTTCCATCTTTTAAATAATGCATGATCAGTGACAAGTTGAGACTACACCTACACCATACCTGCTGAAGTTCCCCCCAAGGGTAAACTCTAGTTACATATTAATTCCATAGAATCAGACTACATGCGAACTTTCTATGAGTAAGTGGTACCCAAATATGTGGGAGAATTTATACAATAAAACCATTGCTCTATGTTGTACAGTGTAAATTTGGAATGCCAATCTATCCAATAGATCTTAGATTGTTGATCATAATCCCATATTGTATCACTTGGATGTTACTTAATTTATTTAATCTCTATAATGCACCATGATTATGAGTTAGGTTTATGAAATTCTCTCAGGCATATATTTCTTTATTGATGTCAAGGTTCTATTTTCTCCTGCTTGAGTTGTAGACTTGTATTTCATATACCTGGTTAGTGCATGATCCATGAGTGTAGTCTCCATATGCACTTCTTATCCACCTCATATAGTAAACCATTTCATTGTCCAAACTACTTCACATGCAAACCAATGTTGATATGCGTCATCCCTTCTAGTCTCATGAAAGATTGGACACCTGCGCATCAAATCATTTATTTACTCTACCATATTTAACCTTTTATTTGGTGATCTTGATCCCATCCTTTCGTCTCTTATTTGGTGATCTTGCTCCTACTCTTCTCTATTGTAAAATATTTGTAGCCTTTAATTCAAATGAACTTTGTTCCTTTTCTTCTAAAGTGTGTGTGTGTGTGTGTTTGAGGGGGGAAGTTAAAAAAGTGGGTTATACCAGGTGACCCCACCATATCCTTCTCTATTGGACTTATATGGTTCCTCAATATTCATATGATTAAACAATTCTTCCATCGCTAAAACATCCTCATCTTCTGCATATACTTGCATTATTACATTGTCGACATTTATACTAGACCCAAAATCACTATTGTTCATATTTAAGCCTTTAGAATCACAGTTTATCCACTGAGTTTCTAAACTATTATATCCCCTCTCTCTATCTCGCATCCCTCTCTGATGTACTCTCTACTATGCTACGTCTATTTGCTAGCCTTTCTTTTGTTTCTTTTGTGCTCCCCTCTGGTGCACTACTCACTTTGATATACCCTCTGATATAATTATTTATCATTTAGGAAACCTAGTGTGTGATATCTTCACCCTTCTTCCTCAAATTCTCTATTCTTACCTTCCATTATGCATATTTCAACCCATTCATTCTTTCATGTCTTTTTTATCTTTTACTTTTCTATTTTTATGGGTCCATGTTTTACTAATTTTCTATCTCATCACCCTACCTTTTGTCCTTCCTCAACACCCCCCTGATGGAGGGGTTTTAAGCTTCCATCCTATCAAGTTCCGTGCGCATTAATCCATTTTCACCAAATAGTATTATGATCCAAAGTGGGTTTTCTGCTAATAATCTTCTTCTAGGGTCATGTTCAAACTTCTTTTCCACGAAGCTAAATGACTCACTGTACTCAATATAAAATTCTACAATATAGCCTTCTTTACTCTATCAAACCAGAATTCTATAGCTCTCATCCACTTACTATCTAAAATTTTCAACCTATCAATTGCTGTTTGATCCCAAAGTATGGGTTCTTAACCCATGACAAAGAAAACACCTTCTTGATCCGAGATGTCCTTCAAGATACCATTCAATCATTAGCTCTTAACGATTTAATGTTAATGAAGAATTATCAACTTCCGAGATATTTTATTGACGATACCTTAAAATTGCAATGTTATGTGGTTCTCTTTAATTAACTATTAAGCTCATAAAAAACTTAAGCAAAATGCACGAAGAAAAATAGATCATGAGAGACATAAAACATCAATACCAAAACTCAAAGACATTAATAAAGGATCTCACTAAGACCTCCCTGGCTACGTCTTCAGGTTTGACAATTTGCCGAACCAATTATTTAGATCTCCTAGTTGAGGCTGAATCCCAGGGGAGTTAAAAAAGTGGGCTATACCAGGTGACCCCACCATATCCTTCTCTATTGGACTTATATGGTTCCTCAATATTCATATGATTAAAAAATTCTTCCATCGCTAAAACATCCTCATCTTCTGCATATACTTGCACTATTGTATCGTCGACATTTATACTAGACCCAAAATCACTATCATTCACATTTAAGTCTTTAGAATCACAGTTTCTCCACTGAGTCTCTACACTATTATATCCCCTCTCTCTATCTCGCATCCCTCTCTGATGTACTCTCTACTATGCCACGTCTCTTTGCTAGCCTTTCTTCTGCTTCTTTTGTGCTCCCCTCTAGTGCACTACTCACTTTGATATAACCCCTAATAAACTGATTTATCATTTAGGAAACCTAGTGTGTGAATGATCTTCACCCTTCTTCCTCAAATTCTCCATTCTTACCTTCCATTATACATATTTCAACACATTCATTCTTTCATTTCTTTTTTCTCTTTTACTTTTCTATTGTTATGGGTCCATGTTTTACTAATTTTCTATCTCATCAGCCTACCTTTTGTCCTTCCCCAACACCCCCCTGATGGAGGGGTTTTATGCTTCCATCCTATCAAGTTCCATGCACATTAATCCATTTTCAACAAATATAATTTTGATCCAAAGTGGGTTTTCTGCCAATAATCTTCTTCTAGGGTCATGTTCAAACTTATTTTCCCTATAGCTAAATGACTCACTGTACTCAATATAAAATTCTACAATATAACCTTCTTTACTCTATCAAACTAGAAGTCTATAGCTCTCATCCACTTGCTATCTAAAATTTTCAACCTATCAATTTCTTTTTGATCCCAAAGTATGGGTTCTTAACGCATTACAAAGCTCATAAAAAAACTTAAGCAAAATGCATGAAGAAAAATAGATCATGAGAGACATAAAACATCAATACCAAAACTCAAAGACATTGATAACGAATCTCACCTAGACCTCCCTCGCTACGTCTCAAGGTCCAAAAATTCATCGAACCAATTATTTAGATCTCCCAATTGAGGCTAAATCCATCCTTTACAAATAGAAACAGTATCTCACATCAATAGATAGAATTACCCAACATGGGGCTACAAAGCACAAGCAAGAAATCCTTGCTTCCTCTCCATGAAGCTATCCTAGCATCAATGAATCCCAATGATCTTTCATAACTTCAATGACTCTCTTACTCTCTCCACAAGCTATCCAATGGTTCTTGCCTCCTACCATGCAAATGACAAGGGTTTATATAGTTTGAATACCCTCCTTGAGCATGATTCACATGAATCCAATCTTAACCCCTCTCCACAAGCTATCCAATGGTTCTTGCCTCCTACCATGCAAATGACAAGGGTTTATATAGTTTGAATACCCTCCTTGAGCATGATTCACATGAATCCAATCTTAACCCCTATTGTTGGGCTAGTTACAACTTATTTTCCCATATAAGAAATGGTTAAGTCAAATTGCACATAATTGGGGTTTCACATGTTGTTACTCCCCTCAACATGGCATTACAACTTTCCCATACATTCGTTGGCCTTTTTAAATCATATAGTTAAAGACATAAAAGCCCACTTTTAAACCAAATAAAAGAACCATGATAAAATGGTTGTAGTCACCCCAATATTCGTGGTCATTGTCATGTCAAATGGTGGGCATGAATTTAACACATGGCTTTGTATTTTATGTAGCCATACCATATAAACAACCTCATGGCATATGAGGTGAATATTATAACTAGCATACCCCCCAAACGAGGGAAATGAAATGCTGAAAAGAACTTCAGTATGTCTAAAATGAGTGAAAGTTGTGTTTATGTATATAATGTAAATTTATGTGTTGAAAGCAACTATAGTGAATATATGGAAATTATATTGCAAATATTAATAAGCAATAAATAGAAACCAATATAATCGATGGCAAATAAAATGAATGTCCACTAATTTGTCACAAGAGAAAGTATACATATGTAATATAATTAGAGTTATCAAGTTTGATTCTAATTATATTGCCAAGCAACATTGGTATTTTCATTTGGTATTGGGAGTGAAACGATTAAGGGATTCAATTTTAAGTGCGAGGGATAGAGAATGAAGGCGTTCCTATTCCTTTTTGTGAAGTGTGACATATGAAGTGTCTTTCATCTTTGCATAGCGGTCAGAGGAGAACAATGGTGCAATTCACCTTCCTTCTAATGTTGTAGCGTGTGACATTGTCATAAACTTAGGAGGGCTAGATCTAGGGGTGTATACAATTTGTAGGACCACTCCAAGTGCACCATTCACTAGTCCTTATTGGACCTATAAAGATAACATTACTTGTTTACCCAAACACAGCATTATTTCTTTTTCTAGTTGATGGTGATGATCTTGATGTGCATTTGAACCATTGGTGAAATCTATAATAAATCGTGCAATAGGCATAACCAATGTTTGGAGCATGTGTTTGTTATGATCATTTGAAAAAATAATCACTACAAAGAGATGGATTGCTTTGTCAAAGTTTGAACGCTCCTCTATTGACAAGAATCTATTAGTCCTAGATAGAAGGAGGCTTGAGTCTTCCAAGGTTGGTGTAGTATTGTGCCAGGATGTTTGTCAATAGCTATTGGAAATGAAGTTGGGTGGCATCAGTGCCCCTTTGACAGAATAGTATTTTCAAAATGATGATAGTGGTAAAGTTTGACAACAAACACTTCCTCGGAGTTGCTCCTGCATATAGAGGGTTGTCCATCACATGTGGCAGTTGGACCAAATCACTGACAATAATGATTGGATGATTGTCAAATGAGCAATTGTTTTTGTCTAGAAAGCACTCACACAAGTGAATCTCAATATAAACAAAAAATTTAGGTCCTATGAAGCTCATCTCATCAATGAAAATGTATTGAATATGTTTAATCTCTTCTTGGAACATCAATATGGGTTTTCCATGCAAATGATTGATGTCCTTTAGAGGTAACCATATCCTTGCATGTTTGATAAACACTACAACACCACTAGGGGCGAGGAGCAGTAGTGGGATATGGAAAGAGGTTTCTTGAGATGATAATGCTTTTTTTATTGTCCTTATAAGGTATGATTTACATGTTCCTTCAGTTCCTTAGATGATCATCCTCAATGGCTATTTAATGCATGCAATTCCTTGAATGTGCAATTTTTTATCCATTTACTTGCAGATGTGCTTATTGAGTTAAATAACTTGTATCAAAAGTTTCAAGATCATGTGGATGTTACTTCTATTGATATAATTCTGTTAATATATGGTTTTATTGAAATTACAAGTTCTTCATAAAATGGTTGGCTATTTTTTAACATTGTTAAAGTTTGGAAGTACAATATTCTAGTAAGTTTTTTTTAAGATGGAGTGTGTAATTTTTTTTTCTCGATTAAAGTACAAATGTTTTTACTTACCCTTCAAACTTGATCACTAATAATCATATCTATATTTAATTATTGATGTACTAAATATATGGTTTATTCCAAAATTGTTTGGAATTTTTCATTTGAGTTAAAATCCAGTTAAAAAAAGAAGATTTATCAATGTTTCGAGTAGTTCCAAAACATTTCAAAACTGATTGAGACTTTAAAAAATATTTGGATCCAAAAACTTAATTAATAATGCATATAGTTCTATGATTTATCAATGTTTCAAAACTTATTGAGACTTAAAACAATATTTTTTTATTCAAAAACTTAATTAATAATAGATTTGTAAAAACTATGAAAAAATCATTTCAATTTGTTTTTATCCTAAAACTTTATTATAGCAACTTAAATAATTTCAGGGTTGTCATGGTGAAGCTATCGAAAAGTTCTTTGAAGTTTTGGTGTAGCAGTTTACCAGAAACAATGGCGAGGTAGCACATCTGGACGAATTACTGAGGTTGCAGTCAATCTATAGGTCATTCTTGTCAACTTTCTTCTTCAATCCTGGTAATTTTTTTAATAGTCTATGCATGCTTTATGTACAGATTCTTAGTAATTGATTTGCATCAATTTACAATTTTTTTTATAGTAGTCTCTATTAGGTCAACCAGTTAGTGTATTCATTTTTCATTCATATAAAAATTTCCTAAATTGAATAGTTGAACTAAGGGATGAGATTTCTTATTTGCTACATGGAGAAATAATGTAGCCTAAGATGATATTAGCAAGTTTTCCTATTAGCTTCGATAATTTCTAGTGGAAGAAGTTGTGATATACAAAACCCTTCATTGCTTCATAAATTAAATTATGCCTTGATTCCTTTGACATCAATCATCCTAATGACACTAACTATGCACTTAATTCAATGATAGTAACTTATTATGCACTTAATTCCTCTTACATGTGCCCCCTCCACTTTATGTATCTTCTTGAGTTAGCATCACCTCACTGATCTTGTTACTCTGCCTCACAACTACATAGCACACTGTCTAATGTTATTGAACATACAACCTCTATTGATATTATAGATATAAGCATCTCCAATTTGAGCATTTGCATTATGACGAAAGCATGGTTCCTCCACCACAAAAAATGGAACTTAGTTTGTCATCTTCAACTTCAATCCAAATCCAAAGTTTATATCACTTACGCATTTTAAATATTATCAAAATAGACATTGAATAAAAATCTCATACAACACCCTTTTACATACTTATTCAACATCTTAGAAATGTATTCCATGCTATCTTAAAAATGTATTCAATGCTAAGAATGTACCAAATACATCCATCGTATTAGTAAATTGTAGAACACACCTAACAATCTATTCACACTCACACATAGATATATATTATGTATATTGTACTTCTTAATATTTTTCCAAATCATATTTAATTAATTTGGTTCTAATTATATATCCAATATCAAAATGAAAATGAGTAAGGAGAACTTCTTTATTAACTAGTATAGATCCAAATCCTAGGTTCTATCAAGCGTGGAGAGGGATCAAATCTTTGGGGGCGCAAACCTCTTTTGAAGTATTGTACTCAACTATCAGCTTTGGTGTGATTCAGACCAAAAACACATCTTTTTATTTAAGGTCACATATAATATTTTTGTTATTAATATTTAATACTATTTATGGTCTACATATAATATTTTTATTATTTTTTATTTTGTTAGTAAAGAACATTACAACAACTCCCCCATACATGGTTTTAAAACTATGTACAAGGCCCTCCTAAAACCATGGGTTGTTTACGAGTCATTGAACATGGTCTTACAACCATTTGCAACAACCTCCTAAACCATGTACAATAAAACCATGGGTTATTTAGGAGGCCTTGCACATGGTTTTAAAACCATTTGCAAGGCCCTCCTAAACCATGTACAATAAAACCATGGGTTATTTAGGAGGCCTTGCACATGGTTTTAAAACCATTTGCAAGGCCCTCCTAAACCATGTACAATAAAACCATGGGTTGTTTAGGAGGATATGGTGCTAACATGAATTTTAAATTTATTGATTTTTTTAAAGACTTTTTATTTGATTTTAATTTTTTTTTAAACTTTTAATTTGGTTTAAAATCATTTTTGTCCTAAATTAAACAAAGTATTTTTTAAAGCAATTTAATACAAAAATTTACAAACAAAATAAAAATATTGGTTGTTGGATAATTCTTGAATCTTGCCCAAACCCTTTTTGAATAACGAGTAGGGGCTTGGGAGCTGATTTTGTGCCACCCCAATGCCCGCTTTCCCAATAAGATTTCTGGAGAAATTTTCGATTAAATTCGTGGTGGCCGAATTGACAGAGGAATTCGTATGGAAAATGATGGAAGAGTTCACGAGATCCTGGGAATAATACAGCTCGCTCGGACAGAATTCGAGAATTCTCCGTTTTATGCCGAATTTATAGATCAAATGCAGGACCCAGAAATGGTTGAACGAGTAAAACAGATGATAGATACAGACCCACATCATTCACAATCACATAATTCACAATTACAAGTGGTTTTGTATGGCCTTGGACGTATTGATTCTGATAGATCGATTCGGTCTTTGGATCATAATCACATGCAATTAGCTTTCACAATTTTATTGCGAGAGACTGGGTGAATGATATTGTGGTGTATGACCTAACACTCTCTCAAACCGAGCAAATGGCTATAAATTCCGTCGACGACTGTATTTTTCTTTCGTTTAACGACTATGGCAGACGGACAGTAGATAGACCCACGCTATTCTTCATGCCTCATTGCGGTTTTTTTCTGTTTGCGGATCTTTTGGAGGCAAACTGGACTCCTTTCAATTTGAATAAGATCGTTATATCAGGGAGCAGTTTTAAACTGTTAAAGGAAGTGATTAATTACAATGTTAGCAGGAGCATGCGGGTCATTCTCGATAGTTCAGAACATGTATTGCATGAAATCCCTATACCCACAAACAACTGTTGAATATCCACAGGGGAGAATTTCTTTCCGCTCTATTAATCCTGACCCTGTGTATATGAGAGCATTTTCTTCTTTAAGTTGGCATTTCTTTGCCATTTCATCCGTCTACGATCTCCAACCTCGATTGTTCTCTATCGTACATGATCGCTTCATTATTATATCGACCTTGTTATTATTTCTAATTGCTCTAGGAATCTTAGTTTATGCCATTTCAACTCTGGACAGTAGCTAGTAGCTGTCTCATGAAGAAACGTAGAGGTTTCAATTATGCAATATTTCTTTGTGCTTTCTTCCTCTTTACTCCACCAATTAAGTGAATTGTTTAGAACTATCCACCACCTTTGGGATAAGATATTGAAAATAAAGCGCAACAACATTAGCTAAAATTTGTCCTAATTTGTGCAGAGACAACCTTTGGAATTTGTGGTCCTTGGCCTTTAAGTGCATCGTTGAGTATTATAATTTGTAGTCCATATAATGTTCAATATAGTTGCCAGGAGAAGAAGAGTCTATGCACTTTCCACAGTTCATAATCCCGCGAAGTACATGCGTGGGTATCTGCTTTGAGACCATCCACTTCTACTCAATATTTCTATAAAATGCATATATCCAGCTAGGCATTTTAAGGCATTACTTTGCTTATGATCATAGAATGCAATGCCACCACTTTGGTTATGATCACCGCCTTCCTGCCTACTTCCAATTCAAATTCCTCATTTGGATTTGAACAATTCAGCCTAGATCAATCCTAGGCTGCGAGGGGGAGGACACGGTGGAGTAGGGGTGCGGCGTGGGAGGAGGATGAGGGGTTCAGGGTGGGAGGCGGAAGAGGGCTGCACAGTGGGAGGAGCATGCGGTGCACTAAGAGGAGAGCTGCAAGTGGAGCTGGAGCCAGGGAGGAGGGGAGGCGGATTTGGATTTGCATCCGAGGAGGTCTGTAGAGTTACTAATAGATTACTTGATCAGATTCCTTGTCTCCAATAGCTATTTGACTTCCTGGTCTCGAATAGCTGCTTGAGAATAATTTTTTTTTTTTCTATAATATTTTTGTTGTTTTGGTGTATTAATATAGGGAGTGTATTTCAAACGAAAAGTTACCACCTTACATTATTAGGCAGACAAAATATTTACTACTTTTTACATTAGTTAGTTCAATATTACAAATGTTACAAACTTTATATCACATTACAAACGTTACATCATGTTACAAGATATCTCTCCCATAATATTCACTATCACTATTATTTTTTGCAGACATGTTACAAACGTTACTAACGTTACATCACGTTACAAGATCTCTCCCATAATATTCACTATCACTATTATTTTTTGCGGACATGTTATAAATGTTACATCACGTTACAAGATCTCCCCTATACTGAGCTGTAGAGCGCCTCTTGACGCAATCAAATCATTAAAAAAATGAACCATCAATTGTACTGATGTTAATAAAACCCTTAAACTCTGGGTCAATGATAAGACATTACATATGTCATGTTGTATGCTTGTTACTTAATTAATATATTACTTGTAATGAGATTCTAAAATTAAGAGGGTTCAACCAACAACATGACATGACAGAACGATTGCCATGGCAGATTCATTTCATTTCGATTTGATTCGAAGCTTCAATTTTTCTTATAAAATGCCAACGGGTTGCCTGTCTCTATGAATTCAAGCCATGGGCTCTTGTGATTTTTTATGTTCTCCTTATAAAACACCAACGATTACGTGTCTCTACACATTTGGGTTAGGTCTCTTGTGAATTTCTTTCGTTCCTGGAGGCAGAGTGTCGGGTGAAGGATACGACTCTCTGTGTACACATTTGGTTTTAGGTTTGATTTCGATATTATGAAGCTCCAGGTTCAATCATGACCGAATTTGAGCGTTCGTGGCTTGTGAATTTGCGAGGTTTTATTGTTGTTTATGGTAGAATGGAGGGGAATTGGACACCGACATTCGTAACATTCATAGTGTTGTCCAGCTACGCTTGCGTCCATAATAATGGTCACAAATGGATTCGCAGAGCCGCAGGTGCTCGTGGTGCGAATTCCACCATCATTCATGTGATCACACAGGACCAGAGAAAGGATGCCATTGAAGCAGTGGCAGAGGCTACCTTGGATTTGTATCCAAAGTGGTGTATTCAGAAGCGATATGTATATATGCCGTGTTTGTTTATTTTCATTTAACGAGGTCATATTTACAAGTATAAATGATCATGATGATTGATGACAAGGGTTGGCTCCTCATAAGCCGACAAAGGATGAAGCTACCAGAGAATCCGACTCCTTAAATAACGCCTTCAACGTAATAATAACCACCATAATTCATGGCCATAAAGTAAAGTGGCATATTCCAAAGTCCACTTATAACATGTCCAACCACCCAAACAATATACATGTGTGTTGGTTTGGAATAACCACCATAATTCATGGCCATAAAAGTAAAGTGACATATTCCAAAGTCCACTTATAACATGTCCAACCACCCAAACAATATACATGTGTATGTGTGTTGGTTTGGTATAGTTATTGCACATTCGTTGGCATATGGTGTCTATTTCCAAAGTTTGGAATAACCACGTGTTAAATCTAGTGGTGGGTTTATGGTGTAAGCTAAACTCTAGATCATTTGCACCTAAAATTCGGTAAGTTTTTTGGTTAAAATCAGGCTGAAATTGTTCAAAGGGTAGTTTTCAATGATTGGAATTGCATAAACTGGGTACCCCAAGGGTTATCGAGGGTTCTGAATCCATTTCTGCAATAAAAATTGCAATTTTAACACTAAAAATCTCATTTTCAATAACAAATCGTATTGCCAGATTCTGACCAAACTTGCAGATGCAAATGGCCTAGAGATTAGCCAACTCCGTGGGTTTATTGAGCGATTACAAGATGATATTTGAGGTGTGTATAGGGCAGGACACCTAGGGTCAAACCTATAGGATCTTTCTCGTCCTTTGGTTATCCACACCAACATTAAACATAAATAAAATGTTTTCCACGTTGCTTAATGAACAAAACTTGTGGTGCTATGGTGAAGGTGCTTGGTTACTTCAATGGAGGTTATGGGTTCAATTATTGTTTGCCTCAAATTTTATTTTGTATACCAAACCTTCATGTAGCCACTTGTACAAGCCATGCCACCTATCAGCGATAAAGAGGTCCATGTCACCATCAGTCACCACATCAATAGTCACATAGGCTGCCACTGGGATGCCATATGTAAAACTATCACTGGTATGTGCTGCCATGTTATCAATGTGCAGGCCATGTGGCACCCTTCCAGTGGTTCCATGTGGCACTTTTTTTCCACTTTTTCCTTGTTTGGGAAAAAACTTTAGATCACTATATCTTCTTCATACAGACTTTGTTTGATGTGAAACAAATGTCGTCCCTGTATCTTCTTCATAAAAATGTATCGATTAAAAAGGTCCTTGTTAACCAATAAGAGATGAACTATGGCAAGAAGAAAGGTGGCAATCAAGAAATTTTGGGCTTGGTTGTAGAGAACGCTGCTTCATGCAAAAAGGTGATGGACAACTTAACTTCTCCTTTGGGTAAGCCTCTTATTTTTTTCGATGATTTGTCACTTAAGTTGCTTTGGAGAAGTTACTCTTGTATCTTCGACTTCTTCTCGTTATTTACCCCCTATGCCTCAGAATATGTCTCATCCTCCCTCCCTTTCAGAATCCTGTGACCCTCCCAAGATCAACCCGAAACATCCTCCCCTTGTTCCTCCCCCTTAAGGAAGGAAACATGTCCCTCCCGTTCTCCTGAAAAAGGATTATGATCTGTGCTCAAAAGAGTCCTCTAAGGTATCTAAGGGAACCAAAGAAGAAACTTTAGTTGGAGGATTAGTGCTTGACCCCCCTCCTAAGGTTACTTTGGGGAGGAAGTCCTCTATTTCAAAAGGTCAAAAGAAAGATGATTTGGAAGTCAAAATTGGGAAACGATCCATTGTTAATATGGCCCTTAGAGTAGGGGAAAGCTCTATAAAAGGGCTCACAATAATTTTTATCTCCTTTAATGCTAGGGGGTTAAGGGTGCCCATAAACTAAATTCCCTCAAAATGATGGTACAAAATTTAAATCCTTCAATCATACTTGTTCAATAAATGATCATAGTTGGGATGAAAGCTCAAGAAGTATTAACCCCTTGGTTGAAAGACTGGTCCTTTGCGACAATAAATGTTGAGAGGCTATCAGATGGTCTCTTAACAAAGTGGATTCCTTGTTTGTGTGTTGTCTCTGTCATCATTCATGAGTTAGTCATCAAAACTGTGTTTGAAGATAAGGTGACGTGAAAATTTTTCCATCCTCAATGTCTACGGGCCTTTTTATGATCATCGAGCTTTCTAAGAGCCCCTTTTTTCATTAGGGATTTTGGATTATATAAATATGGTTATGGGAAAAGATCTTAACTTAGCCCTTTCTACGAGGGAGGTTTGGGTTAGCCATGCGAGGCGTAATGCTCTGGGGTATTTTTTTCTTCCCTTTTTGAGTCAAAATAACTAGAAGATGTTCAACCTTAGAGACTTGAGCTGACCTAGAGGGAAAAAAGAAATGGAGATTCAACAATTTCAAAACACTAGGATTGATTTATAATTTTAGACAATTTGTTTAATGGTTCCTTAACGATTCACTCTTGGGTTGAAACTGGAGGCCTCTCTAATTATCATCCTATTATCTTGGCCATTGAAAATCAAGAGCCAAATCATCATCCTCCTTTTAATTTCAATCCATATTGGCTGAAAGAAGAGGAATATAGGAAGCTCATTCTATATTATTGGTCTCCTTTGCAAGAGGAACCTTCACGTTCCTTTATGTAGCAGTTTGCGGATAACCTCGCAAAGGTCAAGAAATCTACCAATGTTTGGGAAAAAATTTATAAAAAAAATCAACAGGTCTAACTCAAAGAAGTCGAGGAAAAGATAACATTCCTCTACTCCCAAAATATATCTGGAGTTTTTTTGAAAGAAGAATTAGATTCTCTTAAGGATTATTAGCTGGAAAAAAGCGAGTTATGGCTAGGGATGAATAACTTTGGAGATTAAATAATAGTGATATGTAGATATCTGAAGGAGACAACAATACCAAACACTTCCACAGATTTTCCTCACACAAGAAGAATGTTAACACCATTTCAGATATTCAAGATGTCCAAGTAAACATAGTTCATTCCTTCTAGGAGAAAGCTTAGGACGAGGTTCCCTATTTTCGAGCCCTTTTCACAGAACTTGAAGGCTGTCCTATTCATGAAATATGACATTTTATAAGGCTCTTCCCTAGGCTTATTACAGAGGATATGAATCAAATACTAAATGGGGAGGCCTCGGAGGATAAATTGAATCATATTGTGTACTTGTTTCAGAAAGGAAAATGTCCTAGTCGAAATAGGTGTACAGTGGATTTTTTCCAAGGATTTTATGATCTTTTAAAATTTGATTTACTGAAGGTAGTCCATAAATCTCAATGATCTAGTAAAGTTCTGGGTTCTATCAATTCTACTTTTATGGCCTTAATTTCAAAGAAACAAAGATATTCCTCTTTTTGATGTTTTATGACCAATCTCTTGTTGCAATGTAATATATAAGTTGATAGCAAAGGTTTGAAGCCGATATTAAGTGAAGTAATCTTGGGAGAACATATGGGTTTTTGTTCAATTTCCAAATTCATGATGTTATATCCTTGACCCAGGAATCTATTCATTCCATTAATAAGAAATAGTCTCAATGCTTTTGATTTAAAATTGACCCTCTATCCATTGCTTATGATTGAGTAACTTGTACCTTTATTTGCTTGTTGCTGATTCAAATTGGGATCTCTTTGGATTTTGTAAATTGGATCATGTGATGTATACAATCAACATCATTTGTAGTTATTTTAAATGGGTCCCCTTCTTTTCTTATTCGGTCTTCTCGAGGAATTAGGCAAGGTTTCCCTCTTTCTGCTTGTGGCTAAGGCTTTAAGAAGATTGGTCCTAAATGCAAGGTCGTCTAGTGTTTTGAAAGTAGTCAAGGTTCATATTTAGAAGAGCTCTCTCATATATTATTCGTAGATGATGTGCTTTTTCTAGGAGAAGGTTCTTTGGATAACCTTTAATCCATCTCAGAAATTCTTGAGCACTATAAAATGACAATATGTATATAAATAAATGTAGAGAAGTCCAGTCTCTCTTTCAATTTCATTTTTGATAACCTACAGGAAAGCATGAAGGAGGTTGTCTCCTTTCCAATGAAACCCCTCTATAAAGGATTCAAATATCTTGGTTTTTTTGTTTTTTTGTTTTTTTTTTCATTTTTCTTTTCTTTTCTGAAACTGAATTCATATTCCTTCAATGAATGGAAATGGCTATATAATAAGGTTGAGGCAGTGTTTTAATTCTGCGCTAATCATTTTCTCTCTAGGGAAGGGCATTTGTTCTTTATAAAGGATTTTTTGCAAAGTAACCCAGTATATTGGGCCTCCATGGCTTACCGTCCTAAATGTATTATACCCAAGATAAGAAATAAGTGCTTCTCATTCTTATGGACAACTAGAAAGTATACATAGGGTATCCCCTTAGTCAAATGGACACTTTGGAAAATCCAAAGGAGCTTAAAGGTTGGGGATTAAAGAATCATGTTTGATTTTGTCAATCCTTAGCTACAAAATCTCTCTAGAGGTTGGCTCATTATTCCTCTTCCTTGTGGGAAAGGGTTATGAACTGAAAAGATTTCCCAAACTCTTCTATTATCAAATGGTTCAGACAGACTGTAAAGTCTCACAAAAATAGATCTATTGGTTGGAAAGCTCTTGTTCAGGATTTTCCTCTAGTGGGTAGTTGGACAACATGGAAAATTAGAGATGGAAAGAATGGCCAAGTTGGAGAAGATCTATGGGTTGGGGCAGGGAACAATTATAATTTCTCAACTAAAACAATAGCTCAGTTAAGGAATCAAAGAATTGCAGTCTTAACCAATGCTCAAACTCAAGCCCCCCAAGAATGGGGAAGAATAAGTTGGAAATCCTCAACAATCCTTGGGCTAAGTGGCAAAGTAGTTGCAGATTGGAATCACTATGTGAAAAAATTAGTAGAAATCTTTATATATTTGAACCTTGATATTCTATACATCCTAGATTGCACCAATAACAATGTTTCAAGAGAATTCTCGGCCAAATTTGGTTATGAGGCTTATTCAGAGGAGTCATTCAAAGGAAATAAGGAGTGAAGGTGGATTTCAATATGGGAACCCCCGATCCTTTAAAATAGAAAATATTCCTTTGGTTGGCCCTGAGTAATAAGCTTCTAAATTGGAATAATATACAAAAATGGGGTTGGAAAGGTCCGAGTTATTGTGATCTTTGTGGATCAGATGGAAAATCTATTTGTCATATATTCTCTTCCCGTCCTTATGCAATTTCAGTATGGGAATCCTCTTCAAATAAAATTAAATTCAATTCCATTCAACTTCAGTACCCATTGGAACAGAGCATTCAAAATTGGTGGTAGGACTCTATGGTAGGTTGTTATGCTGCATTTCCTTCTTCCTTTTTATGTGAGATCTGGTCAGCTTGTAAATTCATTATCTTTCAAAATTGTTGGGTTCCACGAAAGTGACGATTTCTATTTTCTTGTAGTGGATGAATGAGCTTAAAGTAGAGCCAAATATTGTTAAAGCAAGAAATTTTCTTCCTCCTAGCATTAATAAAATATTCCCTTGGGATTTCTTTTACGGGGCCAGTTAGGGGGATCTGCCTCTTGGTGGTGCAGGGCCGGTCCTATATCTTTTATATGCATGTAAATTTTGTATAATATTTTCTCCAAGATAATGCTCCAATAGTAAAGTGGAGCTCACAACACTATAGGTTGTTTTAAAGGTTTCTCTGAACAAGAATATCTCTCGCTTACATATTTTTTGGGACTTGAAAATGGTCATTGATTGGGATTTCAACATATTTCAGCTCCTCATCTTCAATTCCTTCTTTCAACAATCCATATTCAATTAGAGGCCTCTAAGCTTCTTTTGCACATGTGTATCGAGAACTAAATTTAGAAGTGGATGGTTTGTCCAAATATACGCTGGCACTAGAGCCTGATCTACTGAAAACCCATGAGTTTAGGGATGGTTAAGTTAATACCATTGAGCAAGGGAGGCAGGTGCGGGAGGGGTCATCCTTGACCCTAGAGGACAAACAATAAAGACATTTGCGTGGGGATTGGGACATAATACCAACAATGAGTCAGAGTGGTTGGATCTTCTTCAAGGACTGGAAATGGTAGATCGAGGAATCATCTCAATCATGTTGGTTTTTGGGGATTCTTGCCATGTTATCCTCAAGATGCGAACATGTTATTCAGCAGGCTCCATAAAATGCAGGAAGTACCATGGCAGGATCTCTCATTTACCTCTTCTCCCCAACATTTCCTACTACCACATTCTAAGAGAGAATAATGCTAAGGATGACAATTTGGAAAATAGAGGCACCTCTCTCCCCCAAGGTTCCATCTCCTTTAATGATTTATATGTTTGTTTTAAACCTATCCCATAAGTTTTCCCTTGGGCCTTCTCCTTCACCCCCGTTTGGCCACAACATGTCAATGCTCCATTGTCCCTTCACTTTGGATTTAGTGCCCCCTCTTGGAAGTTCACGTAGCTCATGCCTGGATGCGTGGCCTCCCTTACCCTCCCTCATTTTCAACCTGTCCCTACTCTTTATTTCTATCCTTCCCCTCCTTCATTTCTCATCCTGATCCCATGCTTTTGTCTATCCCCTCACACGCGCAATGGCCTCTAGAAGGGATTCGAATACCCTTTGTCTTCCTCCTTTGCTTATGCATTTGATTTCCACTGGTTATGAGCTCTCTCCTGGTATTGAGTTTCATTTATCTCTATAGTATCTCTCTCGACCTCTTTTTGGGTGGTCTTTTTCCATGATTTCCCCATTTCTGAGTTTCTCTTGACCTACGTTTAACCCACATTTGGATTCTGTCATTGAAGAGCTTGTGAATCATTTCTCCTATTTGTTAGTGCGCTCTAAGGCAAAAATTAATTCCTTCATGTTTCCAACAGAAGGCACCCTCTCTCTACTACTCTTTGGTGACATTATGGACATGCCTATTGTTTTACTTCACAAGATTACCCAGAAATTCATGGTTCCAGTAGAAGGCACCCTCTCTCTATTGCTCTTGGGTGACATTGTAGATAGGCCTATTATTTTACCTCACAAGATTACCCATAATTTTAGTAGCAGTAATCTTCTCCATTTTGTTGGCATGGAGCGCAGAGGCATGGGTCCAGTTCAGTGCAACATCAAGGAAGGTTTTGATGACTTGAAAATAAACATCTAGCGTTTGGCAGACTTCGCGGCTGTAGGAGTTACTGATAATAGGGAGATGGAAAAAGATGTCAAGCAACTGGTGGATTATGTGTGCTACATCTCCTATTAGACCAGTTGCCATGACTCACGAATTGATGATCACAACAGGGACCTAAAAGAGTTGATGGGCACAATCGACCGCATCCAAGAAGACCTTCAAAAATTATTGCAGTTGAACCAGGGCAGTCACGTTCAAGATAATCATGGAGAAGCCGCTCAGAAAATGGATGAAGATTATGTCACCCAGCCTATGGGGTTTCCAGGAAAACCCAAATGAATTCCACCTAGTAGATGTTTTTTTGTATAGTTCTAAATCATTAGTTTGTTCGAATTTACACTACTATTGTTATAATTCAGAATATGAACTACTATAGCGGCATTAGAAGGATCTCCCTTTGGCCTGATTTTGTTTTAGACTCTCTTTTCCAACTATCATCTTCCAACTATTGTATTTTTGTACTGAATGGTTGTGCACAACCCCCTTAATATTCACTATTTTCCAGTTTCTATTTAAAAAAAAGTTAGTACCACTGAGCAAATAGTATAGTTGCAGATATTTATGAATTTTGCTGCATTTTGAACTACTTTTGTTGTAAATGGAACTCATGTATAAATGACTAGAATGACATAAATTGTATATATGATAGTAAATTATAGCTGAGGAGATGTTATTTGGTAGTAATGTACATATCAAGGAGCGAACGATGTAAGTCCTTCATGGACAATTCATGTTTATTCTAATAAAATAAAATATGTTTTTCTTTGGAAAAATACACACACACACACACATACATATACATGTATATATACATATACATGTATATGTACATATACATATGTATATATACATATGTATGTATACATACGTATATATCTATACATACGTATGTATATATACATATATATGTATGTATATATACATACATGTATATGCACATATACATATGTATATATATGTATATGTATTATACATATGTATATGTATATACACACACAAACACACACACACACACATATATATGTGTGTATATATATACACACATATATGTGTGTATATATATATACATATATATGTGTGTGTATATATATATAAATAAATACATATACATTTATGTATATGTATATGTATATGTATATGTATATGTATATTGTATATATACATATATATGTA